>OY740786.1:102746277-103176277 GCA_963514005.1 Raja brachyura
AAGAGTAGCCAGCCGGTACCATAACATAGAAGCCACCAGCTGGTTTATGACCAGCACCCTCCCCCAAAGGAGAGAACTCCAAGCAGGCCTGACCAGCGCCCCAGCCGAGCAACCACCTTCGTCTCCAACTCTTGCCAGTTTGCCGGCCAAACATCCTCAGTGGGACTCAGGTACACCCCCAGATAGAGGAGGTGCGTGGTACTCCACGCATACAATGCCATCTCCTCCGGCAGGGAGTCTACCCGCCACTGACCCACCAAAAGTCCAGAGCACTTACTCCAGTTAATCCTAGCAGAAGATGCAGCCGAGAATATCTCCTGGCAGTCACGCATCCTCCGCAGGTCACCAGGATCAGTGAACATGAGAAGTACGTCATCGGCATACGCCGATAGAATCACCTCAACCCGCGGGCCAGGTAGGGCCAGGCCTGTCAACCTCCTCCGAAGAAGACACAGGAACGGCTCCACACAGACAGAATACAACTGGCCCGACATAGGGCACCCCTGGCGGACCCCCCTCCCAAAATGAAAAGGAGATAGCACCGCGCCATTAACCTTTACAAGACACTCCGCAGCAGCGTACAAAAGCCGGACCCGGGCCACGAAGTGTGGTCCAAACCCAAACGCTTGCAACGTCCCAAATAGGTATTCATGCTCTACCCTATCAAAAGCCTTCTCCTGATCAAGAGACAGAAAAGCAGCTGACTCACCAGTACCCTGGACTAAATGAATCAGGTCCCTAACCAGGTGGATGTTATCCTGGATGGACCGGCCAGGGACTGTATAAGATTGATCAGGATGAATCACTTGATGCAGCACGGAGCCCAAGCGATTTGCCATTGCCCGTGCAAAAATTTTATATTCTGTACAAAGGAGAGAGACTGGACGCCAGTTCTTCAACAAACGGAGTTCGCCCTTCTTAGGCAGCAAGACAACAACCGTCCTACGCCACGAGAGAGGCATCACTCCAGTCGCCAGGCTCTCCCCCAGAACCAACATATAGTCACCCCCTAGGACGTCCCAGAATGCTCTAACAAACTCCACCGTCAACCCATCCAGCCCGGGGGACTTACCCCTCCTGAGCTGATGCAAGGCGCGAGTCAACTCCTCCAAAGATAAGGGGCCATCAAGGAGATCAGCCTCCCCCCTATCTACGGTCGGTAGACCCTCCCACAGATCTTGCTGAGCCTCCACACTGAATCCTTCCGCAGAGAACAGGGACCCATAAAAGGACCTAACCAAGGCATTAATCCTCTCTGGATCAATGACAGAGGAGCCGTCATCTGCAAGCAACTCCACGAGCTGTTTTCGAGCTCCCCGCCCCTTCTCCAAAGAGAAAAAGAAAGGCGACGCTCGGTCCAGCTCGTGCAGCATCTGGACCCGAGACCTCACATAAGCGCCTCGAGATCGCTCAAGCAGCAGACTCCTCAAAACCTCCTTCTTCCTCTGAAACTCTCCCCATTCGCTGGAGTCTTCACCAAACTGACCCAGGCGAGACTCAGCGTCCTGTATCTCCCTCTCCAGCTTCTCGACCGCTGAGTCCCGCCTCCCAGTCGACCCCCATGTATATTCCTTACAAAAGAGCCGGATGTGAGCTTTACCCACATCCCACCACTGCGTAAGGGAAGAGAAGCACCTCTGCCTCTCTCTCCACTTCACCCAAAACCGAGTGAATGACTCCCGGAAACACCGATCCTCCAGCAGCCTGTTGTTAAAGTGCCAGTACGCGGACCCAGCCCGAGCGCACGCTGGATTAAAATCCACACGCACCAGACAATGGTCCGAGCACGGCACCAGCCGCATTGAGGCCGCTGAGACACGGGAAACAAACGCTCGGGAAATATAAAACCGATCAATGCGGGAACCACCGCCCTCAGACCTCCGTGAAAAAGCAGTGGAATCAGGGTGAAGGTCCCTCCAAACATCAACCAACTCAAAGGAGTCAATCAAGCCTCTCAGCTTCTTCGCTACAGCAGGCGCACACTGAGTACCAGAACGGTCCCGCACCTCAAGTGTGCAATTAAAGTCCCCACCAAGGAAGACACACTCTCCCCTATCAATAGTGCCCAACAGAGCATTCACCTCCCGAAGCAGGCCGGCCTGCATCGTGCCGGAGCTAGGGGCATACACGTTAATGAAATGCAACGGCATGCCATCCAGGCTCACGGCCAGATGGAGCAAACGTCCTGGCACCACTTCCTGCACTTTTAAAATGCTTGGCAGAAAACTTGGGGCCAACAGAAAAGCCACCCCACTCGAATTTGAGCTGAGATGGCTCATATAAACCCTCCCTTCCCACTCCAGTTGCCAGGTAGGTTCATCACAAGCAACGGTATGTGTCTCTTGCAGATTACAAACTGCAAATCTCCCCTCCCTTAGGGCTGATAAGAGCTGAAATCTGCGAAAACTCGCTCTACTCCCATTTAAATTTAATGTAGCTACTGTGAATGTGTAGACACATTAGATTGTGACCCTCACACTCCCTGTAGTCACAGGAGCTCCTTTTCTGAGGACCTTCAACAAACCCCAAAACTGCCCCAAATCCGAGTCAGAAAGACCACTATCCTTGTTACTAAGGATAGCCTCGAGACTCGCCTGCACATCTAGCCAATCCTCCCACCGCCTTGTAGCGGCAAACCATAATGTTTTGGGAGCACGGCTTATTTTTAAGAACTCTCGCACCTCAACAATAAGCTTCGCCTCAGACACGGCCTTGGAGTCTGGGCTCGCAGCCAACCCGCTCGCACCTGAATCAAAAACCTCAGAAAGACCAGAACTGTCTGACAAATCACTCTCTGTGCCCCCCCCCCCCCACTGGCCGCATCGCTGTCCTCCTCCACAGCCATGACACGACCACCCGGATCAATGCTGGGGGTGGGTCCCAACACCCCTGCCTGAGACTCGCAGCCCTCTGAATGGCTGGGCTCCTGCACGCTACCATCACCCTCCTCTTCTGGGCCTGGGGAAGCAACAACAAGAGGCATCCCCAGGGCCTGTGGAACACTGGCACCCTCGGAGTCTGAAAGAGGATCACGTCCCATAACAGCCCTGACCTCCACATCATCCAGAGTGCCCTCTCCACAGGCATCACCCAGAGAAGCACCACCTGCCATTAACCTCACCCCAGACAACTCATCCGGTGAGGCATCCCGCCCCCCAGCACCTCCACTGGCACTGATATGGAGCACAGACTTGAACGACAACACCCCCGAAACTCCCCCCTCAGCCTGACTCTGCGCATCCCCCGTCACAGAGGGCACACTACCAGAGGAGCCAACCACGTCACCTAACGTGCTAGCACCCTCAGTAGGCCTCTGAAACGAGGGGACCTCGTCCGACCCAGAGGGTACACACCCAAGAGAGCTAACCCCAACACCCGCCGAGATAACTCCCTCAGAGGGCCCCTGAGATGAAGGGATAGACTCCCGCCCAGTGGACACAACTCCACCGGAATCAACTTCAGCACCCAGTCCTGTGACACCCGCTGTAGATCCATGAAGAGAAAGCCCAACCACCGACCCAGAAGACACCGGGTCAAGACCACTTTCAGCCACCTCAGTGGTGGAAAGCCCGGAGAAAGACATCCCCTTCGCTCTGGACCCACGCCCTTCCTCATCTTCACCAGGCAGATGCCTCCTTTTAGTCCCACTCGCATGCGGAGGTGCGGTAACCTCCATAAGGGAAGGGTCATCCGCCTCCACATTACCCCCATCCACTTTGCCACCCACACGTTTAGGCTTCTTTACCCCCTTCCGAACCACCGCAACTCCCCCCTGTGCCCCAGCAGGCGCAGTCTGCACCACACTGGAGCTAAATTCACCCGATTTCGCTCGGGCGGCCCTATCCCTCTCCTTCTTCTTGTTGTGCTTCCCCTGCTTCTCCCAAAACCCCCCTCAACACTCCCCTGCTCCTGCGCCCCACCTCCATCCGCCGCCACAGGCGCAAGACGTGGGGGACGTGGGGGGCGTGGGCTCTCACTGCCCAGGGTCCCCAAAGCGGAACCTACGGACCCAGAAGGCTTAGCACTGCCGCCCCGGGTCACCAAGGCAGAACTGGCAACCTTAGCTGGGTCAGCAGTACCACCCCGCGCCGCTGAGGTTTGACAAGCCACCCCAGATGGGCCAGCAGTGCTTTCCTGGGCCACTGCACTAGAACCTCTAGCAGTGCCCCCGCGAAAAAGACACTCCCTACGGAGATGTCCAAATTCGCCGCACGCATGACACCGTGCCTTTCCCCAACTCCAACGCACGGTTCTGGGGACACCCTTATGCACCACCTCAAAACTCCCCTCGGCACCATCCCCCTCACCCACCTTCATGAACACCCTCCTCTTGAAACTGAAGACCCCTTTTTCCTCCGGGTCCCCCCCGGGATGCAAGAGACGAAAACATTTAGACCGCACCTCTCCGAACTTGGACAGGTGTGGAATAAGTACTGCATCCGAAAAATAAGTGGGGCAGCTCCGCAGGAGAACCGGTCTCACCCTAGATACCCACGGATCCACCTGTATGTGGACCCCCCCCACTGAGATCCCCTCCTCCAACGCTCGGGCCACACACTCCCGGGTCTTAAGTATCATCTCCACCTTTCCTCTTTCGAGCTCAGAAGAGACAATAGCCCCCCTCCCAAGAAGTTCATTCATGGCCTTCGTAATTTCCCCCCTCGACATCATAGGCCCAGTTTGAACAGAAATACCAAAACTGTCCCCATCCAAGTCAACATGAGGCTCAAGCTCAGATGGCCTCGCACCCGCCACTGATGCCATCGCTGCGTAGGTCCGGACCTTCGGCCGCGCCCCCTCCATCGCCATCCTCACAGAGGCACAAACCAGCTCCAGGCACCTCAGCAGCACAGCTCCAAGTTAAGTCCCAAAGACAGTCACAGTCAAAGACAGGCAGCAGAAAACAGAAACCTCCAACAGAAGCAGGAAAGTCCCCAGGATCGTCCACAGCCAAGAGCAGCTTTTGGAAAGCTCTATCGCAGTCTCGCCGGAAGCACAAGTACCTTCTTCACATTAAGCCAGGCAGCCGCACTGAGCAAAATGACTTTAGGGCAGAGAAACGGCGCTAAAAACAACAAAGACACCGCCAATATTCCAAACCCACGATCACAGGCACTATTGGCAATCCGCCAACGACAACCGCACCCTCGTCAATGTGGAGAAACTCAGTGATCTTCACACAGATGGAGGCTTCCCAGACCAGAGAAAAGCTTCAACAGCCCAACAATAAGTTGAACTATGAAGCCCCCCTGGGTCTGTGCCCTCTCCAACGGCAAAATCCTTGAAAGGCTGCTTCAATCCTTCTCAACTGCAGAGCTGAGAAGAAAACACGACCTCTGTCTCTCTCTCTCTCTCTCTCTCTCTCTCTCTCATCTCTCTCTCTCTCTCTCTCTCTCACTCTCTCTCTCTCTCTCTCTCTCTCTCTCTCTCTCTCTCTCTCTCTCTCTCTCTCTCTCTCTCTCTCTCTCTCTTTCTCTCTCTCGCTCTCTCTGCCTGTCTGTCTGTTTGACTGTCTGTCTGCCTGTCTGCCTGTCTGCCTGTCTGTCTGTCTGTCTGTCTGTCTCTGCCTCTGTCTCTGTCTCTGTCTCTGTGTCTGTCTCTGTCTCTCTCTCTGTCTCTGTCTCTCTCTCTCTCTCTCATTCTGTAATTCAATAAAGGGCCTGTCCTACCAGCATTCAACTCTATGTGGTGAGCGCAACCAAACTGGAAGCGGGGGCCGCGTGGAGGTCGAGTGATCCCTGTACAGGGCCAATGCCACCAGCATGCGCCTGCATGCGGCGAGCGCAACCAAACTGGCAGCGGGGGGCTGTGCGGAGGTCAGGTGAGTGGGTGACGCGGCGCAAAGTTGGAGTGAAGTCCACAAGGTAACTTCTCAAGGACAGAGAGGGACACACAGAGAGGGGCACGGAGGCACACAGAGAAAGGGTCACAGAGGCATATATAGAGAGGGTCATAGAGGCACAATGTCGAGGCGGTGCGTAATGTGTCGAGGCGACTGCTGGCCGACAGGCCGTTGCTGCATGGAATATTTGAACACAGTCAGTTTTTCGGAGCCCCGCGCAATGTCGGGACCAGCTCCGCATAACTCTGCATAGTTCTGGCGATGGGACCGGCCCCGCGAGGCCGGACGGCTCAAGCAACCGCATTAGGTTCCACTCACCGCATGGAGTCGTATGCTGGTAGGACAGGCCCTTAATTCTCCTACACAGAACACACCAATCAGTGATGTGGAATGTGACCCTAGTTGGTAGGAAGAGGGAAGGATTGAAGGAGAGAGGAAGAGAGGGAGAGCGGTAGGGAAATTCAGGATGCGAAAAGCGACGGAATTTCAGAACGCAAAAAGCGATGAAATTCCAGGACATGAAAAGTGACTAAATTTCAGGACATGAAAAGTGTTGAAAATTCAGCTTGTGAAAAGCAACAAATTTTCAGGACGTGAAAAGCGATGAAAATTCAGCACGCGTAAAGTGACAAAAATTCAGCACAAAAATAGTGACGAAAATGCGGCATGTGAAGTGTGACGAAAATTCAGGATGCAATAAGAGACAAAAAATCATGACATGGAATGCAACGAAAATTCAGGACAGAAAATAGACACATTTTCAGGACGCAAAAAACTACAAAATTTAATGACGCGAAAAACGATGACATTTCAGGACACGAAAAGCGATGACATTTCAGGACACGAATAGCGATGACATTTCAGGACACGAAAAGCGACAAAATTTCAGGACACAAAAAGGGACGAAATACAGCAGGCAAAAAACGAAGAAAATTCAGCATGCGTAAAGCTATGAAATTTCAGTACATGAAAAAGACTAAAATTCAGGATGTGGAATGCAGTGAAAATTCAGGGCGTGAAAAACGATGAAATTTCAGCACACGAAAAGCACCGAAGATTTAGCACACAAAAAGTGATGAAAATTCGGCACGTGAAATGCAACGAAGATTGAGCACACGCAACGCAACGGACCTTCAGGATGTGAAAACCAACAAAATTTTAGGACTCAAAACGCAACGAAAATTCAGGACCTGATAGGCGACGAAAATTCAGGACGCGAATAGCGACAAAATTTCAGAACGAAAAAAGGCCAGATTTGAGCGTACGGAAAGTGACAAAAATTCAGGACAGAAATGGCGACAAAAATTCAGGAAGCATAATGCAAAAAGAGAATAAATTTCAGAACGCAAAAAACGAGATGAAATGCGACAAAATGTCAGCAGGACACATGAAGCGACAACATTTCAGGACACAAAAAGTGAAAATGACAAACCTTCAGGATGCGAAAACCGATGAAAATTCAGCACGCAAAAAGTGATGAACCTTCAGGATGTGAAAAGCACCGAAATTTCAGGATGTGTATAGTGACGAAATTTCAGCAAATGAAAAGCACCGATATTTCAGCACACAAAAAGTGACGAAAATTCAGGACATGAAAGGCGACGAAAATTCAAAACACCAAAGGCGAAGTAAATTAAGGACACGAAAAGCGACGAAATTACAGGACGCATAAAGTGACATTAATTTCAGAACGTGAAATGCGACGGAATTTCTATACACGAAAAGCCATCAAAATTCAGCACGCAAAAAGGGAAACAAATTCAAGACGAGAAAAGAGAATAATTTTCAGGATGGGAAAAGCGACAACATTTCAGGATGTGAAATGCAACAACATTTCAGCACACAAATAGCGCCAAATATTCACCACGAGAAAAGCAATGAAAATTCAGCATGCGAAAAGCAACGAACCTTCAGCACATGAAATGTGACGAACACTCAGCACACAAGAAGCGACGAAACTTCAGCGCACAAAATGCGATGAAATTTAAGAACGCAAAATGCAACGAAATTTCAGGATGCAAAAAGTGACTAACGTTCATGACACGAAAAGCGACGAAAAATCAGCAGACAAAAAGCGAAAAAAAGTCAGCTTTTGAAAAGCGACAAATCTTCAGGATGTGAAAAGTGACTTAAATTCAGGACGTGAATTGCAATGAAAATTCAGGACGGAAAATAGACTACAAAAATTTAGGAAGCATAATGCGAAAAGGGAATATATTTCAGAATGCGAAAAACGAGTTGAAATGCGACAAAATGTCAGAACATGAAAAGCGACAAAAATTAAAAACACCAAAAGCGACGTAAATTCAGGATGCAAACAGCGACAAAATGTCAGGACACATGAAGCGACAACATTTCAGGACACGAAAAGCGACAAAAATTCAGGACATGAAAGGCGATGAATATCCAAAACGCCAAAAGCGAAGTAAATTCAGGACACAAAAAGCGACGAAATTACAGGACGCATAAAGTGACGAAATTTCAGAATGTGAAACGTGAATTTCCATACACGAAAAGCCATGAAAATTCAGCACGCAAAATGGGAAACAAATTCAAGATGCAAAAAGAGAATAAATTTCAGGACGGGAAAAGTGACAACATTTCAGGACGTGAAATGCAACAACATTTCAGCACACAAATAGCGCCAAAAATTCACCACGAGAAAAGCGATGAAAATTCAGCATGCGAAAAGCGACGAACCTTCAGCACATGAAATGTAATGCACACAAGAAGCGACGAAATTTCAGTGCACAAAATGCGACCAATTTTAAAGACACAAAATGCGATGAAATTTCAGGATGCAAAAAGTGACTAACCTTCAGGGCACGAAAAGCAACGAAAAATCAGCAGACAAAAAGCAACAAAATTTCAGCTTTTGAAAAGCGACGAATCTTCAGGACGTGAAAAGCGACTAAAATTCAGGACGTGAACTGCGATGAAAATTCAGGACAGAAAATAGACAAATTTTCATGACGCATAGAGCAACAAAATTGCAGCTCGTGAAAAGTAAACTAAAATTCAGCACATGAAAAGCGAAGAACCTTCATGTCGCGAAAATCGACAAAACTCCATAACGCCAAAAGCGACGTAAATTCTTAACGAGAAAAGAAACAAAATTTCAGGATGCTAAAAGGGACAAAATTTCAGGACGTGAAATGTGACAAAAGTTCAGGACGTGAAATGCAACAAAATTTCAGGACGTGAAAAGCAACAAAATTTCAGCACAATAAAAGCGACGAAAATTCACCATGCGAAAAGCAACGAAAATTCAGCATGTGAAAAGCGACTAATGTTCAGGACATGAAATGAGACAAAAATTCAGCACGCAAAAAGCAATGAAAATTCAGCACGCAAAAAGCAATGAAAATTCAGCATGCAAAAAGTGACGAACCCTCAGGATACGAAAGGCGATGAAAATTCAGCACACGAAAAGTGACGAAAATTTGGCACATCAAAAGCAACAAAAATTCTGGTCGCGAAAAGCGACAAAAATTAAAAATGCCAAAAGCGACGAAATTTCAGGACGCGATACGCGACAAAATTTCAACACAGGAAAATCGACGTATCAAGATGTGAAATGCAATGAAAATTCAGCATTCGGAAAATGAAGAACCTTCAGGACTTGAAATGTGACAAAAATTCTGCACACGAAAAGCAACAAAATTCAGCATGCAAAAAGCAAGAAAAAATTCAGCACGCAAAAAGCGACTAAATTTCAGGATGCAAAATTTGATGAAATTTCAGAATGCGAAAAGGGATTAAATTTCATCACACATAGGTGACTAAAATTCAGCACGCAAAAGGCGCCGAAAATTCAGCATGCACAAAATGACGAAAATTCAGTATGAAAAGTTTTGAAAATTCAGGACGTGAAAGGCGACAAAAATTAAAAACGCAAAATGCAAAGTAAATTCAGAACACGAAAAGCATTGAAAATTTAGGACGAGAAAAGAGACAAAAATTTACGGAAATTCTGCCTGTGAAAATCAACAAAAATTCAGATTGCAATAAGCGACAACATTTCAGGACGTGAAAAACGATGATAGTTCAGCAAACGAAAAGTTACAAAGATTGTACACTGCACAATGACAATTCAAGATTGAATTGAATTGAATTAAAAATTCAGGTGGCGAAAGTCGATGAAAATCCAAAACGCCAAAGGTGACATAAATTCAGGATGCAAAAAGCGACAAAAGGTCAGGACACATGAAGCAACAACATTTGAGGAAACAAAAAGCGAAAATGACAAACCTTCTGGACGCGAAAAGCGACAAAAAATCAGGACGCAATAAGAGACCAAAACTCAGGACATGAAATGCAACAAAAATTCAGGATGGAAATAGACACATTTTGAGGACGCAAAACAGCCACAAAATTTCATGACACGAACAGCGACGACATTTCAGGACACGAAAAGCGATGAAATTTCAGGACACGAAAAGCGATGACATTTCATGACACGAAAAGCGACAAAATTTCAGCAGACTAAAAGGGACGGAAATTCAGCAGGCAAAAAGCGAAGAAAATTCAGCATGCGTAAAGCTATGAAATCTCAGTACACGAAAAAGGACTAAAATTCAGGATGTGGAATGCAGCGAAATTTCAGGACGGGAAAAACGATGAAATTTCAGCAGACGAAAAGCACCGAACATTTAGCACATGAAAAGTGACGAAAATTCGGCAGATGAATAGCAACAAAGATTCAGCACACGCAACGCAACGGACCTTCAGGACGTGAAAACCAACGAAATTTCAGGACTCAAAACGCAACTAAAATTCAGGTCCTGAAATTTTGTCGCTTTTCGTGTCCTGAAATTTTGTCGCTTTTCGTGTCCTGAATGTCATTGCTTTTCGTGTCCTGAAATGTCATCGCTTTTCGTGCCTGAAATGTCGTTGCTTTTCGCGTCATGAAATTTTGTAGCTTTTTGCGTCCTAAAAATTTCTCTATTTTCCATCCTGAATTTTCGTTGCATTTCATGTCCTGAATTTTCGTTGTTTTTCGTGTACTGAAATTTCTCAGCTTTACGCCGGCTAAATTTTATTCGCTTTTCCCCTGCTGAACTTTTGTTCCTTTTTGGGCTTTGAAATTTAGTCACTTTTCGTGCCCTGAAATTTTGTCGCTTTTTGTGCCATGAAATTTCGTCACTTTCCGTGTCCTGAAATTTTGTCGCTTTTCGTGTCCTGAAATTTTGTCGCTTTTCGTGTCCTGAAATGTCATCGCTTTTCATGTCCTGAAATGTCATTGCTTTTCTTGTCCTGAAATTTCATCGCTTTTCGTGTCCTGAAATGTCGTCACTTTTTGCGTCATGAAATTTTGTAGCTTTTTGTGTCCTGTAAATGTGTCTATTTTCCATCCTGAATTTTCGTTGCATTTCATGTCCTGAAATTTCGTTGTTTTTCGTGTACTGAAATTTCTCAGCTTTACGCATGCTAAATTTTCTTCGCATTTTCCCTGCTGAACTTTTGTCCCTTTTTGTGTTCTGAAATTTCGTCGCTTTTCGTGCCCTGAAATTTTGTCGCTTTTTGTGCCCTGAAATTTCATCACTTTCTGTGTCCTGAAATTTTGTCACTTTTCGTGTCCTGAAAATGTGTCTATTTTCCGTCCTGAATTTTCGGTGCATTTCATGTCCTGAATTTTCATCATTTTTCGTGTACTGAAATTTCTCCGCTTTATGCATGCTGAATTTTCTTCAATTTTTCCCTGCTAAACTTTTGTCTCTTTTTGTGTTCTGAAATTTAGTCGCTCTTTGTGCCCTGAAATTTCATCGCTTTTTGTGCCTTAAATTTCGTCACTTTCTGTGTCCTGAAATTTCGTCACTTTTCGTGTCCTGAAATTTTGCCGCTTTGCGTGTCCTGAAATGTCATCGCTTTTCATGTCCTGAAATGTCATTGCTTTTCTTGTCCTGAAATTTCATCGCTTTTTGTGCCCTGAAATTTCATCACTTTCCATGTCCTGAAATTTTGTCACTTTTCATGTCCTGAAATGTTGTCGGTTTTCGTGTCCTGAAATGAAATCGCTTTTCGTGTCCTGAAATGTCGTCGCTTATCGGGTCATGAAATTTTTTAGCTTTTTGTCCTGAAAATGTGTCTATTTTCCGTCCTGAATTTTCGTTGCATTTCATGTCCTGAATTTTCATCGTTTTTCGTGTACTGAAATTTCACCGCTTTATGCATGCTGAATTTTCTTCAATTTTTCCCTGCTAAACTTTTGTCTCTTTTTGTGTTCTGAAATTTAGTCGCTTTTTGTGCCCTGAAATTTCATCGCTTTTTGTGCCTTGAATTTCGTCACTTTCTGTGTCCTGAAATTTCTTCGCTTTTCATGTCCTGAAATGTTGCCGCTTTTTGTGTCCTGAAATGTCATTGCTTTTCACATCCTGAAATGTGTCTATTTTCTGTCCTGAATTTTTGTCACATTTCACGTCCTGATTTTTAGTCACTTATTGCGTCCTGAATTTTCGTCGCTTTTCGCTTCCTGAAGGTCCATCACTTTGAGCATGCTGTATTTTCATCGCATGTCACATGCCGCATTTTCGTCACTTTTTATGTGTTGAATTTTTGTCACTTTAGGCGTGCTTTTCATGTTCTGAAATTTTGTAGCTTTTCGAAAACTGAATTTTCATCGCTATTCATGTCCTGAAATTTAGTCACTTTTCATGTCTTGAATTTTCATCGTTTTTCACGTCCTGAAGATTTGTCGCTTTTCGCAAGGTGAATTTTCGTTGCTTTTCATGTCCTGACATTTAGTCACTTTTCATGTCCAGAAATTTCGTCACTTTTCACGGCCTGACATTTCGTCGCATTTCGCATCCAGAATTTTCATCACTTTTCCTGTGCTGAAATCTCGTCGCATTATGTGTGCTGAAATTTCGTCACTTCTTGAGTGCTGAGTTTTCGTCACATTTCATGTGCTGAAGGTTCTTCACTTTCCAATTGCTGAATTTCATCACTTTTCTCGTGGAGAATTTTTGTCGCTATTTGTGTGCTGAAATTTCGTTTCATTTCAAGTCCTGATTTATTGTTGCTTTTCCCGTTCTGAAATTTGTTCTGTTTTCACGTCTTCACGTTCTAAGGATAAGGGGGAATTCCTTTAGGACCGAAATGAGGAAAACATTCTTTACACAGAGAGTCGTGAGTCTCTGGAATTCTCTGCCACAGAATGTAGTTGAGGCCAGTTCATTGGCTATATTTAAGAGGGCGTTAGATGTGGCACTTGTGGCTAAAGGGATCAGGGGGTATGGAGACAAGGCAGGTACGGGATACTGAGTTGGATGATCAGCCATGATCACATTGAATGGCGGTGCAGGCTCGAAGGGCCGAATGGCGTACTCCTGCACCTATTTTCTAAGTTTCTATGTTTCTATGAATTTTGTCCCCTTTTTGTGTGCTGAATTTCCATGGCTTTTCATGTATAAAAATTCTGTCGTGTTTCATGTTCTGAAATTTCATCGCTTTATGCATCCTGTAATTTTGTCGTTTTTTGTGCCCCGAATTTACTTCACCTTTGGCTTTTTGAATTTTCGTTATCTTTCATGTCCTGAATTTTCATCACTTTTTGTGTGCTGAAATTTCTGTGCTTTTCATTTGCTGAAATTTCGTCACTTTTTGCGTGCTGAATTTTCATCGCTTTTCGCATCCTGAAGGTTTGTCGCCTTCTTGTGCTGAAATATTTTCACTTTTCGTGTCCTGAAATGTTGTCGCTTCATGTGTCCTGACCTTTTGTCGCTGTTTGCATCCTGAATTTGTCGCTTTTGGCGTTTTGAATTTTTGTCGTTTTTCATGTGCTGAAATTTTGTCGCATTTCAAAGTCTTTCTGCATTATGCTTCCTGGTTTTTCGTCCCTTATTGCGTCCTGAATGTTCGTCGCTTTTCGCTTCCTGAAGGTCCGTCGTTTTGTGCGTGCTGAATTTTCATCGCATTTCACATGCCGCATTTTCGTCACTTTTAATGTGCTTTAGTCACTTTACACATGCTGAATTTTCATTGCTTTTCACGTCATGAAGATTTGTCGCTTTTCGCAAGCTGAATTTTTGTCGCATTTCATGTCCTGAATTTTCGTCATTTTCCGTGTACTGAAATTTCTCAGCTTTACGCATGCTGAATTTTCTTCGCTTTTTGCCGCTGAATTTTCATCCCTTTTTGTGTTCTGAAATTTCATTGCTTTTTGTGCCCTGAAATTTCGTCGCTTTTCATGCCCTGAAATTTGTTGCTGTTTGCATCCTGAATTTAAATCGCCTTTGGCGTTTTGAATTTTTGTCGCTTTTCATGTGCTGAAATGTTGTCGCATTTCAAAGTCATTCCCTTTTCACATTATGCTTCCTGAATTTTTGTCGCTATTTCTGTCCTGAATTTTTGTCACTTTCCGTGCACGCAAATCTGGCCTTTTTTCATTCTGAAATTTCGTCACTACTCGCATCCTGAATTTTCATCGCCTTTCAGGTCCTGAATTTTAGTTACGTTTTGAGTCCTGAAATTTTGTTGGATTTCAGTTCCTGAAGGTCCGTTGCGTTGCATGTGCTGAAACTTCGTCACAATTCACGTGCCGAATTTTCATCACTTTTCATGTGCTGAAACTTCGGTGTTTTTCATGTGCTGAATTTTCATCACTTTTTGCATCCTAAAATGTTGTCGTTTTTCACGTCCTGAAATCTCGTTGTTTTTCATGTCCTGAATTTTCGCTGCATTCCATGTCATGAATTTTTGTCGTTTTTTGTGTACTGAAATTTCTCAGCTTTATGCATGCTGAATTTTCTTCACTTTTTGACTGCTGAATTTTCATCCCTTTTTGTGTCCTGAAATGTTGTCGCTTTTCATGCCCTGAAATTTCGTCACTTTTCGTGTCCTGAAATTTTGTCGCTTTTCGTGTCCTGAAATGTCATCGCTTTTCACATCCTGAAATGTGTCTATTTTCCGTCCTGAATTTTTGTCTCATTTCACGTCCTGATTTTTAGTCACTTACTGCGTCCTATATTTTAGTCATTTTGGCTTCCTGAAGGTGCGTCGCTTTGTGCGTGCTGAATTTTCATCGCATTTCACATGCCGCATTTTCGTCACTTTTATGTGCTTAATGTTAGTCACTTTACGCGTGCTGAATTTTCATCGCTTTTCACGTCCTGAAGATTAGTCGCTATTCGCAAGCTGAATTTTTGGCGCTTTTCATGTCCTGAGTTTTCATCATTTTTCGTGTACTGAAATTTCCCAGCTTTACGCATGCTGATTTTTTTTCGCTTTTTGCTTACTGAATTTTCATCCCTTTTTGTGTTCTGAAATTTCATCGCTTTTTGTGCCCTGAAATTTCGTCGCTTTTTGTGCCCTGAAATTTTGTTGCTTTTCAATTCCGGTGGCGTCAATGGTGGGCTGAGAGACGCTGTTGTTTCGCTCTGCTCCCGAAGACTGCTTTAATGAGCTAAAATATGAGTTGGAAGACGGAGGATTTATAAAAATAACTACAGGAGCTGTTATTTAATTGTGTGTTATCAGAAGTTCTGCTGATAACAGAGAATAACGGCAGTTTTAAATAAAAAAGACTAAAACTCGCCAGAAGCCGTCGAAAGCTGCTACAAGATCTGCACGAACTTATCTGACAAAACCTGGAAAGACTCCTCAATCCCCGCAAGCATCAGCTGGAAGTTCAGAAGAAGAAACTGACTTTCAAAACCCTTTTACAGAAATGACTTCAATGGAGGAACAACTGGTAAAGTCAGTAACAGCTTTAGTCACTGAAAACATCTCTAAAGTGATACGAGAGGGGAATGTCGCGCTGGAAAAAAGCCTTTCCAAAAGCCTCTCCGAAAAAAATTAAAGAAGGTAATGATGAGCTGATGGGGAAAATGGACGACTTAACCAAACGTGTGGTCGAGATTGAGAAGGACTTAAACAATAAAATTAAGCGGGTTGATAAGAACTGTAATAAAAAGTTGGACGCGATGTCAAAGTCTACTGAAGCGGCTATAGAAGGAATGGATAATTTGTTAACTGAGATGGCTAAGGAGATAAAGAGACTAAAAAATGACCAAGAAAATAATGGGAGGGCGCTTGCTAAAATGAAGTATAAATGCATGGACCTGGAAGCAAGATCGAGGAGGCAGAACCTGAGGATAGTAGGTGTAAAAGAAGGAAAGGAGAGTGGACAGAACTTTCAGGAGTTTGCTGCCAACTTACTCAAACAAGTACTTAAGCTGCCTGAAGCCCCGAGAATAGATATGATTCACCGGGTCCGATGTAAGGCTCAAGCAAGCTCAAATGCTCCCCAAGACAGATTATCCTGAAATTCTATGATATTTCAACCCTGGAAGGAATTATGAAAAAGATTCCATATGGAGTGAATTTGATGTTTGGAGAAGATAAACTAAGATTCTTCCGTGATTTTTCAGCTGAATCCATGGAAAAGAGGGACAAGTTTACAAACACGAGAAGGCTACTGAAGGAGGTCGAGGGAATAAGGTATGGGATAGTATATCCCGCGAAATTGAGAATTACCTATAACTCTGTCGAACGTGCATTCACAGATCCAGAAGAGGCATTTCAATATGCACAAAGTATCACACAGGAGGCCTACTGATAATTCGGAGTTGGTCTCCCATGATAACATAGAAGAATTGTGTTTCCCTTTTTTTAACATACAAAAAAGACTGCTCTGGTTCACCATGGCGAATTTTCATTGAAGCGCTGACTGGACATCTTATCTTTGTAATGTTAATTCAAGGTCGGATTTTAGATTCTAGATTAGAAAGTTTTGTCATTTTTGACGTCCTGAATTTTCGTTGCATTTCATGTCCTGAATTTTCGTAGTTTTACATGTACTGAAATCAGCTTTACGCATGCAGAATTTTCTTTGCTTTTTGCCTGCTGAACTTTCGTCCCTTTTTGTGTTCTGAAATTTAGTCGCTTTTCGTGCCCTGAAATTTCATCGCTCTTTGTGCCCGAAATTTCGTCACTTTCCGTGTCCTGAAATTTTGTCACTTTCCGTGTCCTGAAATTTTGTCACTTTTCATGCCCTGAAATGTCATCGCTTTTCACGTCCTGAAATGTCATCGCTTTTCGCGCCCTGAAATGTGTCTATTTTCCGTCCTGAAATTTTTTCACATTTCACATCCTGATTTTTAGTCAGTTATTGCATCCTGAAATTTCGTCACTTTCCGTGTCCTGAAATTTCGTCACTTTTCGTGTCCTGAAATGTCATCGCTTTTCGTGTCCAGAAATGTCGGCGTTTTTCGCGTCGTGCAATTTTTTAGCCTTTTGTGTCCTGAAAATGTGTCTATTTTCCATCCTGAATTTCCGTTGCATTTCATATCCTGAATTTTCGTCGTTTTCCGTGTACTGAAATTTCTCAGCTTTACGCATGCTAACTTTTCTTCACTTTTCCCTGCTGAACCTTTGTCCCTTTTTGTGTTCAGAAATTTAGTCCTTTTCATGCCCTGAGATTTCGTCGCTTTTTGTGCCATGAAATTTTGTCACTTTCCGTGTCCTGAAATTTCGTCGCATTTCGTGTACTGAAATTTTATCGCTTTTTGTGTCATGAAATGTCATCGCTTCTCGCGTCCTGAAATGTGTCTATTTTCCATCCTGAATTTTTGTCACATTTCCCGTCCTGATTTTTAGTCACTTATTGCATCCTGAAATTTCGTCACTTTCCGTGTGCTGAAATTTTGTCGCTTTTCCTCCTGAAATTTCATTGCTTTTTGTGTCCTGAAATTTCGTCGTTTATAACCTCCTGAATTTTCATTGCATTTCATGTCCCGAATTTTCGTAGTTTTTCGTGTACTGAAATTTCTCAGCTTTATGCATTCGGAATTTTCTTCGCTTTTCTGCTGCTGAACTTTTGTCCCTTTTTGTGTTCTGAAACTTAGTTGTTTTTCATGCCCTGAAATTTCGTCACTTTCCGTGTCCTGAAATATCGTCGCTTTGTGTCCTGAAATTTTGTCGCCTTTCATGTCCTGAAATGTCATCGCTTTCCATGTGCTGAAATGTCATCGCTTTTCGTGTCCTGAAATGTCATCGCTTTTCCTGTCCTGTCACTTTTCACGTAATGAAATTTTGTAGCTTTTTGCGCCCTGAAAATGTGTCTATTTTCCGTCCTGAATTTTTGTTGCATTTCATGTCCTGAATTTTCGTTGCTTTTCATGTACTGAAATATCTCAGCTTTATGCATGCTGAATTTTCTTCACTTTTTCCCTGCTTAGCTTTTGTCCCTTTTTCTGTTCTGAAATTTTTTGGCTTTTCGTGCCCTGAAATGTCATCGTTCTTTGTGCCCTGAAAGTTCGTCACTTTCCGTCCTGAAATTTCGTCACTTTCCGTGTCCTGAAATGTTGTCACTTTTCGTGTCCTGAAATGTCATCGCTTTTCTCCTCCTGAAATGTCATTGCTTTTCGCGTGCTGAAATGTGTCTATTTTCTGTCCTGAATGTTTGTCACATTTCACGTCCTGATTTTTAGTCATTTATTGTGTCCTGAAATTTTGTCGCTTTTTGTGTCCTGAAATGTCATCGTTTTTCATGTGCTGAAATGTCATCGCATTTCGTGTCCTGAAATGTCATCGCTTTTCCTGTCCTGAAATGTCGTCGCTTTTCACATCATGAAATTTTGTAGCTTTTTGCGTCCTGAAAATGTGTCTATTTTCCGTCCTGAATTTTCGTTGCATTCATGTCCTGAATTTTCGTCGTTTTTCGTGTGCTGAAATTTCTCAGGTTTACGCATGCTTAATTTTCTTCGCTTTTTCTCTGCTGAAATTTTGTCCCTTTTTGTGTTCTGAAATTTATTCCCTTTCGTACCCTGAAATTTCATCGCTTTTTGTGCCCTGAAATTTTGTCACTTTCCGTGACCTGAAATTTTGTCGCTTTTCGTGTCCTGAAATGTCATCGCTTTTCGTGTCCTGAAATGTCATCGCTTTTCGTGTCCTGAAATGTCATCGCTTTTCGTGTCCTGAAATGTCATCGCTTTTCGTGTCCTGAAATGTCATCGCCTTTCGTGTCCTGAAATGTCATTGCTTTTCATGTCCTGAAATGTCATCGCGTTTCCTGTCCTGAAATGTCGTTGCTTTTCACGTAATGAAATTTTGTAGCTTTTTGCGCCCTGAAAATGTGTCTATTTTCCGTCCTGAATTTTCGTTGCATTTCATGTTCTGAATTTTCGTTGTTTTTCATGTACTGAAATATCTCAGCTTTATGCATGCTGAATTTTCTTCACTTTTTCCCTGCTCAGCTTTTGTCCCTTTTTGTGTTCTGAAATTTATTAGCTTTTCGTGCCCTGAAATTTCGTCGTTCTTTGTGCCCTGAAAGTTCGTCACTTTCCGTCCTGAAATTTCGTCACTTTCCGTGTCCTGAAATGTTGTCACTTTTCGTGTCCTGAAATGTCATCGCTTTTCTCCTCCTGAAATGTCATTGCTTTTCGCATCCTGAAATGTGTCTATTTTCCGTCCTGAATTTTTGTCACATTTCACGTCCTGATTTTTAGTCATTTATTGTGTCCTGAAATTACGTCGCTTTTTGTGTCCTGAAATGTCATCGTTTTTCATGTGCTGAAATGTCATCGCTTTTCGTGTCCTGAAATGTCATCGCTTTTCCTGTCCTGAAATGTCGTCGCTTTTCACATCATGAAATTTTGTAGCTTTTTGCGTCCTGAAAATGTGTCTATTTTCCGTCCTGAATTTTTGTTGCTTTCATGTCCTGAATTTTCGTCGTTTTTCGTGTACTGAAATTTCTCAGGTTTACGCATGCTTAATTTTCTTCGCTTTTTCCCTGCTGAACTTTTGTCGCTTTTCGTGTCCTGAAATGTCATCGCTTTTCGTGTCCTGAAATGTCATCGCTTTTCGTGTCCTGAAATGTCATCGCTTTTCGTGTCCTGAAATGTCATCGCTTTTCGTGTCCTGAAATGTCATCGCCTTTCGTGTCCTGAAATGTCATTGCTTTTCATGTCCTGAAATGTCATCGCGTTTCCTGTCCTAAAATGTCGTTGCTTTTCACGTAATGAAATTTTGTAGCTTTTTGCGCCCTGAAAATGTGTCTATTTTCCGTCCTGGATTTTCGTTGCATTTCATGTTCTGAATTTTCGTTGTTTTTCATGTACTGAAATATCTCAGCTTTATGCATGCTGAATTTTCTTCACTTTTTCCCTGCTCAGCTTTTGTCCCTTTTTGTGTTCTGAAATTTATTAGCTTTTCGTGCCCTGAAATTTCGTCGTTCTTTGTGCCCTGAAAGTTCGTTACTTTCCGTCCTGAAATTTCGTCACTTTCCGTGTCCTGAAATGTTGTCACTTTTCGTGTCCTGAAATGTCATCGCTTTTCTCCTCCTGAAATGTCATTGCTTTTCGCATCCTGAAATGTGTCTATTTTCCGTCCTGAATTTTTGTCACATTTCACGTCCTGATTTTTAGTCATTTATTGTGTCCTGAAATTACGTCGCTTTTTGTGTCCTGAAATGTCATCGTTTTTCATGTGCTGAAATGTCATCGCTTTTCGTGTCCTGAAATGTCATCGCTTTTCCTGTCCTGAAATGTCGTCGCTTTTCACATCATGAAATTTTGTAGCTTTTTGCGTCCTGAAAATGTGTGTATTTTCCGTCCTGAATTTTTGTTGCTTTCATGTCCTGAATTTTCGTCGTTTTTCGTGTACTGAAATTTCTCAGGTTTACGCATGCTTAATTTTCTTCGCTTTTTCCCTGCTGAACTTTTGTCCCTTTTTGTGTTCTGAAATTTATTCCCTTTCGTGCCCTGAAATTTCATCGCTTTTTGTGCCCTGAAATTTTGTCACTTTCCGTGACCTGAAATTTTGTCGCTTTTCGTGTCCTGAAATGTCATCGCTTTTCGTGTCCTGAAATGTCATCGCTTTTCGTGTCCTGAAATGTCATCGCTTTTCGTGTCCTGAAATATCGTCGCTTTTCGTGTCCTGAAATATCATTGCTTTTCGTGTTCTGAAATTTATTCCCTTTCGTGCCCTGAAATTACATCGCTTTTTGTGCCCTGAAATTTTGTCACTTTCCGTGACCTGAAATTTTGTCGCATTTCGTGTCCTGAAATGTCATCGCTTTTCGTGTCCTGAAATGTCATCGCTTTTCGTGTCCTGAAATGTCATCGCTTTTCGTGTCCTGAAATGTCGTCGCTTTTCTTGTCCTGAAATATCATTGCTTTTCGTGTCCTGAAATGTCATCGCTTTTCGTGTCCTGAAATGTCATCGCTTTTTGTGTCCTGAAATTTTGTCGCTTTTCATGTCCTGAAATGTGATCGCTTTTCGTGTCCTGAAATGTCATCGCTTTTTGTGTCCTGAAATGTCATCGCTTTTCCTGTCCTGAAATGTTGTCGCTTTTCCTGTCCTGAAATGTCATCGCTTTTCACGACCTGAAATGTGTCTATTTTCTGTCCTGAATTTTTGTCACATTTCACGTCCCGATTTTTAGTCACTTATTGCGTACTGAATTGAGTCATTTTCGCTCCCTGAAGGTCCGTCGCATTACGCGTGCTGAATTTTTAATCGTTTTCACATCCTGAATTTTTGTCATTTTTCGTGTACTGAAATTTCTCAGCTTTACGCATGCTGATTTTTTTTTGCTTTTTTCCTACTGAACCTTCGTCCCTTTTTGTGTCCTGAAATTTAGTCGCTTTTCGTGCCCTGAAATTTTGTCACTTTTTGTTTCGTGAAATGTTGTCACTTCCCGTGTCCTGAAATTTCGTCGCTTTTCGTGCCCTGAAATGTTATCGCCTTTCGCGTCCTGAAATGTGTCTATTTTCCGTCCTAAATTTTTGTCCCATTCACATACTGATTTTTAGTCACTTATTGCGTCTTGAAATTTCGTCACTCTCCGTGTCCTGAAATTTTGTCACTTTTTGTGTCCTGAAATTTTGTCGCTTTTCATGTCCTGAAATGTCATTGCTTTTCGTGTCCTGAAATGTCATTGCTTTTGGTCTCCTGATATGTCGTCGTTTTTCGTGTCCTGAAATGTCGTCGCTTTTCACTTCCTGAAATGTGTCTACTTTCAGTCCTGATTTTTTGTCACATTTCACATCCTGATTTTTAGTCAATTATTGCGTCTTGAAATTTTGTCACTTTCCGTGTCCTGAAATTTTGTCGCTTTTTGTGTCCTGAAATTTTGTCGCTTTTCATGTCCTGAAATGTCATCGCTTTTTGTGTCCTGAAATGTCATCGCTTTTCGTCTCCTGAAATGTCGCCACTTTTCGTGTCCTGAAATGTCGTCGCTTTTCACGTCATGAAATTTTGTAGCTTGTTGCGTCCTGAAAAGGTGTCTATTTTCCGTCCTGTATTTTCGTTGCATTTCATGTCCTGAATTTTCGTCCAATTTCGTGTGCTGAAATTTCTCAGCTTTATGCATGTTGAATTTTCTTCTCTTTTTCCCTGCTGAACTTTTGTCCCTTTTTGTGTTCTGAAATTTAGTCGCTTTTCGTACCCTGAAATTTTGTCGCTTTTTATGCCCTGAAAAGTCGTCACTTTCCGTGCCTTGAAATATCGTCATTTTTCGTGTCCTGAAATGTTGTCGCTTTTCGTCTCCTGAAATGTCATCGCTTCTCGCATCCTGAAATGTGTCTATTTTCCATCCTGAATTTTTGTCCCATTTCACATCCTGATTTTTAGTCACATATTGCGTCCTAAAATTTCGTCACTTTCCGTGTCCTGAAATTTTGTCGCTTTTCATGTCCTGAAATGTCATTGCTTTTCGTGTCCTGAAATGTCATCGCTTTTAGTCTCCTGATATGTCGTCGTTTTTCGTGTCCTGAAATGTCATGGCTTTTCACGTCATGAAATATTGTAGCTTCTTGCATCCTGAAAATGTGTGTATTTTCCGTCCTGAGTTTTCGTTGCATTTCATGTCATGAATTTTCGTCGTTTTTCGTGTGCTGAAATTTCTCAGCTTTATGCATGCTTAATTTTCTTCTCTTTTTCCCTGCTGAACTTTTGTCCCTTTTTGTGTTCTGAAATTTAGTCGCTTTTCATACCCTGAAATTTCGTCGCTTTTTGTGTCCTGAAAATTTGTCACTTCCCGTGTCCTGAAATTTCGTCACTTTTCGTGCCCTGAAATGTCATCGCTTTTCGCGTCCTGAAATGTGTCTATTTTCCATCCTGAATTTTTGTCCCATTTCACATCCTGATTTTTAGTCACTTATTGCGTCCTGAAATTTCGTCACTTTCCGTGTCCTGAAATTTCGACGCTTTTTGTGTCCTGAAATTTTGTCGCTTTTCATGTCCTGAAATGTCATTGCTTTTCGTGTCCTGAAATGTCATCGCTTTTCGTGTCCTAAAATGTCGTCGCTTTTTGTGTTCTGAAATGTCATCGCTTTTCACGTCCTGAAATGTGTCTATTTTCCGTCCTGAATTTTTATCACATTTCACATCCTGATTTTTAGTCACTTATTGCTTACTGAAATTTCGTCACTTTCCGTGTCCTGAAATTTCGTCGCTTTTCGTGTCCTGAAATGTCATCGCTTTTCGTCTCATGAAATGTCGTCGCTTTTCGTGTCCTGAAATGTCGTCGCTTTTCACGTCATGAAATTTTGTTGCTTTTTGTGTCCTGAAATGTGTCTATTTTCCGTCCTGATTTTTTGTCTTATTTCACGTCCTGATTGTTAGTCACTTATTGCGTCCTATATTTTAGTCATTTTGGCTTCCTGAAGGTCCGTCGCGTTGAGCGTCCTGAAATTTCATCGCATTTCACATGCCGCATTTTCGTCACTTTTTATGTGCTGAATTTTCGTCATTTTATGCGTGCTGAATTTTTATCGTTTTCACGTCCTGAATTTTTATCATTTTTCCTGTACTGAAATTTCTCAGCTTTACGCATGCTGAATATTCTTTGATTTTTTCCTACTGAACCTTTGTCCCTTTTTGTCTTCTGAAATTTAGTCGCCTTTCGTGCCCTGAAATTTTGTCGCTTTTTGTGTCCTGAAAATTTGTCACTTCCCGTGTCCTGAAATTTCGTCACTTTTCGTGCCCTGAAATGTCATCGCTTTTCGCGTCCTGAAATGTGTCTATTTTCCATCCTGAATTTTTGTCCCATTTCACATCCTGATTTTTAGTCACTTATTGCGTCCTGAAATTTCGTCACTTTCCGTGTCCTGAAATTTCGACGCTTTTTGTGTCCTGAAATTTTGTCGCTTTTCATGTCCTGAAATGTCATTGCTTTTCGTGTCCTGAAATGTCATCGCTTTTCGTGTCCTAAAATGTCGTCGCTTTTCGTGTTCTGAAATGTCATCGCTTTTCACATCCTGAAATGTGTCTATTTTCCGTCCTGAATTTTTATCACATTTCACATCCTGATTTTTAGTCACTTATTGCTTACTGAAATTTCGTCACTTTCCGTGTCCTGAAATTTTGTCGCTTTTTGTGTCCTGAAATTTTGTCGTTTTCATGTCCTGAAATCTCATCGCTTTTCGTGTCCTGAAATATCATCGCTTTTCGTCTCCTAAAATGACATCGCTTTTCGTGTCCTGAAATGTTGTCTCTTTTCGTGTCCTGAAATTTTATCGCTTCTTGCATCCTGAAATGTGTCTATTTTCCGTCCTGAATTTTTGTCTCATTTCACGTCCTGATTTTTAGTCACTTACTGCGTCCTATATTTTTAGTCATTTTGGCTTCCTGAAGGTGCGTCGCACTGCGCGTGCTGAATTTTCATCGCATTTCACATGCCACATTTTCGTCACTTTTTATGTGCTGAATTTTCGTCATTTTACGCGTGCTGAATTTTCATCGTTTTCATGTCCTGAATTTTCGTCATTTTTCGTGTACTGAAATTTCTCAGCTTTACGCATGCTAAATTTTCTTTGCTTTTTGCCTGCTGAACTTTCGTCCCTTTTTGTGCTCCGAAATTTAGTCGCTTTTCGTGTCCTGAAATTTCGTCGCTTTTCGTGTCCTGAAATGTCATTGCTTTTCGCGTCCTGAAATGTGTCTATTTTCTGTGCTGAATTTTTGTCACATCTCACATCCTTATTTTTAGTCACTTATTGCGTCCTGAAATTTCGTCACTCTCCGTGTCCTGAAATTTTGTCGCTTTTTGCGTGCTGAAATTTTGTCACTTTTATTATCCTGAAATGTCATTGCTTTTCGTGTCCTGAAATGCGGTTGCTTTTCGTGTCCTGAAATGTTGTCGCTTTTCGTGTCCTGAAATGTCATTGCTTTTCACGTCCTGAAATGTGTCTACATTCCGTCCTGAATTTTTGTCCCATTTCACATCCTGATTTTTAGTCACTTATTGGATCCTGAAATTTCGTCACTTTCCGTGTCCTGAAATTTCGTCGCTTTTCTTGTCCTGAAATGTCATCGCTTTTCATGTCCTGAAATGTTAGTGCTTTTCTTGTCCTGAAATTTCATCACTTTTCGTGTCCTGAAATGTCGTCACTTTTCACGTCATGAAATTTTGTAGCTTTTCTCTCTCTGCCCCTCTCTCTCCCCCTCCCCCTCTATCTCTACCCCCCTCTCTCTACCTCTCCACCCGCTCTCTCGCACCCCTTCTCCCGCTCTCTCCCCTCTCCATCTCCTCTCTGTCCCTCCATTTCTCTCTCTCTCTCTCTACATCTCTATCCTCCCTCTGTCCCCCCCTCTCATTCTCTGTCTTCCACTCTCCCCGTATCTCTCTCTCCGTTTCACCCTCTCCTCCCTCTCTCTCCTATCTCGCTCTCCCTCTCACTCTCCCCCTCTCTTACTCTATCCCCCTCACTCCCTCTTTCTCCTCTCTCCACTTTACCCTCTCACCCCCTCTGTCTCCCCATCTATCTCTCCCTCTCTCACCCTTTTTTTCCCTCTCTCTCCCCCTCTGTCTCTCTTATTTCTCTCTTCTCTCTCCCCCCCTCTCCCATCTCACTGCTTTCTCTACACCTCTCTTCCTCCCCTCTGTCTCCCCCCTGTATTGTCTATTACCTCTCCTCGCGCTCTCTCTGCCCCTCTCTCTCTACGCTCTCTCTCTCTCCTCTTTCTCTCTCCTGTCCTGAAAATGTGTCTATTTTCCATCCTGAATTTTCATTGCATTTCATGTCCTGAAATTTCGTTGTTTTTCGTGTACTGAAATTTCTCAGCTTTATGCATGCTAAATTTTCTTCGCATTTTCCCTGCTGAACTTTTGTCCCTTTTTGTTTTCTGAAATTTACTCGCTTTTCGTGCCCTGAAATTTCGTCGCTTTTTGTGCCCTGAAATTTCATCACTTTCCGTGTCCTGAAATTTTGTCACTTTTCGTGTCCTGAAATGTTGTCGCTTTTCGTGTCCTGAAATGAAATCGCTTTTCGTGTCCTGAAATGTCGTCGCTTTTCGCGTCATGAAATTTTTTTGCTTTTTGTGTCCTGAAAATGTGTCTATTTTCCATCCTGAATTTTCGTTGCATTTCATGTCCTGAATTTTCATCGTTTTTCGTGTACTGAAATTTCTCCGCTTTATGCATGCTGAATTTTCTTCAATTTTCCCCTGCTAAACTTTTGTCTCTTTTTGTGTTCTGAAATTTAGTTGCTTTTTGTGCCCTGAAAATTCATCGCTTTTTGTGATTTGAATTTCGTCACTTTCTGTGTCCTGAAATTTCATCGCTTTTCGTGTCCTGAAATGTTGCCGCTTTTCGTGTCCTGAAATGTCATTGCTTTTTGCATCCTGAAATGTGTCTATTTTCTGTCCTGAATTTTTGTCACAATTCCCGTCCTGATTTTTAGTCACTTATTGCGTCCTGAATTTTCATCGCTTTTCGCTTCCTGAATGTCCGTCACTTTGAGCATGCTGAATTTTCATCGCATTTCACATGCCGCATTTTCGTCACTTTTTATGTGCTGAATTTTCGTCACTTTTGGCGTGCTTTTCATGTCCTGAAATTTTGTAGCTTTTCGAAAACTGAATTTTCATCGCTATTCATGTCCTGAAATTTAGTCACTTTTCATGTCTTGAATTTTCATCGTTTTTCACGTCCTGAAGATTTGTCGCTTTTCGCAAGCTGAATTTTCGTTGCTTTTCATGTCCTGACATTTAGTCACTTTTCATGTCCAGAAATTTCGTCACTTTTCACGGCCTGACATTTCGTCGCATTTCGCATCCTGAATTTTCATCACTTTTCCTGTGCTGAAATCTCGTCGCATTTTGTGTGCTGAAATTTCATCGCTTCTTGAGTGCTGAGTTTTCGTCACATTTCATGTGCTGGTTCTTCGCTTTCCAATTGCTGAATTTCATCGCTTTTCTCGTGGAGAATTTTTGTCGCTATTTGTTTGCTGAAATTCCGTTTCATTTCAAGTCCTGATTTATTGTTGCTTTTCCTATCCTTAAATTTGTTCTGTTTTCACGTCTTGAATTTTGTTCCCTTTTTGCGTGCTGAATTTCCATGGCTTTTCATGTATAGAAATTCTGTCGCGTTTCATGTTCTGAAATTTCATCGCTTTATGCATCCTGTAATTTTGTCGTTTTTTGTGTCCTGAATTTACTTCACCTTTGGCTTTTTAAATTTTCGTTATCTTTCATGTCCTGAATTTTCATCACTTTTTGTGTGCTGAAATTTCTGTGCTTTTCATTTGCTGAAATTTTCGTCACTTTTTGCGTGCTGAATTTTCATCGCTTTTTGCATCCTGAAGGTTTTTCGCCTTCTTGTACTGAAATATTTTCACTTTTCGTGTCCTGAAATGTTGTCGCTTCATGTGTCCTGACCTTTTGTGCCGTTTGCATCCTGAATTTGTCGCTTTTGGCGTTTTGAATTTTTGTCGTTTTTCATGTGCTGAACTTTTGTCGCATTTCAAAGTCATTCCCTTTCTGCATTATGCTTCCTGAATTTTTGTCTCTATTTCTGTCCTGAATTTTTGTCACTTTGCATGCACGCAAATCTGGCCTTTTTTCGTTCTGAAATTTCGTCACTACTCGCATCCTAAATTTTCATCGCCTTTCAGGTCCTGAATTTTAGTTATGTTTTGAGTCCTGAAATTTTGTTGGATTTCAGGTCCTGAAGGTCCATTGCATTGCATGTGCTGAATCTTGATCGTGCCGAATATTTCACGTGCCGAATTTTCATCACTTTTTGTGTGCTGAAACGTCGGTGTTTTTCACGTGCTGAATTTTCGTCGCTATTTGCATCCTAAAATGTTGTCGTTTTTCACGTCCTGAAATCTCGTCGTTTTTCACGTCTTGAATTTTCGCTGCATTCCATGTCGTGAATTTTCGTCGTTTTTTGTGTACTGAAATTTCTCAGCTTTACGCATGCTGAATTTTTTTCACTTTATGCCTGCTGAATTTTCATTCCTTCTTGTGTCCTGAAATTTCATCGCTTTTCATGCCCTGAAATTTAGTCACTTTTTGTGTCCCAAAATTTCGTCGCTTTTCGTGTCCTGAAATGTCATTGCTTTTCGCATCCTGAAATGTGTCTATTTTCCGTCCTGAATTTTTGTCACATTTCACTTCCTGATTTTTAGTCCCTTATTGCGTCCTGAATGTTCGTCGTTTTTTGCTTCCTGAAGGTCCGTCGCTTTGTGCGTGCTGAATTTTCATCGCATTTCACATGCCGCATTTTCGTCACTTTTAATGTGCTTTAGTCACTTTACGCATGCTGAATTTTCATTGCTTTTCACGTCCTGAAGATTTGTCGCTTTTCGCAAGCTGAATTTTTGTCGCTTTTCATGTCCTGAATTTTCGTCATTTTTCGTGTACTGAAATTTCTCAGCTTTACGCATGCTGAATTTTCTTCGCTTTTTGCCTGCTGAATTTTCATCCCTTTTTGTGTTCTGAAATTTCATTGATTTTTGTGCCCTGAAATTTCGTCGCTTTTCATGCCCTGAAATTTGTTGTTGTTTGCATCCTGAATTTAAGTCGCCTTTGGCGTTTTGAATTTTTGTCGCTTTTCATGTGCTGAAATTTTATCGCATTTCAAAGACATTCCCTTTTCACATTATGCTTCCTGAATTTTTGTCGCTATTTCTGTCCTGAATTTTTGTCACTTTCCGTGTGCGCAAATCTGGCCTTTTTTCATTCTTAAATTTCGTCACTACTCGCATCCTGAATTTTCATCGCCTTTCAGGTCCTGAATTTTAGTTATGTTTTGAGTCCTGAAATTTTGTTGGATTTCAGGTCCTGAAGGTCCGTTGCGTTGCATGTGCTGAATCTTCGTCGCATTTCACGTGCCGAATTTTCATCACTTTTCATGTGCTGAAACGTCGGTGTTTTTCATGCGCTGAATTTTCGTCACTTTTTGCATCCTAAAATGTTGTCGTTTTTCATGTCCTGAAATCGCGTTGTTTTTCACGTCCTGAATTTTCGCTGCATTCCATGTGATGAATTTTCGTCGTTTTTTTGTACTGAAATTTCTCAGCTTTACGCATGCTGAATTTTCTTCACTTTTTGCTTGCTGAATTTTCATCCCTTTCTGTGTCCTGAAATTTCGTCGCTTTTCATGCCCTGAAATTTCGTCACTTTTCGTGTCCTGAAATTTCGTCGCTTTTCGTGTCCTGAAATATCATCGCTTTTCGCATCCTGAAATGTGTCTATTTTCCGTTCTGAATTTTTGTCACATTTCACGTCCTGATTGTTAGTCCCTTATTGCGTCCTGAATGTTCGTCGCTTTTCGCTTCCTGAAGGTCCGTCGCTTTGTGCGTGCTGAATTTTCATCTCATTTCACATGCCGCATTTTTGTCACTTTTTATGTGCTTAATTTTAGTCACTTTACGCGTGCTGAATTTTCATCGCATTTCACGTCCTGAAGATTTGTCGCTATTCGCAAGCTGAATTTTTGGCGCTTTTCATGTCCTGAATTTTCATCATTTTTCGTGTACTGAAATTTCCCAGCTTTATGCATGCTGAATTTTCTTCGCTTTTTGCTTGCTGAATTTTCATCCCTTTTTGTGTTCTGAAATTTCATCGCTTTTTGTGCCCTGAAATTTCGTCACTTTTCGTGCCCTGAAATTTTGTTGCTTTTCACTTCCGGTGGCGTCAATGGTGGGCGGAGAGACGCTGTTGTTTCGCTTTGCTCCCGAAGACTGCTTTAATGAGCTAAAATATGAGTTGGAAGACGGAGGATTTATAAAAATAACTACCGGAGCTGTTATTTAATTGTGTGTTATCAGAAGTTGTGCTGATAACAGAGAATAACGGCAGTTTTAAATGAAAAATACTAAAACTCGCCAGAAGCCTTCCAAAGCTGCTACAAGATTGCACGAACTTATCTGAAAAAACCTGGAAATATTCCTCAATCCCCGCAAGCATCAGCTGGAAGTTCAGAAGAAGAAACTGACTTTCAAAACCCTTTTACAGAAATGACTTCAATGGAGGAACAACTGGTAAAGTCAGTAACAGCTTTAGTCACTGAAAACATCTCTAAAGAAATACGAGAGGGGAATGTCGCGCTGGAAAAAAACCTTTCCAAAAGCCTCTCCGAAAAAATTAAAGAAGGTAATGATGAGCTGATGGGGAAAATGGACGACTTAACCAAACGTGTGGTCGAGATTGACAAGGGCTTAAACAATAAAATTAAGCAGGTTGATAAGAACTGTAATAAAAAGCTGGACGCGATGTCAAAGTCTACTGAAGCGGCTATAGAAGGAATGGATAATTCGTTAACTGAGATGGCTAAGGAGATAAAGAAACTAAAAAAGTACCAAGAAAGTACTGGGAGGGAGCTTGCTAAAATGAAGTATAAATGTATGGACCTGGAAGCAAGATCGAGGAGGCAGAACCTGAGGATAGTAGGTGTAAAAGAAGGAAAGGAGAGTGGACAGAACTTTCAGGAGTTTGCTGCCAACTTACTCAAACAAGTACTTAAGCTGCCTGAAGCCCCGAGAATAGATATGGTTCACCGGGTCCGACGTCAGGCTCAAGCAAGCTCTAATGCCCCCCCAAGACAGATTATCCTGAAATTCTATGATATTTCAACCCTGGAAGGAATTATGAAAAAGAATCCATATGGAGTGAATTTGATGTTTGGAGAAGATAAACTAAGATTCTTCCGTGATTTTTCAGCTGAAGTCATGGAAAAGAGGGACAAGTTTACAAACACGAGAAGGCTACTGAAGGAGGTCGAGGGAATAAGGTATGGGATAGTATATCCCGCGAAATTGAGAATTACTTATAACTCTGTCGAACGTGCATTCACAGATCCAGAAGAGGCATTTAAATATGCACAAAGTATCACACAGGAGGCCTACTGATAATTCGGAGTTGGTCTCCCATAATAACATAGAAAAATTGTGTTTCCCTTTTTTTTAACATACAAAAAAGACTGCTCTGGTTCACCATGGCGAATTGTCATTGAAGCGCTGACTAGACATCTTATCTTTGGAATGTTAATTAAAGGTCGGATTTTAGATCCTAGATTAGAAAGTTTTGTCATTTTTGACGTCCTGAATTTTCGTTGCATTTCATGTCCTGAATTTTCGTAGTTTTACGTGTACTGAAATTTCTCAGCTTTACGCGTGCAGAATTTATTTGCTTTTTGCCTGCTGAACTTTCGTCCCTTTTTGTGTTCTGACATTTAGTCCTTTTTGTGCCCTGAAATTTCGTCGCTCTTTGTGCCCGAAATTTCGTCACTTTCCGTGTCCTGAAATTTTGTCACTTTCCGTGTCCAGAAATTTTGTCCTGAAATGTCATCGCTTTTGGCGTCCTGAAATGTCATCCCTTTTCGCGTCCTGAAATGTGTCTATTTTCCCTCCTGAATTTTGTTCACATTTCACATCCTGATTTTTAGTCAGTTATTGCATCCTGAAATTTCGTCACTTTCCGTGTCCTGAAATTTCGTCACTTTTCGTGTCCTGAAATGTCATCGCTTTTCTTGTCCAGAAATGTCGTCGCTTTTCGCGTCATGCAATTTTGTAGTCTTTTGTGTCCTGAAAATGTGTCTATTTTCCATCCTGAATTTCCGTTGCATTTCATATCCTGAATTTTCGTCGGTTTCCGTGTACTGAAATTTCTCAGCTTTACGCATGCTAACTTTTCTTTGCTTTTCCCTGCTGAACCTTTGTCCCTTTTTGTGTTCAGAAATTTAGTCCTTTTCGTGCCCTGAGATTTAGTCGCTTTTTGTGCCATGAAATTTTGTCACTTTCCGTGTCCTGAAATTTCGTCGCTTTTCGTGTACTGAAATTTTATCGCTTTTTGTGTCATGAAATGCCATCGCTTCTCGCGTCCTGAAATGTGTCTATTTTCCATCCTGAATTTTTGTCACATTTCCCGTCCTGATTTTTAGTCACTTATTGCATCCTGAAATTTCGTCACTTTCCGTGTGCTGAAATTTTGTCGCTTTTCCTCCTGAATTTTCATTCCATTTCATGTCCCGAATTTTCGTAGTTTTTCGTGTACTGAAATTTCTCAGCTTTATGCATTCGGAATTTTCTTCGCTTTTCTGCTGCTGAACTTTTGTCCCTTTTTGTGTTCTGAAATTTAGTTGTTTTTCATGCCCTGAAATTTCGTCACTTTCCGTGTCCTGAAATATCATCGCTTTGTGTCCTGAAATTTTGTCGCCTTTCATGTCCTGAAATGTCATTGCTTTTCATGTGCTGAAATGTCATCGCTTTTCGTGTCCTGAAATGTCATCGCTTTTCCTGTCCTGAAATGTCGTCGCTTTTCACGTCATGAAATTTTGTTGCTTTTTGCGCCCTGAAAATGCGTCTATTTTCTGTCCAGCATTTTCGTTGCATTTCATGTCCTGAATTTTCGTTGTTTTTCATGTACTGAAATATCTCAGCTTTATGCATGCTGAATTTTCTTCATTTTTTCCCTGCTCAGCTTTTGTCCCTTTTGGTGTTCTGAAATTTATTAGCTTTTCGTGCCCTGAAAGTTCGTCGTTCTTTGTGCCCTGAAAGTTCGTCGCTTTCCGTCCTGAAATTTCGTCACTTTCCGTGTCCTGAAATGTTGTTACTTTTCGTGTCCTCAAATGTCTTCGCTTTTCTCCTCCTGAAATGTCATTGCTTTTCGCGTCCTGAAATGTGTCTATTTTCCGTCCTGAATTTTTGTCACATTTCACGTCCTGATTTTTAGTCATTTATTGTGTCCTGAAATTTCGTCGCTTTTCGTGTCCTGAAATGTCATCGTTTTTCATGTGCTGAAATGTCATCGCTTTTCGTGTCCTGAAATGTCATCGCTTTTCCTGTCCTGAAATGCCGTCGCTTTTCGTGTCCTGAAATGTCATCGCATTTCGTGTCCGGAAATGTCATCGCTTTTCGTGTCCTGAAATGTCATCGCTTTTCGTGTCCTGAAATGTCGTCGCTTTTCGTGTCCTGAAATATCATTGCTTTTCGTGTCCTGAAATTTCATCACAAAATGTGTCTTTTTTCCGTCCTGAATTTTCGTTGCATTTCATGTCCTGAATATTCATAGTTTTTCGTGTACTGAAATTTCTCAGCTTTATGCATGCTGAATTTTCTCCACTTTTTCCCTGCTGAACTTTTGTCCCTTTTTGTGTTCTGAAATTGAGTCACTTTTCCTGCCCTGAAATTTTGTCGCTTTTTGTGCCATGTAATTTCGTCACTTTTCGTCTCCTGAAATTTTGTCAATTTTCGTGTTCTTAAATTTTGTCGCTTTTCATGTTATGAAATGTCATCGCTTCTCGCGTCCTGAAATGTGTCTATTTTCCATCCTGCATTTTTGTGACATTTCACGTCCTAATTCTTAGTCACTTATTGCGTCCTTAAATTTGGTCACTTTAAGTGTGCTGAAATTTTGTCGCTTTTCGTGTCCTGAAATGTCATCGCTTTTCGTGTCCTGAAATTTCATCGCTTTTCGTGTCCTGAAATGTCATTGCTTTTCGTGTCCTGAAATGTCGTCGCTTTTTGTGTCACGCAATTTTGTAGCTTTTTTGCGTCCTGAAATATGTCTATTTTCCATACTGAATTTTTGTTGCATTTCATGTCCTGAATTTTCATCGTTATTCGTGTACCGAAATTTCTCAGCTTTACGCATGCTAAATTTTATTTGCTTTTTCCCTGCTGAAATTTTTTCCCTTTTTTTTGTCGTGAAATTTAGTCACTTTTCGTGCCCTGAAATTTTGTTGCTTTTTCTGCCCTGTAATTTCATCACTTTCCGTGTCCTGAAATTTTGTCGCTCTTCGTGTCCTGAAATTTTGTCGCTTTTCGTGTCCTGAAATGTCATCGCTTTTCGTGTCCTGAAATGTCATCGCTTTTCGTGTCCTGAAATGTCGTCTCTTTTTGTGTTCTGAAATGTTGTCGCTTTTCATGTCCTGAAATGTCATGGCTTTTCACGTCCTGAAATGTGTCTATTTTCCTTCCTGAATTGTTGACACATTTCACATACTGATTTTTAGTCACTTATTGCGTCCTCAAATTTCGTCACTCTCCGTATCCTGAAATTTCGTCGCTTTTTGTGTCCTGAAATTTTGTTGCTTTTCATGTCCTGAAATGTTGTCGCTTTTCATGTCCTGAAATGTCATGGCTTTTCGCGTCCTGAAATGTGTCTATTTTCCTTCCTGAATTGTTGACACATTTCACATACTGATTTTTAGTCACTTATTGCGTCCTCAAATTTCGTCACTCTCCGTGTCCTGAAATTTCGTCGCTTTTTGTGTCCTGAAATTTTGTCGCTTTTCATGTCCTGAAATGTGATCGCTTTTCGTGTCCTGAAATGTCATCGCTTTTTGTGTCCTGAAATGTCATCGCTTTTCCTGTCCTGAAATGTTGTCGCTTTTCGTGTCCTGAAATGTCATCGCTTTTCACGACCTGAAATGTGTCTATTTTCTGTCCTGAATTTTTGTCACATTTCACGTCCCGATTTTTAGTCACTTATTGCGTACTGAATTTGCGTCATTTTCGCTTCCTGAAGGTCCGTCGCATTATGCGTGCTGAATTTTCATCGTTTTCACGTCCTGAATTTTTGTCATTTTTCCTGTACTGAAATTTCTCAGCTTTACGCATGCTGAATTTATTTTGCTTTTTTCCTACTGAACCTTCGTCCCTTTTTGTGTTCTGAAATTTAGTCGCTTTTCGTGCCCTGAAATTTCGTCACTTTTCGCGTCCTGAAATGTGTCTATTTTCCGTCCTGAATTTTTGTCCCATTCACATCCTGATTTTTAGTCACTTATTGTGTCCTGAAATTTCGTCGCATTTCGTGTCCTGAAATGTCATCGTTTTTCATGTGCTGAAATGTCATCGCTTTTCGTGTCCTGAAATGTCATCGCTTTTCCTGTCCTGAAATGCCGTCGCTTTTCGTGTCCTGAAATGTCATCGCATTTCGTGTCCGGAAATGTCATCGCTTTTCGTGTCCTGAAATGTCATCGCTTTTCGTGTCCTGAAATGTCGTCGCTTTTCGTGTCCTGAAATATCATTGCTTTTCGTGTCCTGAAATTTCATCACAAAATGTGTCTTTTTTCCGTCCTGAATTTTCGTTGCATTTCATGTCCTGAATATTCATAGTTTTTCGTGTACTGAAATTTCTCAGCTTTATGCATACTGAATTTTCTCCACTTTTTCCCTGCTGAACTTTTGTCCCTTTTTGTGTTCTGAAATTGAGTCACTTTTCCTGCCCTGAAATTTTGTCGCTTTTTGTGCCATGTAATTTCGTCACTTTTCGTCTCCTGAAATGTTGTCAATTTTCGTGTTCTTAAATTTTGTCGCTTTTCATGTTATGAAATGTCATCGCTTCTCGCGTCCTGAAATGTGTCTATTTTCCATCCTGCATTTTTGTGACATTTCACGTCCTAATTCTTAGTCACTTATTGCGTCCTTAAATTTGGTCACTTTAAGTGTGCTGAAATTTTGTCGCTTTTCGTGTCCTGAAATGTCATCGCTTTTCGTGTCCTGAAATTTCATCGCTTTTCGTGTCCTGAAATGTCATTGCTTTTCGTGTCCTGAAATGTCGTCGCTTTTTGTGTCACGCAATTTTGTAGCTTTTTTGCGTCCTGAAATATGTCTATTTTCCATCCTGTATTTTTGTTGCATTTCATGTCCTGAATTTTCATCGTTATTCGTGTACCGAAATTTCTCAGCTTTACGCATGCTAAATTTTATTTGCTTTTTCCCTGCTGAAATTTTTTCCCTTTTTTTTGTCGTGAAATTTAGTCACTTTTCGTGCCCTGAAATTTTGTTGCTTTTTCTGCCCTGTAATTTCATCACTTTCCGTGTCCTGAAATTTTGTCGCTCTTCGTGTCCTGAAATTTTGTCGCTTTTCGTGTCCTGAAATGTCATCGCTTTTCGTGTCCTGAAATGTCATCGCTTTTCGTGTCCTGAAATGTCGTCTCTTTTTGTGTTCTGAAATGTTGTCGCTTTTCATGTCCTGAAATGTCATGGCTTTTCACGTCCTGAAATGTGTCTATTTTCCTTCCTGAATTGTTGACACATTTCACATACTGATTTTTAGTCACTTATTGCGTCCTCAAATTTCGTCACTCTCCGTATCCTGAAATTTCGTCGCTTTTTGTGTCCTGAAATTTTGTTGCTTTTCATGTCCTGAAATGTTGTCGCTTTTCATGTCCTGAAATGTCATGGCTTTTCGCGTCCTGAAATGTGTCTATTTTCCTTCCTGAATTGTTGACACATTTCACATACTGATTTTTAGTCACTTATTGCGTCCTCAAATTTCGTCACTCTCCGTGTCCTGAAATTTCGTCGCTTTTTGTGTCCTGAAATTTTGTCGCTTTTCATGTCCTGAAATGTGATCGCTTTTCGTGTCCTGAAATGTCATCGCTTTTTGTGTCCTGAAATGTCATCGCTTTTCCTGTCCTGAAATGTTGTCGCTTTTCGTGTCCTGAAATGTCATCGCTTTTCACGACCTGAAATGTGTCTATTTTCCGTCCTGAATTTTTGTCCCATTCACATCCTGATTTTTAGTCACTTATTGTGTCTTGAAATTTCGTCACTCTCCGTGTCCTGAAATGTCATCGCTTTTCGTCTCCTGATATGTCATCGTTTTTCGTGTCCTGAAATGTCGTCGTATTTCATGTCATGAAATTTTGTAGCTCTTTGCGTCCTGAAAATGTGTCTATTTTCCGTCCTGAGTTTTCGTTGCATTTCATGTCCTGAATTTTTGTCGTTTTTCGTGTGCTGAAATTTCACAGCTTTATGCATGCTGAATTTTCTTCTCTTTTTCCCTGCTGAACTTTTGTCCCTTTTTGCGTTCTGAAATTTAGTCGCTTTTCGTACCCTGAAATTTAGTCGCTTTTTGTGCCCTGAAATTTCGTCACTTTCCGTGTCCTGAAATTTCGTCACTTTTCGTGTCCTGAAATGTTGTCGCTTTTCGTGTCCTGAAATGTCATTGCTTTTTGCATCCTGAAATGTGTCTATTTTCTGTGCTGAATGTTTGTCACATTTCACATCCTTATGTTTAGTCACTTATTGCGTCCTGAAATTTCGTCACTCTCCATGTCCTGAAATTTTGTCGCTTTTTGTGTCCTGAAATTTTGTCACTTTTATTATCCTGAAATGTCATCGTTTTTCGTGTCCTGAAATGCGGTTGCTTTTCATGTCCTGAAATGTTGTCGCTTTTCGTGTCCTGAAATGTCATTGCTTTTCACGTCCTGAAATGTGTCTACATTCCGTCCTGAATTTTTGTCACATTTCACATCCTGATTTTTAGTCACTTATTGCATCCTGAAATTTCGTCACTTTCCGTGTCCTGAAATTTCGCCGCTTTTCGTGTCCTGAAATTTTGTCGCTTTTCGTGTCCTGAAATGTCATCGCTTTTCATGTCCTGAAATGTCATTGCTTTTCTTGTCCTGAAATTTCATCGCTTTTCGTGTCCTGAAATGTCGTCACTTGTCGCGTCATGAAATTTTGTAGCTTTTTGTGTCCTGAAAATGTGTCTATTTTCCATCCTGAATTTTCATTGCATTTCATGTCCTGAAATTTCGTTGTTTTTCATGTACTGAAATTTCTCAGCTTTACACATGCTAAATTTTCTTCGCATTTTCCCTGCTGAACTTTTGTCCCTTTTTGTTTACTGAAATTTACTCGCTTTTCGTGCCCTGAAATTTCGTCGCTTTTTGTGCCCTGAAATTTCATCACTTTCCGTGTCCTGAAATTTTGTCACTTTTCGTGTCCTCAAATGTTGTCGCTTTTCGTGTCCTGAAATGAAATCGCTTTTCGTGTCCTGAAATGTCGTCGCTTTTCGCGTCATGAAATTTTTTAGCTTTTTGTGTCCTGAAAATGTGTCTATTTTCCGTCCTGAATTTTTGTTGCATTTCATGTCCTGAATTTTCATCGTTTTTCGTGTACTGAAATTTCTCCGCTTTGTGCACGCTGAATTTTCTTCAATTTTTCCCTGCTAAACTTTTGTCTCTTTTTGTGTTCTGAAATTTAGTTGCTTTTTGTGACCTGAAATGTCATCGCTTTTTGTGCGTTGAATTTCGTCACTTTCTGTGTCCTGAAATTTCGTCGCTTTTCGTGTCCTGAAATGTTGCCGCTTTTCGTGTCCTGAAATGTCATTGCTTTTCGCATCCTGAAATGTGTGTATTTTCTGCCCTGAAAATACACACTTTGTCCGTCACTTTGGCATGCTGAATTTTCATCGCATTTCACATGCCGCATTTTTGTCACTTTTTATGTGCTGAATTTTCGTCACTTTAGGCGTGCTTTTCATGTCCTGAAATTTTGTAGCTTTTCGAAAACTGAATTTTCATCGCTATTCATGTCCTGAAATTTAGTCACTTTTCATGTCTTGAATTTTCATCGTTTTTCACGTCCTGAAGATTTGTCGCTATTCGCAAGCTGCATTTTCGTTGCTTTTCATGTCCTGACATTTAGTCACTTTTCATGTCCAGAAATTTCATCACTTTTCACGGCCTGACATTTCGTCGCATTTCGCATCCTGAATTTTCATCACTTTTCCTGTGCTGAAATCTCGTCGCATTTTGTGTGCTGAAATTTCATCGCTTCTTGAGTGCTGAGTTTTCGTCACATTTCATGTGCTGAAGGTTCTTCGCTTTCCAATTGCTGAATTTCATCGCTTTTCTCGTGGAGAATTTTTGTCGCTATTTGTGTGCTGAAATTTCGTTTCATTTCAAGTCCTGATTTATTGTTGCTTTTCCCATCCTGAAATTTGTTCTGTTTTCACGTCTTGAATTTTGTTCCCTTTATGCGTGCTGAATTTCCATGGCTTTTCATGTATAGAAATTCTGTCGCGTTTCATGTTCTGAAATTTCATCACTTTATGCATCCTGTAATTTTGTCGTTTTTTGTGTCCTGAATTTACTTCACCTTTGGCTTTTTGAATTTTCGTTATCTTTCATGTCCTGAATTTTCATCACTTTTTGTGTGCTGAAATTGCTGTGCTTTTCATTTGCTGAAATTTCGTCACTTTTTGCGTGCTGAATTTTCATCGCTTTTTGCATCCTGAAGGTTTGTCGCCTTCTTGTGCTGAAATATTTTCACTTTTCGTGTCCTGAAATGTTGTCGCTTCATGTGTCCTGACCTTTTGTCGCTGTTTGCATCCTGAATTTGTCGCTTTTGGCGTTTTGAATTTTTGTCGTTTTTCATGTGCTGAAATTTTGTCGCATTTCAAAGTCATTCCCTTTCTGCATTATGCTTCCTGAATTTTTGTCGCTATTTCTGTCCTGAATTTTTGTCACTTTGCGTGCTCGCAAATCTGGCCTTTTTTCGTTCTGAAATTTCGTCACTACTCGCATCCTAAATTTTCATCGCCTTTCAGGTCCTGAATTTTAGTTACGTTTTGAGTCCTGAAATTTTGTTGGATTTCAGGTCCTGAAGGTCCATTGCGTTGCATGTGCTGAATCTTGATCGTGCCGAATATTTCACGTGCCGAATTTTCATCACTTTTCGTGTGCTGAAACTTCGGTGTTTTTCATGTGCTGAATTTTCATCGCTATTTGCATCCTAAAATGCTGTCGTTTTTCAAGTCCTGAAATCTCATTGTTTTTCACGTCCTGAATTTTCGCTACATTCCATGTCGTGAATTTTCATCGTTTTTTGTGTACTGAAATTTCTCAGCTTTACGCATGCTGAATTTTTTTCACTTTATGCCTGCTGAATTTTCATTCCTTTTTGTGTCCTGAAATTTCGTCGCTTTTCATGCCCTGAAATTTAGTCACTTTTTGTGTCCCAAAATTTCGTCGCTTTTCGTGTCCTGAAATGTCATTGCTTTTCGCATCCTGAAATGTGTCTATTTTCCGTCCTGAATTTTTGTCACATTTCACTTCATGATTTTTAGTCCCTTATTGCGTCCTGAATGTTCGTCGCTTTTTGCTTCCTGAAGGTCCGTCACTTTGTGCGTGCTGAATTTTCATCGCATTTCACATGCCGCATTTTCGTCACTTTTAATGTGCTTTAGTCCATTTACGCATGCTGAATTCTCATTGCTTTTCACGTCCTGAAGATTTGTCGCTTTTCGCAAGCTGAATTTTTGTTGCTTTTCATGTCCTGAATTTTCGTCATTTTTCGTGCACTGAAATTTCTCAGCTTTACGCATGCTGAATTTTCTTCGCTTTTTGCCTGCTGAATTTTCATCCCTTTTTGTGTTCTGAAATTTCATTGATTTTTGTGCCCTGAAATCTCGTCGCTTTTCATGCCCTGAAATTTGTTGCTGTTTGCATCCTGAATTTAAGTCGCCTTTGGCGTTTTGAATTTTTGTCGCTTTTCATGTGCTGAAATGTTGTCGCATTTCAAAGTCATTCCCTTTTCAAATTATGCTTCCTGAATTTTTGTCGCTATTTCTGTCCTGAATTTTTGTCACTTTCCGTGCGCGCAAATCTGTCTTTTTTTCATTCTGAAATTTCGTCACTACTCGCATCCTGAATTTTCATCGCCTTTCAGGTCCTGAATTTTAGTTACGTTTTGAGTCCTGAAATTTTGTTGGATTTCAGGTCCTGAAGGTCCGTTGCGTTGCATGTGCTGAATCTTCGTTGCATTTCACGTGCCAAATTTTCATCACTTTTTATGTGCTGAAACGTCGGTGTTTTTCATGTGCTGAATTTTCATCACTTTGCATCCTAAAATGTTGTCGTTTTTCACGTCCTGAAATCTCGTTGTTTTTCACGTCCTGAATTTTCGCTGCATTCCATGTCGTGAATTTTCGTCGTTTTTTGTGTACTGAAATTTCTCAGCTTTACGCATGCTGAATTTTCTTCACTTTTTGCCTGCTGAATTTTCATCCCTTTTTGTGTCCTGAACTTTTGTCGCTTTTCATGCCCTGAAATTTCGTCACTTTTCGTGTCCTGAAATTTCGTCGCTTTTCGTGTCCTGAAATGTCATCGCTTTTCGCATCCTGAAATGTGTCTATTTTCCGTCCTGAATTTTTGTCACATTTCACGTCCTTATTTTTAGTCCCTTATTGCGTCCTGAATGTTCGTCGCTTTTTGCTTCCTGAAGGTCCGTCGCTTTGTACGTGCTGAATTTTCATTACATTTCACATGCCGCATTTTCGTCACTTTTTACGTGCTTAATTTTAGTCACTTTACGCGTGCTGAATTTTCATCGCTTTTCACGTCCTGAAGATTTGTCGCTATTTGCAAGCTGAATTTTTGGCGCTTTTCATGTCCTGAATTTTCATCATTTTTCGTGTACTGAAATTTCCCAGCTTTATGCATGCTGAATTTTCTTTGCTTTTTGCTTGCTGAATTTTCATCCCTTTTTGTGTTCTGAAATTTCATCGCTTTTTGTGCCTTGAAATTTTGTCACTTTTCGTGCCCGAAATTTTGTTGCTTTTCACTTCCGGTGGCGTCAATGGTGGGCTGAGAGACGCTGTTGTTTCGCTTTGCTCCCGAAGACTGCTTTAATGAGCTAAAATATGAGTTGGAAGACGGAGGAGTTATAAAAATAACTACCGGAGCTGTTATTTAATTGTGTGTTATCAGAAGTTCTGCTGATAACAGAGAATAACGGCAGTTTTAAATGAAAAAGACTAAAACTCGCCAGAAGCCTTCGAAAGCTGCTACAAGATCTGCACGAACGTATCTGAAAAAACCTGGAAAGAATCCTCAATCCCCGCAAGCATCAGCTGGAAGTTCAGAAGAAGAAACTGACTTTCAAAACCCTTTTACAGAAATGACTTCAATGGAGGAACAACTGGTAAAGTCAGTAACAGCTTTAGTCACTGAAAACATCTCTAAAGAGATACGAGAGGGGAATGTCGCGCTGGAAAAAATCCTTTCCAAAAGCCTCTCCGAAAAAAATAAAGAAGGTAATGATGACCTGATGGGGAAAATGGACGACTTAACCAAACGTGTGGTCGAGATTGAGGAGGACTTAAACAATAAAATTAAGCAGGTTGATAAGAACTGTAATAAGAAGCTGGACGCGATGTCAAAGTCTATTGAAGCGGCTATAGAAGGAATGGATAATTTGTTAACTGAGATGGCTAAGGAGATAAAGAAACTAAAAAAGGACCAAGAAAGTACTGGGAGGGAGCTTGCTAAAATGAAGTATAAATGTATGGACCTGGAAGCAAGATCTAGGAGGCAGAACCTGAGGATAGTAGGTGTAAAATAAGGAAAGGAGAGTGGACAGAACTTTCAGGAGTTTGCTGCCAACTTACTCAAACAAGTACTTAAGCTGCCTGAAGCCCCGAGAATAGATATGGTTCACCGGGTCCGACGTCAGGCTCAAGCAAGCTCTAATGCCCCCCAAGACAGATTATCCTGAAATTCTATGATAGTTCAACCCTGGAAGGAATTATGAAAAAGATTCCATATGGAGTGAATTTGATGTTTGGAGAAGATAAACTAAGATTCTTCCGTGATTTTTCAGCTGAAGTCATGGAAAAGAGGGACAAGTTTACAAACACGAGAAGGCTACTGAAGGAGATCGAGGGAATAAGGTATGAGATAGTATATCCCGCGAAATTGAGAATTACTTATAACTCTGTCGAACATGCATTCACAGATCCAGAAGAGGCATTTAAATATGCACAAAGTATCACACAGGAGGCCTACTGATAATTCGGAGTTGGTCTCCCATAATAACATAGAAGAATTGTGTTTCCCTTTTTTAACATACAAAAAAGACTGCTCTGGTTCATCATGGCGAATTTTCATCGAAGCGCTGACTAGGCATCTTATCTTTGGAATGTTAATTCAAGGTCGGATTTTAGATTCTAGATGAGAAAGTTTTGTCATTTTTGACGTCCTGAATTTTCGTTGCATTTCATGTCCTGAATTTTCGTAGTTTTACGTGTACTGAAATTTCTCAGCTTTACGCATGCAGAATTTTCTTTACTTTTTGCCTGGTGAACTTTCGTCCCTTTTTGTGTTCTGAAATTTCGTCGCTTTACGTGCCCTGAAATTTCGTCGCTCTTTGTGCCCGAAATTTCATCACTTTCCGTGTCCTGAAATTTTGTCACTTTCCGTGTCCTGGAATTTTGTCGCTTTTCGCGTCCTGAAATGTCATCGCTTTTCGCGTCCTGAAATGTGTCTATTTTCCGTCCTGAATTTTTTTCACATTTCACATCCTGATTTTTAGTCAGTTATCGCATCCTGAAATTTCGTCACTTTCCGTGTCCTGAAATGTTATCACTTTTCGTGTCCTGAAATGTCATCGCTTTTCTCCTTCTGAAATGTCATTGCTTTTCGAGTCCTGAAATGTGCCTATTTTCCGTCCTGAATTTTTGTCACATTTCACGTCCTGATTTTTAGTCATTTATTGTGTCCTGAAATTTCGTCGCTTTTTGTGTCCTGAAATGTCATCGTTTTTCATGTGCTGAAATGTCATCGCTTTTCGTGTCCTGAAATGTCATTGCTTTTCCTGTCCTAAAATGTCGTCGCTTTTCACATCATGAAATTTTGTAGCTTTTTGCGTCCTGAAAATGTGTCTATTTTCCATCCTGAATTTTCATTGCATTCATGTCCTGAATTTTCGTCTTTTTTCGTGTACTGAAATTTCTCAGGTTTACGCATGCTTAATTTTCTTCGCTTTTTCCCTGCTGAAATTGTGTCCCTTTTTGTGTTCTGAAATTTATTCCCTTTCGTGACCTGAAATTTCGTGGCTTTTCGTGTCCTGAAATGTCATCGCTTTTCGTGTCCTGAAATGTCATCGCTTTTCGTGTCCTGAAATGTCATCGCTTTTCGTGTCCTGAAATGTCGTCGCTTTTCGTGTCCTGAAATATCATTGCTTTTCGTGTCCTGAAATGTCATTGCTTTTCGTGTCCTGAAATGTCATCACTTTTCGTGTCCTGAAATGTCGTCGCTTTTTGCGTCATGCAATTTTGTAGCTTTTTGTGTCCTGAAAATGTGTCTATTTTCCGTCCTATATTTTCGTTGTTTTTCGTGTCCTGAAATTTCTCAGCTTGAAGCATGCTAAATTTTGTCGCTTTTCGTGTCCTGAAATGTTGTTGCTTTTCGCGTCATGAAAATGTGTCTATTTTCCATCCTGATTTTTCGTTGCATTTCATGCCCTGAATATTCATAGTTTTTCGTGTACTGAAATTTCTCAGCTTTATGCATGCTGAATTTTCTTCACTTTTTCCTTGCTGAACTTTTGTCCCTTTTTGTGTTCTGAAATTTAGTCACTTTTCGTGCCCTGACATTTTGTCACTTTTTGTGTCCAGAAATTTTGTCGATTTTCGTGTTCTTAAATTTTGTCGCTTTTCATGTCATGAAATGTCATCGCTTCTCGCGTCCTGAAATGTGTCTATTTTCCATCCTGAATTTTTGTAACATTTCACGTCCTAATTCTTAGTCACTTATTGCGTCCTTAAATTTCGTCACTTCAAGTGTGCTGAAATTTTGTCGCTTTTCGTGTCCTGAAATGTCATCGCTTTTCGTGTCCTGAAATGTCATTGCTTTTCGTGTCCTGAAATTTCATCGCTTTTCGTGTCCTTAAATGTCGTCGCTTTTCGCGTCACGCAATTTTGTAGCTTTTTGTCCTGAAAATGTGTCTATTTTCCATCCTGAATTTTCGTTGCATTTCATGTCCTGAATTTTCATCCTTATTCGTGTACCGAAATTTCTCAGCTTTACGCATGCTAAATTTTCTTCGCTTTTTCCCAGCTGAACTTTTTTCCCTTTATTTGCTCTGAAATTTAGTCATCTTTCGTGCCCTGAAATTTCGTCGCTTTTTCTGCCCTGTAATTTCGTCACTTTCCGTGTCCTGAAATTTTGTCGCTTTTCATGTCCTGAAATATTGTCGCTTTTCGTGTCCTGAAATGTCATCGCTTTTCGTGTCCTGAAATGTCATCACTTTTCGTCTCCTGAAATGTCGTCGCTATTCATGTCATGAAATTTTATAGCTATTTGTGTCCTGAAACTGTGTCTATTTTCCGTCCTGAATTTTCGTTGTTTTTTGTGTACTGAAATTTCTCAGCTTTAAGCATGCTAAATTTTCTTTGCTTTTTCCCTGCTGAACTTTTGTCCCTTTTTGTGTTGTGAAATTTAGTTGCTTTTCGTGCCCAGAACTTTTTTTCGCGGTTTGTGTCCTCAAATGTCATTGCTTTTCGTGTCCTGAAATGTCATCGTTTTTCGTGTCCTGAAATGTTGTTGCTTTTCGCGTCATGAAACTTTGTAGCTTTTCGTGTGCTGAAAATGTGTCTATTTTCCGTCCTGAATTTTTGTTGCATTTCATGCCCTGAATATTCATAGTTTTTCGTGTACTGAAATTTCTCAGCTTTATGCATGCTGAATTTTCTTCACTTTTTCCCTGCTGAACTTTTGTCCCTTTTTGTGTTCTGAAATTTAGTCACTTTTCGTGCCCTGAAACTTTGTCGCTTTTTGTGCCATGAAATTTCGTCACTTTTCGTGTCCTGAAATTTCGTCGATTTTCGTGTTCTTAAATTTTGTCACTCTCCATGTCATGAAATGTCATCGCTTCTCGCGTCCTGAAATGTGTCTATTTTCCATCCTGATTTTTTGTGACATTTCACGTCCTAATTTTAATCACTTATTGCGTCCTTAAATTTCGTCACTTTAAGTGTGCTGAAATGTTGTCACTTTTCGTGTCCTGAAATGTCATCGCTTTTTGTGTCCTGAAATGTCATTGCTTTCAGTGTCCTGAAATTTCATCGCTTTTCGTGTCCTGAAATGTCGTCGCCTTTCGCGTCATGCAATTTTGTAGCTTTTTGTGTCCTGAAAATGTGTCTATTTTCCATCCTGAATTTTCGTTGCATTTCATGTCCTGAATTTTCATCGTTATTCATGTACCGAAATTTCTCAGCTTTACGCATGCTAAATTTTCTTCGCGTTTTAAAGGCTGAACTTTTTCCCCTTTTTTGTTCTGAGATTTAGTCACTCTTCGTGCCCTGAAATTTCATCGCTTTTCGTGTCCAGAAATTTTGTCGCTTTTCGTGTCCTGAAATATCATCGCTTTTCGTGTCCTGAAATGTCATCACTTTTCGTTTCCTGAAATGTCGTGGATATTCATGTCATGAAATTTTGTAGCTATTTGTGTCCTGAAAATGTGTCTATTTTCCGTCCAGAATTTTCGTTGTTGTTCGTGTACTGAAATTTCTCAGCTTTACGCATGCTAAATTTTCTTTGCTTTTTCCCTGCTGAACTTTTGTCCCTTTTTGTGTTCTGAAATTTAGTTGCTTTTCGTGCCCTGAAATTTTGTCGCTTTTTGTGCCCTGAAATTTCGTCACTTTCCGTGCCCTGAAATTTTGTCGCTTTTCGTGTTCTGAATTTTTTTTCGCGTTTTGTGTCCTCAAATGTCATCTCTTTTCGTGTCCTGAAATGTCATCGCTTTTCGTGTCCTGAAATGTCGTTGCTTTTCGCGTCATGAAATTTTGTAGCTTTTTGCGTCCTGAAAATGTGTCTATTTTCTGTCCTGAATTTTCGTTGCATTTCATGTCCTGAACTTTCATTTATTTTCGTACACTCAAATTTCTCAGCTTTACGCATGCTGAATTTTCTTCGCTTTTTCCCTGCTGAACTTTTGTCCCTTTTCGTGTTCTGAAATTTAGTCATTTTCATTCCCTGAAATTTTGTCGCTTTTTGTGACATAAAATTTCGTCACTTTCCGTGTTGTTTTTGGTGTCATGAAATGTCATCACTTCGCGCGTCCTGAAATGTGTCTATTTTCCATCCTGAATTTTTGTCACATTTCACGTCCTGATTTTTAGTCACTTATTGCATACTGACATTTCGTCACTTTCCGTGTGCTGAAATTTCGTCGCTTTTCGTGTCCTGAAATGTTGTCGCTTTTCGTGTCCTGAAATGTCATCGCTTTTCATGTCCTGAAATGTCATTGCTTTTCGTGTCCTGAAATGTTGTCGCTTTTCGCGTTAGGACATTTTGTAGCTTTTTGTGTCCTGAAAATGTGTCTATTTTCCGTCCTGAATTTTCGTTGCTTTTCATGTGCTGAATATTCATAGTTTTTCGTGTACTGAAATTTCTCAGCTTTACGCATGCTAAATTTTCTTCACTTTTTCCCTGCTGAACTTTTGTCCCTTTTTGTGTTCTGAAATTTAGTCACTTTTCGTGCCCTGAAATTTTGTCGCTTTTTGTGCCATGAAATTTCGTCACTTTTCGTGTCCTGAAATTTCGTCGATTTTCCTGTTCTTAAATTTTGTCGCTTTTCATGTCCTGAAATGTCATCGCTTTCTGCATCCTGAAATGTCATCGCTTTTCATGTCCTGAAATGTGTCTATTTTCTGTCCTGAATTTTTGTCACATTTCACGTCCTGATTTTTAGTCACTTATTGCATCCTGAATTTAAGCATTTTCGCTTCCTGAAGGTCCGTTCCATTGAGTGTGCTAAAATTTTATCGTATTTTACATGCCGCATTTTCGTCACTTTTTACGTGCTGAATTTTCATCATTTTACGCGTGCTGAATTTTCATCGTTTTCACGTCCTGAATTTTCGGCATTTTTCTTGTACTTAAATGTTCAGCTTTACGCATGCTGAATTTTCTAAGGAATTCACTAAGGAAGACATAAATAATCTGCCGGAAATAGCAGTGGAACGGGGGTCAAATAAGATGGAGGAACTGAGTGAAATCCAGGTTAGCCGGGAGGTGGTGTTGGGTAAATTGAACGGATTGAAGGCCGATAAATCCCCAGGGCCAGATAGTCTGCATCCCAGAGTACTCAAGGAGGTAGCCACAGAAATAGTGGATGCATTAGTGATAATTTTTCAATATTCCTTAGATTCTGGAGTAGTTCCTGAGGATTGGAGGGTAGCTAATGTAACCCCACTTTTTAAAAAAGGAGGGAGAGAGAAAGCGGGGAATTACAGACCAGTTAGTCTAACATCGGTAGTGGGGAAACTGCTAGAGTCAGTTATTAAAGATAGGATAGCAGCGCATTTGGAAAGTGGTGAAATCATTGGACAAAGTCAGCATGGATTTACGAAAGGTAAATCATGTCTGACAAATCTGATAGAATTTTTCGAGGATGTAACTAGCAGAGTGGATAAGGGAGAACCAGTGGATGTGTTATATCTAGACTTTCAGAAGGCTTTCGACAAGGTCCCGCATAAGAGATTAGCATACAAACTTAAAGCACACGGTTTTGGGGGTTCAGTATTGATGTGGATAGAGAACTGGCTAGCAGACAGGAGGCAAAGGGTAGGAGTAAACGGGTCCTTTTCAGAATGGCAGGCAGTGACTAGTGGGGTGCCGCAAGGCTCAGTGCTGGGACCCCAGCTATTTACAATATATATTAATGATTTGGACGAGGGAATTCAATGCAACATCTCCAAATTTGCAGATGATACCAAGCTGGGGGGTATAGTTAGGTGTGAGGAGGATGCTTGGAGGCTGCACGGTGATTTGGATAGGCTGAGTGAATGGGCAGATGCATGGCAGATGCAGTACAATGTGGATAAATGTGAGGTTATCCACTTTGGTGGCAAAAACATGAGGGTAGACTATTATTTGAATGGTGGCAGATTAGGTAAGGGGGAGATGCAACGAGACCTGGGTGTCATGGTACACCAGTCATTGAAAGTAGGCATGCAGGTGCAGCAGGCAGTGAAGAAAGCAAATGGTATGTTAGCATTCATAGCGAAAGGATTTGAGTATAGGAGCAGGGAGGTTCTACTGCAGTTGTACAGGGTTTTGGTGAGGCCACACCTGGAGTACTGCGTACAGTTTTGGTCTACAAATCTGAGGAAAGACATCCTTGCCATAGAGGGGGTACAGAGAAGATTCACCAGACTGATTCCTGGGATGTCAGGACTTTCATATGAGGAAAGACTCGGTTTGTACTCAATGGAATTTAGAAGATTGAGGGGGGATCTTATAGAAACCTACAAAATTCTTAAGGGGTTGGACAAGCTAGATGCTGGAAGATTGTTCCCGATGTTGGGGGAGTCCAGAACAAGGGGTCACAGTCTAAGGATAAGGGGGAATTCCTTTAGGACCGAAATGAGGAAAACATTCTTTACACAGAGAGTGGTGAGTCTCTGGAATTCTCTGCCACAGAAGGTAGTTGAGGCCAGTTCATTGGCTATATTTAAGAGGGCGTTAGATGTGGCACTTGTGGCTAAAGGGATCAGGGGGTATGGAGAGAAGGCAGGTACGGGATACTGAGTTGGATGATCAGCCATGATCACATTGAATGGCGGTGCAGGCTCGAAGGGCCGAATGGCCTACTCCTGCACCTATTTTCTATGTTTCTATGTTTCTATGTTTCTTTGCTTTTTGTCTGCTGAACTTTCGACCCTTTTTGTGTTCTGAAATTTAGTCGCTTTTCGTGCCCTGAAATTTAGTCACCCTTTGTGCCCTGAAATTTCATCACTTTCCGTGTCCAGAAATGATTTCGCTTCTCGCGTCCGGAAATTTGTCTATTTTCCGTCCTGAATTTTTGTCACATTTCACATCCTGATTTTTAGTCACTTTTTGCGTCCTGAATTTTCTTCGCTTTTTGCTTCCTGAAGGTCCGTCACTTTGAGCGTGCTGAATTTTCATCGCATTTCACATGCCGCATTTTCATCACATTTTATGTGCTGAATTTTCGTCACTTTAGGCGTGCTGAATTTTCATCGATTTTCATGTCCTAAAGATTTGTCGATTTTTGAATGCTCAATTTTCGTCGCTTTTCATGTCCTGAAATTTCATCATTTTTCATGTCCTGCATTTTCATCGTTTCTCACATCCTGAAGATTTTTTCACTTTTCTCAAGCTGAATTTTCGTCGCTTTTCATGTCCTGAAATTTAGTCACTTTTTATGTCCGGAGATTTTGTCGCTTTTCACGACCTTACATTTCGTCGTATTTTTCATCCTGAATTTTCATCACTTTTCCTGTGCGGAAATCTCGTCGCATTTTGTGTGCTGAAATTTCGTCGCTTCTTGAGTGCTGAGTTTTCGTCACATTTCATATGCTGAAGGTTCTTTGCTTTTCACGTGCTGAATTTCATCGCTTTTCTCGTGGTGAATTTTTGTTGCTATTTGTGTGCTGAAATTTTGTTTCATTTCTTGTCCAGAAATGTTGTCGCTTTTCCCGTCGTGAAATTTGTTCTGTTTTTGCATCTTGAATTTTGTACCCTTTTTGCGTGCTGAATTTCCATGGCTTTTCATGTATTGAAATTCTGTCGCGTTTCACGTTCTGAAATGTTGTCGCTTTATGCATCCTGTAATTTTGTTGTTTTTTGTATCCTGAATTTATTTCAGCTTTGGCATTTTGAATTTTCGTCATCTTTCATGTCCTGAATTTTCGTCACTTTTTGTGTGCTAAAATTTCGGTGCTTTTCATTTGCTGAAATTTCGTCACTTTTCGAGTGCTGAAATTTAATCGCTTTTCGCGTCCTGAAGGTTTGTCGCTTTTCTTGTGCTGAAATATTTTCACTTTTCGTGTCCTGAAATGTTGTTGCTTCATGACTACTGAACTTTTCTCGCTGTTTGCACCCTGAATTTCGTGTCCTGAATTTTCGTTGTTTTTCATGTACTGAAATATCTCAGCTTTACGCATACTAAATTTTCATCGCTTTTCCCTGCAGAACTTTTGTCCCTTTTTGTGTTCTGAAATTTAGTCACTTTTGGTGTTTTGAATTTTTGTCGCTTTTCATGTGCTGAAATGTTGTCGCATTTCAAATTAATTCCCTTTTCGCATTATGCTTCCTGAATTTTTGTCACTGAAATTTCATCATTTTTTTGTGTCATGAAATGTCGTCGCTTTTCACGTCATGAAAATTTGTAGCCTTTTGCGTCCTGAAAATGAGTCTATTTTCCATCCTGAATTTCTGTTGCTGAATTTCATGTCCTGAATTTTCGTCGTTTTTCATGTACTGAAATATCTCAGCTTTACGCATACTAAATTTTCATCGCTTTTCCCTGCAGAACTTTTGTCCCTTTTTGTGTTCTGAAATTTAGTCACTTTTGGTGTTTTGAATTTTTGTCGCTTTTCATGTGCTGAAATGTTGTCACTTTCCGTGTCCTGACATTTCGTCGCTTTTCGTGTACTGAAATTTTGTCACTTTTCGTGTCCTGAAATGTCATCGCTTGTCATGTCCTGAAATGTCTATTTTCCATCCTGAATTTTTTTACATTTCACGTCCTGATTTTTAGTCACTTATTGCATCCTGACATTTCATCAATTTCCGTGTGCTGTAATTTCGTCACTTTTCGTGTCCTGAAATTTTGTTGCTTTTCGTGTCCTGAAATGTCATCGATTTTCGTATCCTGAAATGGCATCGCTTTTCGTTTCCTGAAATGTGTCTATTTTCAATCCTGAATTTTCGTTGCATTTCATGTGCTGAATTTTCATCGTTTTTCGTGTACTGAAATTTCTCAGCTTTACGCATGCTGAATTTTCTTTGCTTTTTCCCTGCTGATCTTTTGTCCCTTTTTGTGTTCTGAAATTTAGTCCTTTTCGTGCCCTGAAATTTTGTCTCTTTTTTGTGCACTGAAATTTCGTCGCTTTTCATGTCCTGAAATTTTGTCGCTTTTCGGGTGCTGAAATGACGTTGCTTTTCGCGAAATGAAATTTTGTAGCTTTTTGGGTCCAGAAAATGTGTCTATTTTCCGTCCTGAACTTTCGCTGCGTTCCATGTCCTGAATTTTCATCATTTTTCGTGTACTGAAATTTATCAGCTTTGTGCATGCTGAATTTTCTTCGCTTTTTGCCTGCTGAATTTTCGTCCCTTTTTGTGTCCTGATATTGTTTAGCTTTTCTTGCCCTGAAATTTTGTCTATTTTCATGTCCTGAAATTTTGTCTATTTTCATGTCCTGAAATTTTGTTGCTTTTCGTGCCCTGAAATTTTGTCGCTTTTCGTGTCCTGAAATGTCAACGCTTCTCGCCTCCTGAAATGTGTCTATATTCCGTCCTGAATTTTCGTCGCTTTTCGCTTTCTGAAGGTCCGTCACTTCAGCTGAAGCGTGCTGAATTTTCATCGCATTTCACATGCCGCATTTTCGTCAATTTTTATGTGCTGAATTTTGTCACTTTAGGCGTGCTGAATTTTCAACGCTTTTCACGTCCTGAAGATTTGTCGCTTTACGAAAGCTGAATTTTCATCGTTTTTCATGTCCTGAAATTTAGTCACTTTTCATGTCCTGAATTTTCATCATTTTTCACGTCCTGAAGATTTGTCGCTTTTCACAAGCTGAATTTTCGTCGCATTTTGCATCCTGAATTTTAATCACTTTTTGTGTGCTGAAATTTCGTCACTTCTTGAGTGCTGAGTTTCCGTCATATTTCATGTGCTGAAGGTTCTTCGCTTTTCATGTGCTGAATTTCATCGCTTTTCTCGTGGTGAATTTTTGTCGCTATTTGTGTGCTGGAATTTTGTTTCTTTTCAAGTCCTGAAATGTTGGTGCTTTTCCCGTCCTGAAATTTGTTCTCTTTTCGCATCTTGAATTTTGTTCCCTTTTTGTGTGCTGAATTTTCATGGCTTTTCGTATATAGAAATTCTGTCACGTTTCACGTTCTGAAATATCGTCGCCTTATGCATCCTGTAATTTTGTCATTTTTTGTGTCCTGAATTTACTGCACCTTTGGTGTTTTGAATTTTCATCATCTTTCATGTCCTGAATTTTCGTCACTTTTTATGTGCTGAAATTTCCGTGCTTTTCATTCGCTGAAATTTCATCACTTTTCGCATGCTGAATTTTCATCGCTTTTCACATCATGAAGGTTTGTCACTTTTCTTGTGCTGAAATATTTTCACTTTTCGTGTCATGAAATGTTGTCGCTTCATGTGTCCTGACCTTTTTTCACTATTTACATCCTGAATTTGTCGCTTTTGGTGTTTTTAATTTTTGTCGCTTTTCATGTGCTGAAATGTTGTCGCATCTCAAAATCATTCCCTTTTCGCATTATGCTTCCTGAATATTTGTCGCTATTTCCGTCCTGAATTTTTGTCTCATTCTGTGCACGCAAATCTGGCCTTTTTTCATTCTGAAATTTCGTCACTACTCGCATCCTGAATTTTCATCGCCTTTCAGGTCCTGAATTTTAGTTGCGTTTTGAGTCCTGAAATTTTGTTGGATTTCGTGTCCTGAAGATCCGTTGCGTTGCGTGCGATGATTCTCCGTCGTGTTTTACGTTCCAAATTTTCGTCGCTTTTTGTGTCTTGAAATGTTGTCGTTTTTCGCGTCCTGAAATTTTGTTGTTTTTCACATCCTGAATTTTCGCTGCGTTCCATGTCCTGAATTTTCGTCATTTTCGTGTACTGAAATTAATCAGCTTTACGCATGCTGAATTTTCTTTGCATTTTGCCTGCTGAATTTTCGTCCCTTTTTGTGCCCTGATATTGTTACGCTTTTCGTGCCCTGAAATTTCGTCTATTTTCATGTCCTGAAATTTTGTTGCTTTTCGTGCCCTGAAATTTTGTCGCTTTTCATGTCCAAAAATGACATTTTATTGTTGCTTTTCGCATCCAGAAACGTGTCTATTTCCGTCCTGAATTTTTGTCACATTTCACGTCCTGATTTTTAATCCCTTATTGCGTCCTGAATTTTCATCGCTTTTCACTTCCTGAAGGTCCATCGCTTTGAGCGTGCTGAATTTTCATCGCATTTCACATGCCGCATATTCGTCACTTTTTATGTGCTGAATTTTAGTTACTTTACGCATGCTGAAATTTCATCGCTTTACATGTCCTGAAGATTTGTCGCTTTTCGCAAGCTGAATTTTCATCGCTTTTTATGTTCTGAAATTTTGTCGCTTTTTTGCCCTGAAATTTCGTTGCTTTTCGTGGTCTGAAATGTTGTCGTTTTTCGCGTCCTGAAATTTCGTTGTTTTTCATGTCCTGAATTTTCATTGCATTTCATGTCCTGAATTTTCGTAGTTTTACGTGTACTGAAATTTCCCAGCTTTATGCATGCTGAATTTTCTTTGCTTTTCTCCTGCTGAAATTTTGTCGCTTTTTGCGTCCTGAAATTTTGTCGCTTTTCGTGTCCTGAAATGTCATCACTATTCGTGACCTGAAATGTCATCACTTTTCGCGTCCTGAAATGTGTCTATTTTCCGTCCTGAATTTTTTTCACATTTCACATCCTGGTTTTTAGTCAGTTATTGCATACTGAAATTTAGTCACTTTCCGTGTCCTGAAATTTTGTCGCTTTTCATGTCCTGAAATGTCATCACTTTTCATGTCGTGAAATGTCGTCGCTTTTCGCGTCATGAAATGTCATCGCTTTTCGTGTCCTGAAATGTCGTTGCTTTTCTCGTCATGAAATTTTGTTGCTTTTTGTGTCCTGAAAATGTGTCTATTTTCCGTCGTGAATTTTCGTTGCATTACATGTCCTGAATTTTCGTCGTTTTTCGTGTACTGAAATTTCTCAGCTGTATGCATGCTGAATTTTCTTCACTTTTTCCCTTCTGAACATTTGTCGCTTTTTGTGTTATGAAATTTAGTCGCTTTTCGTGCCCTGAAATTTCGTCGCTTTTTGTGCCATGAAATTTCGTCACTTTCCGTGTCCTGAAATTTTGTCACGTTTCGCGTCCTGAAATGTGTCTATTTTCCATCCTGAATTTTTGTCACATTTCACGTCCTAATTTTTAGTCACTTATTGTGTCCTGAAATTTGGTCACTTTATGTGTGCTGAAATTTCTTCGCTTTTCGTGTCCTGAAAGTTTGTCGCTTTTCGTGTCCTGAAATGTCATCACTTTTCGTGTCCTGAAATGTCATCGCTTTTCGTGTCCTGAAATGTCATTGCTTTTCGTGGCATGAAATGTCGTCGCTTTTCGCGTCATGAAAATTGTAGCTTTTCGTGTCCTGAAAATGTGTCTATTTTCCGTCCTGAATTTTCGTTGCATTTCATGTCCTGAATTTTCATCGTTATTCGTGTAATGAAATTTCTCAGCTTTACGCATGCTAAATTTTCTTCGCTTTTTCCCTGCTTAACTTTTTTCCCTTTATTTGTTCTGAAATGTAGGCACTTTTCGTGTCCTGAAATGTCATCGCTTTTCGTGTCCTGAAATGTCGTCGCTTTTCGTGTCCTGAAATGTGGTCGCTATTCACGTCATGAAATTTTGTAGCTATTTGTGTCCTGAAAATGCGTCTATTTCCCGTCCTGAATTTTCATTGCATTTCATGTCCTGAATTTTCGTTGTTTTTCATGTACTGAAATTTCCCAGCTTTACGCATGCAAAATTTTCTTCGCTTTTGCCCTGCTGAACTTTTGTCCCTTTTTGTGTTGTGGAATTTAGTTGCTTTTCGTGCCCTGAAATTTTGTCGCTTTTCGTGGCCTGAAATGTTGTCACTTTTCGTGTCCTGAAATGTCATCGCTTTTCGTGTCCTGAAATGTCATCACTTTTCTTGTCCTGAAATGTCATCGCTTTTCATTTTCTGAAATGTCATCGCTTTTCGTGTCCTGAAATGTCGTCGCTTTTCGCATCATGAAATTTTGTAGCTTTTTGTGTCCTGAAAATGTATCTATTTTCCGTCCTGAATTTTCGTTGCATGTCCTGAATTTTCATAGTTATTCATACACCGAAAGTTCTCAGCTTTACGCATGCTAAATTTTCTTCGCTTTTTCCCTGCTGAACTTTTTTCCCTTTTTGTGTTCTGAAATTTAGTCGCTTTTCGTGCCCTGAAATTTCGTTGCTTTTTCTGCGCTGAAATGTCGTCTCTTTCCGTATCCTGAAATTTGGTCGCTTTTCGTGTTCTGAAATGTCAACGCTTTTCGTGGCCTGAAATGTAGTCGCTTTTCGCATCATGAAATTTTTAGCTTTTTGTGTCCTGAAAATGTGTCTATTTTCCGTCCTGAATTTTCGTTGCATGTCCTGAATTTTCATCATTATTCGTGTACCGAAATTTCTCAGCTTTACGCATGCTAAATTGTCTTCGCTTTTTCCCTGCTGAACTTTTTTCCCTTTTTGTGTTCTGAAATTTAGTCGCTTTTCGTGCCCTGAAATTTCGTTGCTTTTTCTGCGCTGAAGTGTCGTCTCTTTCCGTATCCTGAAATTTTGTCGCTTTTCGTGTTCTGAAATGTCAACGCTTTTCGTGTCCTGAAATGTAGTCGCTTTTCGCATCATGAAATTTTTAGCTTTTTGTGTCCTGAAAATGTGTCTATTTTCCATCCTGAATTTTCGTTGCATGTCCTGAATTTTCATCGTTATTCGTGTACTGAAATTTCTCAGCTTTACGCATGCTAAATTTTCTTCGCTTTTTCCCTGCTGAACTTTTTTCCCTTTTTGTGTTCTGAAATTTAGTCGCTTTTCGTACCCTGAAATTTCGTTGCTTTTTCTGCGCTGAAATGTCGTCTCTTTCCGTATCCTGAAATTTTGTCGCTTTTCGTGTCCTGAAATGTCATCGCTTTTCTTGTCCTGAAATGTAGTCGCTTTTCTCGTCATGAAATTTTGTAGGTTTTTGCGTCCTGAAAATATGTCTATTTTCCGTCCGGAATTTTCGTTGCATTTCATGTCCTGTATTTTCGTCATTTTTCATGTACTGAAATTTCTCAGCTTTACGCATGCTAAATTTTCTTCGCTTTTTCACTGCTGAACTTTTGTCCCTTTTTGTGTTCTGAAATTTAGTCGCTTTGTGTGCCCTGTAATTTCGTCGCTTTTTTTGCCCTGAAATTTCGTCACTTTCCTTGTCCTGAAATGTTGTCGCTTTTTGTGTCCTGAAATGTCATCGCTTCTCCGTCCTGAATTTTTGTCACATTTCACGTCCTGATTTTTAGTCACTTATTGCGTCCTGAATTTTCGTCGCTTTCCCTTCCTGAAGGTCCGACACTTTGAGCTTAATGAATTTTCATCGCATTTCACCTGCTGCATTTTCATCACTTTTTATGTGCTGAATTTTCGTCACTATAGGCGTGCAGAATTTTTTATCACTTTTCACGTCCTGAAGATTTGTCGCTTTTCGAAAGCTGAATTTTCGTCGCTTTTCATGTCCTGAAATTTAGTCACATTTCATGTCCTGAATTTTCATCGTTTTTCACGTCATGAAGATTTGTCGCTTTTCGCAAGCTGAATTTTTTTCGCTTTTCATGTCCTGAAATTTAGTCACTTTTCATGTCCGGAAATTTTGTTGCTCTTCGCGTCCTGACATTTCATCGCATTTCGCATCCTGAATTTCCATCACTTTTCGTGTGCTGTAATCTCGTCACAATTTGTGTGCTGAAAATTCGTACCTTCTTGAGTGCTGAGTTTTCATAACATTTCATGTGCTGAAGGTTCTTCGCTTTTCTGGTGGTGAATTTTTGTTGCTATTTGTGTGCTGAAATTTTGTTTCATTTCATGTCCTGAAATGTTGTCGCTTTTCCCGTCTTGAAATTTGTTCTCTTTTCGCGTCTTGAATTTTGTACCCTTTTTGTGTGCTGTATTTTCATCGCTTTTCGTGTATAGAAATTCTGTCACGTTTCATGTTCTTAAATTTCGTCGCTTTATGCATCCTGTAATTTTGTCGTTTTTTGTGTCCTGAATTGACTTCACCTTTGGCGTTTTCAATTTTCGTCATCTTTCATGTCCTGAATTTTCGTCACTTTTTCTGAGCTGAAAATTCGGTGCTTTTCATCGCTTTTCGCGTCCTGAAGGTTTGTCACTTTTCTTGTGCTGAAATATTTTCACTTTTCCTGTCATGAAATGTTGTCACTTCATGTGTCCTGACCTTTTGTCGCTGTTTGCATCCTGAATTTGTCGCTTTTGTCGTTTTGAATTTTTGTCACTTCTCATGTGCTCAAATGTTGTCGCATTTCAAAATCATTCCCTTTTCACATTATGCTTCCTGAATATTTGTCGCTATTTCCGTCCTGAATTTTTGTCTCATTCTGTGCACGCAAATCTGGCCTTTTTTCATTCTGAAATTTCGTCACTACTCGCATCCTGAATTTTCATCACCTTTCAGGTCCTGAATTTTAGTTACGTTTTGTGTCCTAAAATGTTGTGTGATATCAGGTCCTGAAGGTCCGTTGTGTTGCATGTGCTGAATCTTCGTCGCATTTCACGTCCCGTATTTTCATCACTGTTCATGTGCTGAAACGTCGGTGTTTTTCATGTGCAGAATTTTCGTCACTTTTTCCATCCTAAAATGTTGTCGTTTTTCACGTCCTGAAATCTCGTTGTTTTTCACGTCCTGAATTTTCGCTGCATTCCATGTCGTGAATTTTCGTCGTTTTTTGTGTACTGAAATTTCTCAGCTTTACACATGCTGAATTTTCTTCACTTTTTACCTGCTGAATTTTCATCCCTTTTTGTGTCCTGAAATTTCGTCGCTTTTCATGCCCTGAAATTTCGTCTCTTTTCGTGTCATGAAATTTCGTCGCTTTTCGTGTCCTGAAATGTCATCGCTTTTCGCATCCTGAAATGTGTCTATTTTCCGTCCTGAATTTTTGTCACATTTCACGTCCTGATTTTTAGTCCCTTATTGCGTCCTGAATGTTCGTCGCTTTTCGCTTCCTGAAGGTCCGTCGCTTTGTGCGTGCTGAATTTTCATTGCATTTCACATGCCGCATTTTCGTCACTTTTTATGTGCTTAATATTAGTCACTTTATGCGTGCTGAATTTTCATCGCTTTTCACGTCCTGAAGATTTGTCGCTATTCGCAAGCTGAATTTTTGGCGCTTTTCATGTCCTGAATTTTCATCATTTTTCGTGTACTGAAATTTCCCAGCTTTATGCATGCTGAATTTTCTTCGCTTTTTGCTTGCTGAATTTTCATCCCTTTTTGTGTTCTGAAATTTAATCGCTTTTTGTGCCCTGAAATTTTGTCACTTTTCGTGCCCTGAAATTTTGTTGCTTTTCACTTCCGGTGGCATCAATGGTGGGCTGAGAGACGCTGTAGTTTCGCTTTGCTCCCGAAGACTGCTTTAATGAGCTAAAATATGAGTTGGAAGACGGAGGAGTTATAAAAATAACTACCGGAGCTGTTATTTAATTGTGTGTTATCAGAAGTTCTGCTGATAACAGAGAATAACGGCAGTTTTAAATGAAAAAGACTAAAACTCGCCAGAAGCCTTCGAAAGTTGCTACAAGATCTGCACGAACTTATCTGAAAAAACCTGGAAAGACTCCTCAATCCCCGCAAGCATCAGCTGGAAGTTCAGAAGAAGAAACTGACTTTCAATACCCTTTTACAGAAATGACTTCAATGGAGGAACAACTCGTAAAGTCAGTAACAGCTTTAATCACTGAAAACATCTCTAAAGAGATACGAGAGGGGAATGTCGCGCTGGAAAAAAGCCTTTCCAAAAGCCTCTCCGAAAAAATTAAAGAAGGTAATGATGAGCTGATGGGGAAAATGGACGACTTAACCAAACGTGTGGTCGAGATTGAGGAGGACTTAAACAATAAAATTAAGCAGGTTGATAAGAACTGTAATAAAAAGCTGGATGCGAAGTCTACTGAAGCGGCTATAGAAGGAATGGATAATTCGTTAACTGAGATGGCTAAGGAGATAAAGAGACTAAAAAATGACCAAGAAAATAATGGGAGGGAGCTTGCTAAAATCAAGTATAAATGCATGGACCTGGAAGCAAGATCGAGGAGGGAGAACCTGAGGATAGTAGGTGTAAAAGAAGGAAAGGAGAGTGGACAGAACTTTCAGGAGTTTGCTGCAAACTTACTCAAACAAGTACTTAAGCTGCCTGAAGCCCCGAGAATAGATATGGTTCACCGGGTCCGACATCAGGCTCAAGCAAGCTCTAATGCCCCCCAAGACAGATTATCCTGAAATTCTATGATATTTCAACCCTGGAAGGAATTATGAAAAAGATTCCATATGGAGTGAATTTGATGTTTGGAGAAGATAAACTAAGATTCTTCCGTGATTTTTCAGTTGAAGTCATGGAAAAGAGGGACAAGTTCACAAACACGAGAAGGCTACTGAAGGAGGTCGAGAGAATAAGGTATGGGATAGTATATCCCGCGAAATTGAGAATTACTTATAACTCTGTCGAACATGCATTCACAGATCCAGAAGAGGCATTTAAATATGCACAAAGTATCACACAGGAGGCCTACTGATAATTCGGAGTTGGTCTCCCATAATAACATAGAAGAATTGTGTTTTCCTTTTTTAACATACAAAAAAGCCTGCTCTGGTTCATCATGGCGAATTTTCATCGAAGCGCTGACTAGACATCTTATCTTTGGAATGTTAATTCAAGGTCGGATTTTAGATTCTAGATTAGAAGGTTTTGTCATTTTTGACGTCCTGAATTTTCATTGCATTTCATGTCCTGAATTTTCCTAGTTTTACGTGTACTGAAATTTCGCAGCTTTACGCATGCAGAATTTTCTTTGCTTTTTGCCTGCTGAACTTTCGTCCCTTTTTGTGTTCTGAAATTTTGTCGCTTTTCGTGCCCTGAAATTTCGTCGCTCTTTGTGCCAGAAATTTCATCACTTTCCGTGTCCTGAAACTGTCACTTTCCGGGTCCTGAAATTTTGTCACTTTTCGTGTCCTGAAATGTCATTGCTTTTCGCGTCCTGAAATGTCATCGCTTTTCGCGTCCTAAAATGTGTCTATTTTCCGTCCTGAATTTTTTTCACATTTCACATCCTGATTTTTAGTCAGTTATTGCATCCTGAAATTTTGTCACTTTCCGTGTCCTCAAATTTCGTCTCTTTTCTTGTCCTGAAATGTCATCGCTTTTCGTGTCCAGAAATGTCGTCGCTTTTCGCGTCATGCAATTTTGTAGCCTTTTGTGTCCTGAAAATGTGTCCATTTTCCATCCTGAATTTCCGTTGCATTCCATATCCTGAATTTTCGTCGTTTTCCGTGTACTGAAATTTCTCAGCTTTACGCATGCTAACTTTTCTTCGCTTTTCCCTGCTGAACCTTTGTCCCTTTTTGTGTTCAGAAATGTAGTCCTTTTCGTGCCCTGAGATTTTGTCGCCTTTTGTGCCATGAAATTTTGTCACTTTCCGTGTCCTGAAATTTCGTCGCTTTTTGTGTACTGAAATGTTTTCGCTTTTTGTGTCATGAAATGTCATCGCTTCTCGCGTCCTGAAATGTGTCTATTTTCCATCCTGAATTTTTGTCACATTTCCCGTCCTGATTTTTAGTCACTTATTGCATCCTGAAATTTCGTCACTTTCCGTGTGCTGAAATTTTGTCGCTTTTCCTCCTGAAATTTCATTGCTTTTTGTGTCCTGAAATTTCGTCGTTTATAACGTCCAGAATTTTCATTGCATTTCATGTCCCGAATTTTCGTAGTTTTTCGTGTACTGAAATTTCTCAGCTTTATGCATTCGGAGTTTTCTTCGCTTTTCTGCTGCTGAACTTTTGTCCCCTTTTGTGTTCTGAAATTTAGTTGTTTTTCATGCCCTGAAATTTCGTCACTTTCCGTGTCCTGAAATATCATCGCTTTGAGTCCTGAAATTTTGTCGCCTTTCATGTCCTGAAATGTCATTGCTTTTCATGTGCTGAAATGCCATCGCTTTTCGTGTCCTGAAATGTCATCGCTTTTCCTGTCCTGAAATGTCATCGCTTTTCACGTCATGAAATGTCATCGCTTCTCGCGTCCTGAAAACGTGTCTATTTTCCGTCCTGAATTTTCGTTGCATTTCATGTCCTGAATTTTCGTTGTTTTTCATGTACTGAAATATCTCAGCTTTTTGCATCCTGAATTTTCTTCACTTTTTCCCTGCTGAAATTTCGTCCCTTTTTGTGTTCTGAAACTTCGTCGCTTTTCGTGCCCTGAAATTTCGTCGCTCTTTGTGCCCGAAATTTCGTCACTTTCCGTGTCCTGAAATTTTGTCACTTTCCGTGTCCTGAAATTTTGTCACTTTTCATGTCCTGAAATGTCATCGCTTTTCGCGTCCTGAAATGTCATCGCTTTTCGCGTCCTGAAATGTGTCTATTTTCCGTCCTGAATTTTTTTCACATTTCACATCCTGATTTTTAGTCAGTTATTGCAATCTGAAATTTCGTCACTTTCCGTGTCCTGAAATTTCGTCACTTTTCGTGTCCTGAAATGTCATCGCTTTTCCTGTCCAGAAATGCCGTCGCTTTTCGCGTCATGCAATTTTGCAGCCTTTTGTGTCCTGAAAATGTGTCCATTTTCCATCCTGAATTTCCGTTGCATTTCATATCCTGAATTTTCGTTGTTTTCCGTGTACTGAAATTTCTCAGCTTTACGCATGCTAACTTTTCTTCGCTTTTCCCTGCTGAACCTTTGTCCCTTTTTTGTGTTCAGAAATTTAGTCCTTTTCGTGCCCTGAGATTTTGTCGCTTTTTGTGCCATGAAATTTTGTCACTTTCCGTGTCCTGAAATTTCGTCACTTTTCGTGTACTGAAATGTTTTCGCTTTTTGTGTCATGAAATGTCATCGCTTCTCGCGTCCTGAAATGTGTCTATTTTCCATCCTGAATTTTTGTCACATTTCCCGTCCTGATTTTTAGTCACTTATTGCATCCTGAAATTTTGTCACTTTCCGTGTGCTGAAATTTTGTCGCTTTTCCTCCTGAAATTTCATTGCTTTTTGTGTCCTGAAATTTCGTCGTTTATAACGTCCTGAATTTTCATTGCATTTCATGTCCCGAATTTTCGTAGTTTTTCGTGTACTGAAATTTCTCAGCTTTATGCATGTGGAATTTTCTTCGCTTTTCTGCTGCTGAACTTTTGTCCCTTTTTGTGTTCTGAAATTTAGTTGTTTTTCATACCCTGAAATTTCGTCACTTTCCGTGTCCTGAAATATCATCGCTTTGTGTCCTGAAATTTTGTCGCCTTTCATGTCCTGAAATGTCATCGCTTTTCCTGTCCTGAAATGTCATCGCTTTTCACGTCATGAAATTTTGTAGCTTTTTGCGTCCTGAAAATGTGTCTATTTTCCGTCCCGAATTTTCGTTGCATTTCATGTCCTGAATTTTCGTTGTTTTTCATGTACTGAAATATCTCAGCTTTTTGCATGCTGAATTTTCTTCACTTTTTCCCTGCTGAACTTTCGTCCCTTTTTGTGTTCTGAAATTTCGTCGCTTTTCATGCCCTGAAATTTCGTCGCTCTTTGTGCCCGAAATTTCGTCACTTTCCGTGTCCTGAAATTTTGTCACTTTCCGTGTCCTGAAATTTTGTCACTTTTCGTGTCCTGAAATGTCATCGCTTTTCACGTCCTGAAATGTCATCGCTTCTCGCGTCCTGAAATGTGTCTATTTTCCGTCCTGAATTTTTGTCACATTTCACGTCCTGATTTTTAGTCATTTATTGTGTCCTGAAATTTCGTCGCTTTATGTGTCCTGAAATGTCATCGTTTTTCATGTGCTGAAATGTCATCGCTTTTCGTGTCCTGAAATGTCATTGCTTTTCGTGTCCTGAAATTTATTCCCTTTCGTGCCCTGAAATTTCATCGCTTTTTGTGCCCTGAAATTTCGTCACTTTCCGTGACCTGAAATTTCGTGGCTTTTCGTGTCCTGAAATGTCATCGCTTTTCGTGTCCTGAAATGTCATCGCTTTTCGTGTCCTCAAATGTCATCGATTTTCGTGTCCTGAAATGTCATCGCTTTTCATGTCATGAAATGTCATCGCTTTTCCTGTCCAGAAATGCCGTCGCTTTTCGCGTCATGCAATTTTGCAGCCTTTTGTGTCCTGAAAATGTGTCCATTTTCCATCCTGAATTTCCGTTGCATTTCATATCCTGAATTTTCGTTGTTTTCCGTGTACTGAAATTTCTCAGCTTTACGCATGCTAACTTTTCTTCGCTTTTCCCTGCTGAACCTTTGTCCCTTTTTTGTGTTCAGAAATTTAGTCCTTTTCGTGCCCTGAGATTTTGTCGCTTTTTGTGCCATGAAATTTTGTCACTTTCCGTGTCCTGAAATTTCGTCGCTTTTCGTGTACTGAAATGTTTTCGCTTTTTGTGTCATGAAATGTCATCGCTTCTCGCGTCCTGAAATGTGTCTATTTTCCATCCTGAATTTTTGTCACATTTCCCGTCCTGATTTTTAGTCACTTATTGCATCCTGAAATTTTGTCACTTTCCGTGTGCTGAAATTTTGTCGCTTTTCCTCCTGAAATTTCATTGCTTTTTGTGTCCTGAAATTTCGTCGTTTATAACGTCCTGAATTTTCATTGCATTTCATGTCCCGAATTTTCGTAGTTTTTCGTGTACTGAAATTTCTCAGCTTTATGCATGTGGAATTTTCTTCGCTTTTCTGCTGCTGAACTTTTGTCCCTTTTTGTGTTCTGAAATTTAGTTGTTTTTCATGCCCTGAAATTTCGTCACTTTCCGTGTCCTGAAATATCATCGCTTTGTGTCCTGAAATTTTGTCGCCTTTCATGTCCTGAAATGTCATCGCTTTTCCTGTCCTGAAATGTCATCGCTTTTCACGTCATGAAATTTTGTAGCTTTTTGCGTCCTGAAAATGTGTCTATTTTCCGTCCCGAATTTTCGTTGCATTTCATGTCCTGAATTTTCGTTGTTTTTCATGTACTGAAATATCTCAGCTTTTTGCATGCTGAATTTTCTTCACTTTTTCCCTGCTGAACTTTCGTCCCTTTTTGTGTTCTGAAATTTCGTCGCTTTTCATGCCCTGAAATTTCGTCGCTCTTTGTGCCCGAAATTTCGTCACTTTCCGTGTCCTGAAATTTTGTCACTTTCCGTGTCCTGAAATTTTGTCACTTTTCGTGTCCTGAAATGTCATCGCTTTTCACGTCCTGAAATGTCATCGCTTCTCGCGTCCTGAAATGTGTCTATTTTCCGTCCTGAATTTTTGTCACATTTCACGTCCTGATTTTTAGTCATTTATTGTGTCCTGAAATTTCGTCGCTTTTTGTGTCCTGAAATGTCATCGTTTTTCATGTGCTGAAATGTCATCGCTTTTCGTGTCCTGAAATGTCATTGCTTTTCGTGTCCTGAAATTTATTCCCTTTCGTGCCCTGAAATTTCATCGCTTTTTGTGCCCTGAAATTTCGTCACTTTCCGTGACCTGAAATTTCGTGGCTTTTCGTGTCCTGAAATGTCATCGCTTTTCGTGTCCTGAAATGTCATCGCTTTTCGTGTCCTCAAATGTCATCGCTTTTCGTGTCCTGAAATGTCATCGCTTTTCATGTCATGAAATGTCGTCGCTTTTCGTGTCCTGAAATATCATTGCTTTTCGTGTCCTGAAATTTCATCACTTTTCGTGTCCTGAATTGTCGTCGCTTTTCGCGTCATGCAATTTTGTAGTTTTTTGTGTCCTGAAAATGTGCCTTTTTTCCGTCCTGGATTTTCGTTGCATTTCATGTCCTGAATATTCGTCGTTTTTCGTGTACTGAAATTTCTCAGCTTTATGCATGCTGAATTTTCTTCACTTTTTCCCTTCTGAACATTTGTCGCTTTTTGTGTTATGAAATTTAGTCGCTTTTCGTGCCCTGAAATTTTGTCGCTTTTTGTGCCATGAAATTTCGTCACTTTTCGTGTCCTGAAATTTTGTCGATTTTCATGTTCTTAAATTTTGTCGCTTTTCATGTAATGAAATGTCATCGCTTCTCGCGTCCTGAAATGTGTCTATTTTCCATCCTGTGACATTTCACGTCCTAATTCTTAGTCACTTATTGCGTCCTTAAATTTCGTCACTTTAAGTGTGCTGAAATTTTGTCGCTTTTCGTGTCCTGAAATGTCATCGCTTTTCGTGTCCTGAAATGTCATTGCTTTTCGTGTCCTGAAATTTCATCGCTTTTCGTGTCCTGAAATGTCGTCGCTTTTCGTGTCACGCAATTTTGTAGCTTTTTAGCCTGAAAATGTGTCTATTTTCCATCCTGAATTTCCGTTGCATTTCATGTCCTGAATTTTCATCGTTATTCGTGTACCGAAATTTCTCAGCTTTACGCTTGCTAAATTTTCTTCGCTTTTTCCGTGCTGAACTTTTTCCCCTTTTTTTGTTCTGAAATTTATTCACTTTTCGTGCCCTGAAATTTCGTCGCTTTTTCTGCCCTGTAATTTCGTCACTTTCCGTGTCCTGAAATATCGTCGCTTTGTGTCCTGAAATTTTGTCGCCTTTCATGTCCTGAAATGTCATCGCTTTTCATGTGCTGAAATGTCATCGCTTTTCGTGTCCTGAAATGTCATCGCTTTTCCTGTCCTGAAATGTCATCGCTTTTCACGTCATGAAATTTTGTAGCTTTTTGCGTCCTGAAAATGTGTCTATTTTCCGTCCTGAATTTTCGTTGCATTTCATGTCCTGAATTTTCGTTGTTTTTCATGTACTGAAATATCTCAGCTTTTTGCATGCTGAATTTTCTTTACTTTTTCCCTGCTTAGCTTTTGTCCCTTTTTGTGTTCTGAAATTTAGTAGCTTTTCGTGCCCTGAAATTTCGTCGTTCTTTTTGCCCTGAAAGTTCGTCACTTTCCGTCCTGAAATTTTGTCACTTTCCGTGTCCTGAAATGTTGTCACTTTTCGTGTCCTGAAATGTCATCGCTTTTCTCCTCCTGAAATGTCATTGCTTTTCGCGTCCTGAAATGTGTCTATTTTCCGTCCTGAATTTTTGTCACATTTCACGTCCTGATTTTTAGTTATTTATTGTGTCCTGAAATTTCGTCGCTTTTTGTGTCCTGAAATGTCATCGATTTTCATGTGCTGAAATGTCATCGCTTTTCGTGTCCTGAAATGTCATTGCTTTTCATGTGCTGAAATTTATTCCCTTTCGTGCCCTGAAATTTCATCACTTTTTGTGCCCTGAAATTTCGTCACTTTCCGTGACCTGAAATTTCGTGGCTTTTCGTGTCCTGAAATGTCATCGCTTTTCGTGTCCTGAAATGTCATCGCTTTTCGTGTCCTGAAATTTCATCGCTTTTCGTGTCCTGAAATGTCATTGCTTTTCGTGTCTTGAACTTTCATAACTTTTCGTGTCCTGAAATGTCGTCGCTTTTCGCGTCATGCAATTTTGTAGCTTTTTGTGTCCTGAAAATGTGCCTATTTTCCGTCCTGAATTTTCGTTGCATTTCATGTCCTGAATATTCATAGTTTTCATGTGCTGAAATTTCTCAGCTTTATGCATGCTGAATTTTCTTCACTTTTTCCCTGCTGAACTTTTGTCCCTTTTTGTGTTTTGAAATTTAGCCACTTTTCGTGCCCTGAAATCTCATCGCTTTTTGTGCCATGAAATTTCGTCACTTTTCGTGTCCTGAAATTTTGTCGATTTTCGTGTTCTTAAATTTTGTCGCTTATCATGTCATGAAATGTCATCGCTTCTCGCGTCCTGAAATGTGTCTATTTTCCATCCTGAATTTTTGTGACATTTCACGTCCTAATTCTTAGTCACTTATTGCGTCCTTAAATTTCGTCACTTTAAGTGTGCTGAAATTTCGTCGCTTTTCGTGTCCTGAAATGTCATCGCTTTTCGTGTCCTGAAATGTCATCGCTTTTCGTGTCCTGAAATGTCATTCCTTTTCGTGTCCTGAAATTTCATCGCTTTTCGTGTCCTGAAATGTCGTCGCTTTTCGCGTCACGCAATTTTGTAGCTTTTTCTTCTGAAAATGTGTCCATTTTCCATCCTGAATTTTCGTTGCATTTCATGTCCTGAATTTTCATCGTTATTCGTGTACCGAAATTTCTCAGCTTTACGCATGCTAAATTTTCTTCGCTTTTTCCCAGCTGAACTTTTTTCCCTTTTTTTGTTCTGAAATTTAGTCACTTTTCGTGCCCTGAAATTTCGTCGCTTTTTCTGCCCTGTAATTTCGTCACTTTCCGTGTCCTGAAATTTCGTCGCTTTTCGTGTCCTGAAATATTGTCGTTTTTCATGTCCTGAAATCTCATCGCTTTTCGTGTCCTGAAATGTCATCACTTTTCGTGTCCTGAAATGTCGTCGCTGATCATGTCATGAAATTTTGTAGCTATTTGTGTCCTGAAACTGTGTCTATTTTCCGTCCTGAATATTCATAGTTTTTCATGTACTGAAATTTCTCAGCTTTATGCATGCTGTATTGTCTTCACTTTTTCCCTGCTGAACTTTTGTCCCTTTTTGTGTTCTGAAATTTAGTCACTTTTCGTGCCCTGAAATTTCGTCGCTTTTTGTGCCATGAAATTTCGTCACTTTTCGTGTCCTGAAATTTTGTCGATTTTCATGTTCTTAAATTTTGTCGCTTTTCATGTCCTGAAATGTCATCGCTTTTCCTGTCCTGAAATGTCATCGCTTTTCACGTCATGAAATTTTGTAGCTTTTTGCGTCCTGAAAATGTGTCTATTTTCCGTCCTGAATTTTCGTTGCATTTCATGTCCTGAATTTTCGTTGTTTTTCATGTACTGAAATATCTCAGCTTTTTGCATGCTGAATTTTCTTCACTTTTTCCCTGCTGAACTTTCATCCCTTTTTGTGTTCTGAAATTTCGTCGCTTTTCGTGCCCTGAAATTTCGTCGCTCTTTGTGCCCGAAATTTCGTCACTTTCCGTGTCCTGAAATTTTGTCACTTTCCGTGTCCTGAAATTTTGTCACTTTTCGTGTCCTGAAATGTCATCGCTTTTCGCGTCCTGAAATGTCATCGCTTCTCGCGTCCTGAAATGTGTCTATTTTCCGTCCTGAATTTTTGTCACATTTCACGTCCTGATTTTTAGTCATTTATTGTGTCCTGAAATTTCGTCGCTTTTTGTGTCCTGAAATGTCATCGTTTTTCATGTGCTGAAATGTCATCGCTTTTCATGTCCTGAAATGTCATTGCTTTTCGTGTCCTGAAATTTATTCCCTTTCGTGCCCTGAAATTTCATCGCTTTTTGTGCCCTGAAATTTCGTCACATTCCGTGACCTGAAATTTCGTGGCTTTTCGTGTCCTGAAATGTCATCGCTTTTGTGTCCTGAAATGTCATCGCTTTTCGTGTCCTCAAATGTCATCGCTTTTCGTGTCCTGAAATGTCATCGCTTTTCATGTCATGAAATGTCGTCGCTTTTCGTGTCCTGAAATATCATTGCTTTTCGTGTCCTGAAATGTCATTGCTTTTCGTCTCCTGAAATTTCATCACTTTTCGTGTCCTGAATTGTCGTCGCTTTTCGCGTCATGCAATTTTGTAGCTTTTTGTGTCCTGAAAATGTGCCTTTTTTCCGTCCTGGATTTTCGTTGCATATCATGTCCTGAATATTCATAGTTTTTCATGTGCTGAAATTTCTCAGCTTTATGCATGCTGTATTTTCTTCACTTTTTCCCTGCTGAACTTTTGTCCCTTTTTGTGTTCTGAAATTTAGTCACTTTTCGTGCCCTGAAATTTCGTCGCTTTTCGTGTCCTGAAATGTCATTGCTTTTCGTGTCCTGAAATTTCATCGCTTTTCGTGTCCTGAAATGTTGTCGCTTTTCGCGTCACGCAATTTTGTAGCTTTTTAGCCTGAAAATGTGTCTATTTTCCATCCTGAATTTTCGTTGCATTTCATGTCCTGAATTTTCATCGTTATTCGTGTACCGAAATTACTCAGCTTTACGCATGCTAAATTTTCTTCGCTTTTTCCGTGCTGAACTTTTCCCCCTTTTTTTGTTCTGAAATTTAGTCACTTTTCGTGCCCTGAAATTTCGTCGCTTTTTCTGCCCTGTAATTTCGTCACTTTCCGTGTCCTGAAATATCGTCGCTTTGTGTCCTGAAATTTTGTCGCCTTTCATGTCCTGAAATGTCATCGCTTTTCATGTGCTGAAATGTCATCGTTTTTCGTGTCCTGAAATGTCATCGCTTTTCCTGTCCTGAAATGTCATCGCTTTTCACGTCATGAAATTTTGTAGCTTTTTGCGTCCTGAAAATGTGTCTATTTTCCGTCCTGAATTTTCGTTGCATTTCATGTCCTGAATTTTCGTTGTTTTTCATGTACTGAAATATCTCAGCTTTTTGCATGCTGAATTTTCTTTACTTTTTCCCTGCTTAGCTTTTGTCCCTTTTTGTGTTCTGAAATTTAGTAGCTTTTCGTGCCCTGAAATTTCGTCGTTCTTTTTGCCCTGAAAGTTCGTCACTTTCCATCCTGAAATTTTGTCACTTTCCGTGTCCTGAAATGTTGTCACTTTTCGTGTCCTGAAATGTCATCGCTTTTCTCCTCCTGAAATGTCATCGCTTTTCTCCTCCTGAAATGTGTCTATTTTCCGTCCTGAATTTTTGTCACATTTCACGTCCTGATTTTTAGTTATTTATTGTGTCCTGAAATTTCGTCGCTTTTTGTGTCCTGAAATGTCATCGATTTTCATGTGCTGAAATGTCATCGCTTTTCGTGTCCTGAAATGTCATTGCTTTTCGTGTGCTGAAATTTATTCCCTTTCGTGCCCTGAAATTTCATCGCTTTTTGTGCCCTGAAATTTCGTCACTTTCCGTGACCTGAAATTTCGTGGCTTTTCGGGTCCTGAAATGTCATCGCTTTTCGTGTCCTGAAATGTCATCGCTTTTCGTGTCCTGAAATGTCATCGCTTTTCGTGTCCTGAAATGTCGTCGCTTTTCATGTCCTGAAATATCATTGCTTTTCGTGTCCTGAAATGTCATTGCTTTTCGTGTCTTGAACTTTCATAACTTTTCGTGTCCTGAAATGTCGTCGCTTTTCGCGTCATGCAATTTTGTAGCTTTTTGTGTCCTGAAAATGTGCCTATTTTCCGTCCTGAATTTTCGTTGCATTTCATGTCCTGAATATTCTTAGTTTTCATGTGCTGAAATTTCTCAGCTTTATGCATGCTGAATTTTCTTCACTTTTTCCCTGCTGAACTTTTGTCCCTTTTTTTTTAATTTAGCCACTTTTCGTGCCCTGAAATCTCGTTGCTTTTTGTGCCATGAAATTTGGTCACTTTTCGTGTCCTGAAATTTTGTCGATTTTCGTGTTCTTAAATTTTGTCGCTTATCATGTCATGAAATGTCATCGCTTCTCGCGTCCTGAAATGTGTCTATTTTCCATCCTGAATTTTTGTGACATTTCACGTCCTAATTCTTAGTCACTTATTGCGTCCTTAAATTTCGTCACTTTAAGTGTGCTGAAATTTCGTCGCTTTTCGTGTCCTGAAATGTCATCGCTTTTCGTGTCCTGAAATGTCATCGCTTTTCGTGTCCTGAAATGTCATTCCTTTTCGTGTCCTGAAATTTCATCGCTTTTCGTGTCCTGAAATGTCGTCGCTTTTCGCGTCACGCAATTTTGTAGCTTTTTCTTCTGAAAATGTGTCCATTTTCCATCCTGAATTTTCGTTGCATTTCATGTCCTGAATTTTCTTCGTTATTCGTGTACCGAAATTTCTCAGCTTTACGCTTGCTAAATTTTCTTCGCTTTTTCCCAGCTGAACTTTTTTCCCTTTTTTTGTTCTGAAATTTAGTCACTTTTCGTGCCCTGAAATTTAGTCGCTTTTTCTGCCCTGTAATTTCGTCACTTTCCGTGTCCTGAAATTTCGTCGCTTTTCGTGTCCTGAAATATTGTCGCTTTTCATGTCCTGAAATCTCATCGCTTTTCGTGTCCTGAAATGTCATCACTTTTCGTGTCCTGAAATGTCGTCGCTATTCATGTCATGAAATTTTGTAGCTATTTGTGTCCTGAAACTGTGTCTATTTTCCGTCCTGAATTTTCGTTGTTTTTCGTGTACTGAAATTTCTCAGCTTTACGCATGCTAAATTTTCTTTGCTTTTTCCCTGCTGAACTTTTGTCCCTTTTTGTGTTTTGACATTTAGTTGCTTTTCGTGCCCTGAAATTTCGTCGCTTTTTGTGCCCTGAAATTTCGTCACTTTCCGTGTCCTGAGATTTTGTCGCTTTTCGTGTTCTGAAATTTTTTTTCGCGTTTTGTGTCCTCAAATGTCATCGCTTTTCGTGTCCTGAAATGTCATCGCTTTACGTGTCCTGAAATGTCGTTACTTTTCGCGTCATGAAATTTTGTAGCTTTTCGTGTCCTGAAAATGTGTCTATTTTCCGTCCTCAATTTTCGTTGCATTTCATGTCCTGAATATTCATAGTTTTTCGTGCACTGAAATTTCTCAGCTTTATGCATGCTGAATTTTCTTCACTTTTTCCCTGCTGAACTTTTGTCCCTTTTTGTGTTCTGAAATTTAGTCACTTTTCGTGCCCTGAAATTTCGTCGCTTTTTGTGCCATGAAATTTCGTCACTTTTCGTGCCCTGAAATTTCATCGCTTTTTGTGCCCTGAAATTTCGTCACTTTCCGTGACCTGAAATTTCGTGGCTTTTCGTGTCCTGAAATGTCATCGCTTTTGTGTCCTGAAATCTCATCGCTTTTCGTGTCCTCAAATGTCATCGCTTTTCGTGTCCTGAAATGTCATCGCTTTTCATGTCATGAAATGTCGTCGCTTTTCGTGTCCTGAAATATCATTGCTTTTCGTGTCCTGAAATGTCATTGCTTTTCGTCTCCTGAAATTTCATCACTTTTCGTGTCCTGAATTGTCGTCGCTTTTCGCGTCATGCAATTTTGTAGCTTTTTGTGTCCTGAAAATGTGCCTTTTTTCCTTCCTGGATTTTCGTTGCATTTCATGTCCTGAATGTTCATAGTTTTTCATGTGCTGAAATTTCTCAGCTTTATGCATGCTGTATTTTCTTCACTTTTTCCCTGCTGAACTTTTGTCCCTTTTTGTGTTCTGAAATTTAGTCACTTTTCGTGCCCTGAAATTTCGTCGCTTTTCATGTTCTTAAATTTTGTCGCTTTTCATGTAATGAAATGTCATCGCTTCTCGCGTCCTGAAATGTGTCTATTTTCCATCCTGTGACATTTCACGTCCTAATTCTTAGTCACTTATTGCGTCCTTAAATTTCGTCACTTTAAGTGTGCTGAAATTTTGTCGCTTTTCGTGTCCTGAAATGTCATCGCTTTTCGTGTCCTGAAATGTCATTGCTTTTCGTGTCCTGAAATTTCATCGCTTTTCGTGTCCTGAAATGTCGTCGCTTTTCGCGTCACGCAATTTTGTAGCTTTTTAGCCTGAAAATGTGTCTATTTTCCATCCTGAATTTTCGTTGCATTTCATGTCCTGAATTTTCATCGTTATTCGTGTACCGAAATTTCTCAGCTTTACGCTTGCTAAATTTTCTTCGCTTTTTCCGTGCTGAACTTTTTCCCCTTTTTTTGTTCTGAAATTTAGTCACTTTTCGTGCCCTGAAATTTCGTCGCTTTTTCTGCCCTGTAATTTCGTCACTTTCCGTGTCCTGAAATATCGTCGCTTTGTGTCCTGAAATTTTGTCGCCTTTCATGTCCTGAAATGTCATCGCTTTTCATGTGCTGAAATGTCATCGCTTTTCGTGTCCTGAAATGTCATCGCTTTTCCTGTCCTGAAATGTCATCGCTTTTCACGTCATGAAATTTTGTAGCTTTTTGCGTCCTGAAAATGTGTCTATTTTCCGTCCTGAATTTTCGTTGCATTTCATGTCCTGAATTTTCGTTGTTTTTCATGTACTGAAATATCTCAGCTTTTTGCATGCTGAATTTTCTTCACTTTTTCCCTGCTGAACTTTCATCCCTTTTTGTGTTCTGAAATTTCGTCGCTTTTCGTGCCCTGAAATTTCGTCGCTCTTTGTGCCCGAAATTTCGTCACTTTCCGTGTCCTGTTATTTTGTCAGTTTCCGTGTCCTGAAATTTTGTCACTTTTCGTGTCCTGAAATGTCATCGCTTTTCGCGTCCTGAAATGTCATCGCTTCTCGCGTCCTGAAATGTGTCTATTTTCCGTCCTGAATTTTTGTCACATTTCACGTCCTGATTTTTAGTCATTTATTGTGTCCTGAAATTTCGTCGCTTTTTGTGTCCTGAAATGTCATCGTTTTTCATGTGCTGAAATGTCATCGCTTTTCGTGTCCTGAAATGTCATTGCTTTTCGTGTCCTGAAATTTATTCCCTTTCGTGCCCTGAAATTTCATCGCTTTTTGTGCCCTGAAATTTCGTCACTTTCCGTGACCTGAAATTTCGTGGCTTTTCGTGTCCTGAAATGTCATCGCTTTTGTGTCCTGAAATGTCATCGCTTTTCGTGTCCTCAAATGTCATCGCTTTTCGTGTCCTGAAATGTCATCGCTTTTCATGTCATGAAATGTCGTCGCTTTTCGTGTCCTGAAATATCATTGCTTTTCGTGTCCTGAAATGTCATTGCTTTTCGTCTCCTGAAATTTCATCACTTTTCGTGTCCTGAATTGTCGTCGCTTTTCGCGTCATGCAATTTTGTAGCTTTTTGTGTCCTGAAAATGTGCCTTTTTTCCGTCCTGGATTTTCGTTGCATATCATGTCCTGAATATTCATAGTTTTTCATGTGCTGAAATTTCTCAGCTTTATGCATGCTGTATTTTCTTCACTTTTTCCCTGCTGAACTTTTGTCCCTTTTTGTGTTCTGAAATTTAGTCACTTTTCGTGCCCTGAAATTTCGTCGCTTTTCGTGTCCTGAAATGTCATCGCTTTTCGTGTCCTGAAATGTCATTGCTTTTCGTGTCCTGAAATTTCATCGCTTTTCGTGTCCTGAAATGTTGTCGCTTTTCGCGTCACGCAATTTTGTAGCTTTTTAGCCTGAAAATGTGTCTATTTTCCATCCTGAATTTTCGTTGCATTTCATGTCCTGAATTTTCATCGTTATTCGTGTACCGAAATTACTCAGCTTTGCGCATGCTAAATTTTCTTCGCTTTTTCCGTGCTGAACTTTTTCCCCTTTTTTTGTTCTGAAATTTAGTCACTTTTCGTGCCCTGAAATTTCGTCGCTTTTTCTGCCCTGTAATTTCGTCACTTTCCGTGTCCTGAAATATCGTCGCTTTGTGTCCTGAAATTTTGTCGCCTTTCATGTCCTGAAATGTCATCGCTTTTCATGTGCTGAAATGTCATCGCTTTTCGTGTCCTGAAATGTCATCGCTTTTCCTGTCCTGAAATGTCATCGCTTTTCACGTCATGAAATTTTGTAGCTTTTTGCGTCCTGAAAATGTGTCTATTTTCCGTCCTGAATTTTCGTTGCATTTCATGTCCTGAATTTTCGTTGTTTTTCATGTACTGAAATATCTCAGCTTTTTGCATGCTGAATTTTCTTTACTTTTTCCCTGCTTAGCTTTTGTCCCTTTTTGTGTTCTGAAATTTAGTAGCTTTTCGTGCCCTGAAATTTCGTCGTTCTTTTTGCCCTGAAAGTTCGTCACTTTCCATCCTGAAATTTTGTCACTTTCCGTGTCCTGAAATGTTGTCACTTTTCGTGTCCTGAAATGTCATCGCTTTTCTCCTCCTGAAATGTCATCGCTTTTCTCCTCCTGAAATGTGTCCATTTTCCGTCCTGAATTTTTGTCACATTTCACGTCCTGATTTTTAGTTATTTATTGTGTCCTGAAATTTCGTCGCTTTTTGTGTCCTGAAATGTCATCGATTTTCATGTGCTGAAATGTCATCGCTTTTCGTGTCCTGAAATGTCATTGCTTTTCGTGTGCTGAAATTTATTCCCTTTCGTGCCCTGAAATTTCATCGCTTTTTGTGCCCTGAAATTTCGTCACTTTCCGTGACCTGAAATTTCGTGGCTTTTCGTGTCCTGAAATGTCATCGCTTTTCGTGTCCTGAAATGTCATCGCTTTTCATGTCCTGAAATGTCATCGCTTTTCGTGTCCTGAAATGTCGTTGCATAGCTTGTGTCCTGAAAATGTGCCTTTTTTCCGTCCTGGATTTTCGTTGCATTTCATGTCCTGAATATTCATAGTTTTTCATGTGCTGAAATTTCTCAGCTTTATGCATGCTGTATTTTCTTCACTTTTTCCCTGCTGAACTTTTGTCCCTTTTTGTGTTCTGAAATTTAGTCACTTTTCGTGCCCTGAAATTTCGTCGCTTTTCGTGTCCTGAAATGTCATCGCTTTTCGTGTCCTGAAATGTCATTGCTTTTCGTGTCCTGAAATTTCATCGCTTTTCGTGTCCTGAAATGTTGTCGCTTTTCGCGTCACGCAATTTTGTAGCTTTTTAGCCTGAAAATGTGTCTATTTTCCATCCTGAATTTTCGTTGCATTTCATGTCCTGAATTTTCATCGTTATTCGTGTACCGAAATTACTCAGCTTTGCGCATGCTAAATTTTCTTCGCTTTTTCCGTGCTGAACTTTTTCCCCTTTTTTTGTTCTGAAATTTAGTCACTTTTCGTGCCCTGAAATTTCGTCGCTTTTTCTGCCCTGTAATTTCGTCACTTTCCGTGTCCTGAAATATCGTCGCTTTGTGTCCTGAAATTTTGTCGCCTTTCATGTCCTGAAATGTCATCGCTTTTCATGTGCTGAAATGTCATCGCTTTTCGTGTCCTGAAATGTCATCGCTTTTCCTGTCCTGAAATGTCATCGCTTTTTACGTCATGAAATTTTGTAGCTTTTTGCGTCCTGAAAATGTGTCTATTTTCCGTCCTGAATTTTCGTTGCATTTCATGTCCTGAATTTTCGTTGTTTTTCATGTACTGAAATATCTCAGCTTTTTGCATGCTGAATTTTCTTTACTTTTTCCCTGCTTAGCTTTTGTCCCTTTTTGTGTTCTGAAATTTAGTAGCTTTTCGTGCCCTGAAATTTCGTCGTTCTTTTTGCCCTGAAAGTTCGTCACTTTCCATCCTGAAATTTTGTCACTTTCCGTGTCCTGAAATGTTGTCACTTTTCGTGTCCTGAAATGTCATCGCTTTTCTCCTCCTGAAATGTCATCGCTTTTCTCCTCCTGAAATGTGTCCATTTTCCGTCCTGAATTTTTGTCACATTTCACGTCCTGATTTTTAGTTATTTATTGTGTCCTGAAATTTCGTTGCTTTTTGTGTCCTGAAATGTCATCGATTTTCATGTGCTGAAATGTCATCGCTTTTCGTGTCCTGAAATGTCATTGCTTTTCGTGTGCTGAAATTTATTCCCTTTCGTGCCCTGAAATTTCATCGCTTTTTGTGCCCTGAAATTTCGTCACTTTCCGTGACCTGAAATTTCGTGGCTTTTCGTGTCCTGAAATGTCATCGCTTTTCGTGTCCTGAAATGTCATCGCTTTTCATGTCCTGAAATGTCATCGCTTTTCGTGTCCTGAAATGTCGTCGCTTTTCATGTCCTGAATTTTCATCGTTATTCGTGTACCGAAATTTCTCAGCTTTACGCTTGCTAAATTTTCTTCGCTTTTTCCCAGCTGAACTTTTTTCCCTTTTTTTGTTCTGAAATGTAGTCACTTTTCGTGCCCTGAAATTTAGTCGCTTTTTCTGCCCTGTAATTTCGTCACTTTCCGTGTCCTGAAATGTCATCGCTTTTCGTGTCCTGAAATGTCATCGCTTTTCGTGTCCTGAAATGTCATTGCTTTTCGTGTCCTGAAATGTCGTCGCTTTTCATGTCCTGAAATATCATTGCTTTTCGTGTCCTGAAATGTCATTGCTTTTCGTGTCTTGAACTTTCATAACTTTTCGTGTCCTGAAATGTCGTCGCTTTTCGCGTCATGCAATTTTGTAGCTTTTTGTGTCCTGAAAATGTGCCTATTTTCCGTCCTGAATTTTCGTTGCATTTCATGTCCTGAATATTCATAGTTTTCATGTGCTGAAATTTCTCAGCTTTATGCATGCTGAATTTTCTTCACTTTTTCCCTGCTGAACTTTTGTCCCTTTTTTTTTTTTTAATTTAGCCACTTTTCGTGCCCTGAAATCTCGTTGCTTTTTGTGCCATGAAATTTGGTCACTTTTCGTGTCCTGAAATTTTGTCGATTTTCGTGTTCTTAAATTTTGTCGCTTATCATGTCATGAAATGTCATCGCTTCTCGCGTCCTGAAATGTGTCTATTTTCCATCCTGAATTTTTGTGACATTTCACGTCCTAATTCTTAGTCACTTATTGCGTCCTTAAATTTCGTCACTTTAAGTGTGCTGAAATTTCATCGCTTGTCGTGTCCTGAAATGTCATCGCTTATCGTGTCCTGAAATGTCATCGCTTTTCGTGTCCTGAAATGTCATTCCTTTTCGTGTCCTGAAATTTCATCGCTTTTCGTGTCCTGAAATGTCGTCGCTTTTCGCGTCACGCAATTTTGTAGCTTTTTCTTCTGAAAATGTGTCCATTTTCCATCCTGAATTTTCGTTGCATTTCATGTCCTGAATTTTCATCGTTATTCGTGTACCGAAATTTCTCAGCTTTACGCTTGCTAAATTTTCTTCGCTTTTTCCCAGCTGAACTTTTTTCCCTTTTTTTGTTCTGAAATGTAGTCACTTTTCGTGCCCTGAAATTTAGTCGCTTTTTCTGCCCTGTAATTTCGTCACTTTCCGTGTCCTGAAATGTCATCGCTTTTCGTGTCCTGAAATGTCATCGCTTTTCGTGTCCTGAAATGTCATTGCTTTTCGTGTCCTGAAATGTCGTCGCTTTTCATGTCCTGAAATATCATTGCTTTTCGTGTCCTGAAATGTCATTGCTTTTCGTGTCTTGAACTTTCATAACTTTTCGTGTCCTGAAATGTCGTCGCTTTTCGCGTCATGCAATTTTGTAGCTTTTTGTGTCCTGAAAATGTGCCTTTTTTCCGTCCTGGATTTTCGTTGCATTTCATGTCCTGAATATTCATAGTTTTTCATGTGCTGAAATTTCTCAGCTTTATGCATGCTGTATTTTCTTCACTTTTTCCCTGCTGAACTTTTGTCCCTTTTTGTGTTCTGAAATTTAGTCACTTTTCGTGCCCTGAAATTTCGTCGCTTTTCGTGTCCTGAAATGTCATCGCTTTTCGTGTCCTGAAATGTCATTGCTTTTCGTGTCCTGAAATTTCATCGCTTTTCGTGTCCTGAAATGTTGTCGCTTTTCGCGTCACGCAATTTTGTAGCTTTTTAGCCTGAAAATGTGTCTATTTTCCATCCTGAATTTTCGTTGCATTTCATGTCCTGAATTTTCATCGTTATTCGTGTACCGAAATTACTCAGCTTTGCGCATGCTAAATTTTCTTCGCTTTTTCCGTGCTGAACTTTTTCCCCTTTTTTTGTTCTGAAATTTAGTCACTTTTCGTGCCCTGAAATTTCGTCGCTTTTTCTGCCCTGTAATTTCGTCACTTTCCGTGTCCTGAAATATCGTCGCTTTGTGTCCTGAAATTTTGTCGCCTTTCATGTCCTGAAATGTCATCGCTTTTCATGTGCTGAAATGTCATCGCTTTTCGTGTCCTGAAATGTCATCGCTTTTCCTGTCCTGAAATGTCATCGCTTTTTACGTCATGAAATTTTGTAGCTTTTTGCGTCCTGAAAATGTGTCTATTTTCCGTCCTGAATTTTCGTTGCATTTCATGTCCTGAATTTTCGTTGTTTTTCATGTACTGAAATATCTCAGCTTTTTGCATGCTGAATTTTCTTTACTTTTTCCCTGCTTAGCTTTTGTCCCTTTTTGTGTTCTGAAATTTAGTAGCTTTTCGTGCCCTGAAATTTCGTCGTTCTTTTTGCCCTGAAAGTTCGTCACTTTCCATCCTGAAATTTTGTCACTTTCCGTGTCCTGAAATGTTGTCACTTTTCGTGTCCTGAAATGTCATCGCTTTTCTCCTCCTGAAATGTCATCGCTTTTCTCCTCCTGAAATGTGTCCATTTTCCGTCCTGAATTTTTGTCACATTTCACGTCCTGATTTTTAGTTATTTATTGTGTCCTGAAATTTCGTTGCTTTTTGTGTCCTGAAATGTCATCGATTTTCATGTGCTGAAATGTCATCGCTTTTCGTGTCCTGAAATGTCATTGCTTTTCGTGTGCTGAAATTTATTCCCTTTCGTGCCCTGAAATTTCATCGCTTTTTGTGCCCTGAAATTTCGTCACTTTCCGTGACCTGAAATTTCGTGGCTTTTCGTGTCCTGAAATGTCATCGCTTTTCGTGTCCTGAAATGTCATCGCTTTTCATGTCCTGAAATGTCATCGCTTTTCGTGTCCTGAAATGTCGTCGCTTTTCATGTCCTGAAATATCATTGCTTTTCGTGTCCTGAAATGTCATTGCTTTTCGTGTCTTGAACTTTCATAACTTTTCGTGTCCTGAAATGTCGTCGCTTTTCGCGTCATGCAATTTTGTAGCTTTTTGTGTCCTGAAAATGTGCCTATTTTCCGTCCTGAATTTTCGTTGCATTTCATGTCCTGAATATTCATAGTTTTCATGTGCTGAAATTTCTCAGCTTTATGCATGCTGAATTTTCTTCACTTTTTCCCTGCTGAACTTTTGTCCCTTTTTGTGTTCTGAAATTTAGCCACTTTTCGTGCCCTGAAATCTCGTTGCTTTTTGTGCCATGAAATTTGGTCACTTTTCGTGTCCTGAAATTTTGTCGATTTTCGTGTTCTTAAATTTTGTCGCTTATCATGTCATGAAATGTCATCGCTTCTCGCGTCCTGAAATGTGTCTATTTTCCATCCTGAATTTTTGTGACATTTCACGTCCTAATTCTTAGTCACTTATTGCGTCCTTAAATTTCGTCACTTTAAGTGTGCTGAAATTTCATCGCTTGTCGTGTCCTGAAATGTCATCGCTTATCGTGTCCTGAAATGTCATCGCTTTTCGTGTCCTGAAATGTCATTCCTTTTCGTGTCCTGAAATTTCATCGCTTTTCGTGTCCTGAAATGTCGTCGCTTTTCGCGTCACGCAATTTTGTAGCTTTTTCTTCTGAAAATGTGTCCATTTTCCATCCTGAATTTTCGTTGCATTTCATGTCCTGAATTTTCATCGTTATTCGTGTACCGAAATTTCTCAGCTTTACGCTTGCTAAATTTTCTTCGCTTTTTCCCAGCTGAACTTTTTTCCCTTTTTTTGTTCTGAAATGTAGTCACTTTTCGTGCCCTGAAATTTAGTCGCTTTTTCTGCCCTGTAATTTCGTCACTTTCCGTGTCCTGAAATGTCATCGCTTTTCGTGTCCTGAAATGTCATCGCTTTTCGTGTCCTGAAATGTCATTGCTTTTCGTGTCCTGAAATGTCGTCGCTTTTCATGTCCTGAAATATCATTGCTTTTCGTGTCCTGAAATGTCATTGCTTTTCGTGTCTTGAACTTTCATAACTTTTCGTGTCCTGAAATGTCGTCGCTTTTCGCGTCATGCAATTTTGTAGCTTTTTGTGTCCTGAAAATGTGCCTATTTTCCGTCCTGAATTTTCGTTGCATTTCATGTCCTGAATATTCATAGTTTTCATGTGCTGAAATTTCTCAGCTTTATGCATGCTGAATTTTCTTCACTTTTTCCCTGCTGAACTTTTGTCCCTTTTTTTTTTTTTAATTTAGCCACTTTTCGTGCCCTGAAATCTCGTTGCTTTTTGTGCCATGAAATTTGGTCACTTTTCGTGTCCTGAAATTTTGTCGATTTTCATGTTCTTAAATTTTGTCGCTTATCATGTCATGAAATGTCATCGCTTCTCGCGTCCTGAAATGTGTCTATTTTCCATCCTGAATTTTTGTGACATTTCACGTCCTAATTCTTAGTCACTTATTGCGTCCTTAAATTTCGTCACTTTAAGTGTGCTGAAATTTCGTCGCTTTTCGTGTCCTGAAATGTCATCGCTTTTCGTGTCCTGAAATGTCATCGCTTTTCGTGTCCTGAAATGTCATTCCTTTTCGTGTCCTGAACTTTCATCGCTTTTCGTGTCCTGAAATGTCGTCGCTTTTCGCGTCACGCAATTTTGTAGCTTTTTCTTCTGAAAATGTGTCCATTTTCCATCCTGAATTTTCGTTGCATTTCATGTCCTGAATTTTCATCGTTATTCGTGTACCGAAATTTCTCAGCTTTACACTTGCTAAATTTTCTTCGCTTTTTCCCAGCTGAACTTTTTTCCCTTTTTTTGTTCTGAAATTTAGTCACTTTTCGTGCCCTGAAATTTAGTCGCTTTTTCTGCCCTGTAATTTCGTCACTTTCCGTGTCCTGAAATTTCGTCGCTTTTCGTGTCCTGAAATATTGTCGCTTTTCATGTCCTGAAATCTCATCGCTTTTCGTGTCCTGAAATGTCATCACTTTTCGTGTCCTGAAATGTCGTCGCTATTCATGTCATGAAATTTTGTAGCTATTTGTGTCCTGAAACTGTGTCTATTTTCCGTCCTGAATTTTCGTTGTTTTTCGTGTACTGAAATTTCTCAGCTTTACGCATGCTAAATTTTCTTTGCTTTTTCCCTGCTGAACTTTTGTCCCTTTTTGTGTTTTGACATTTAGTTGCTTTTCGTGCCCTGAAATTTCGTCGCTTTTTGTGCCCTGAAATTTCGTCACTTTCCGTGTCCTGAGATTTTGTCGCTTTTCGTGTTCTGAAATTTTTTTTCGCGTTTTGTGTCCTCAAATGTCATCGCTTTTCGTGTCCTGAAATGTCATCGCTTTACGTGTCCTGAAATGTCGTTACTTTTCGCGTCATGAAATTTTGTAGCTTTTCGTGTCCTGAAAATGTGTCTATTTTCCGTACTCAATTTTCGTTGCATTTCATGTCCTGAATATTCATAGTTTTTCGTGCACTGAAATTTCTCAGCTTTATGCATGCTGAATTTTCTTCACTTTTTCCCTGCTGAACTTTTGTCCCTTTTTGTGTTCTGAAATTTAGTCACTTTTCGTGCCCTGAAATTTCGTCGCTTTTTGTGCCATGAAATTTCGTCACTTTTCGTGCCCTGAAATTTCATCGCTTTTTGTGCCCTGAAATTTCGTCACTTTCCGTGACCTGAAATTTCGTGGCTTTTCGTGTCCTGAAATGTCATCGCTTTTGTGTCCTGAAATCTCATCGCTTTTCGTGTCCTCAAATGTCATCGCTTTTCGTGTCCTGAAATGTCATCGCTTTTCATGTCATGAAATGTCGTCGCTTTTCGTGTCCTGAAATATCATTGCTTTTCGTGTCCTGAAATGTCATTGCTTTTCGTCTCCTGAAATTTCATCACTTTTCGTGTCCTGAATTGTCGTCGCTTTTCGCGTCATGCAATTTTGTAGCTTTTTGTGTCCTGAAAATGTGCCTTTTTTCCTTCCTGGATTTTCGTTGCATTTCATGTCCTGAATGTTCATAGTTTTTCATGTGCTGAAATTTCTCAGCTTTATGCATGCTGTATTTTCTTCACTTTTTCCCTGCTGAACTTTTGTCCCTTTTTGTGTTCTGAAATTTAGTCACTTTTCGTGCCCTGAAATTTCGTCGCTTTTCATGTTCTTAAATTTTGTCGCTTTTCATGTAATGAAATGTCATCGCTTCTCGCGTCCTGAAATGTGTCTATTTTCCATCCTGTGACATTTCACGTCCTAATTCTTAGTCACTTATTGCGTCCTTAAATTTCGTCACTTTAAGTGTGCTGAAATTTTGTCGCTTTTCGTGTCCTGAAATGTCATCGCTTTTCGTGTCCTGAAATGTCATTGCTTTTCGTGTCCTGAAATTTCATCGCTTTTCGTGTCCTGAAATGTCGTCGCTTTTCGCGTCACGCAATTTTGTAGCTTTTTAGCCTGAAAATGTGTCTATTTTCCATCCTGAATTTTCGTTGCATTTCATGTCCTGAATTTTCATCGTTATTCGTGTACCGAAATTTCTCAGCTTTACGCTTGCTAAATTTTCTTCGCTTTTTCCGTGCTGAACTTTTTCCCCTTTTTTTGTTCTGAAATTTAGTCACTTTTCGTGCCCTGAAATTTCGTCGCTTTTTCTGCCCTGTAATTTCATCACTTTCCGTGTCCTGAAATATCGTCGCTTTGTGTCCTGAAATTTTGTCGCCTTTCATGTCCTGAAATGTCATCGCTTTTCATGTGCTGAAATGTCATCGCTTTTCGTGTCCTGAAATGTCATCGCTTTTCCTGTCCTGAAATGTCATCGCTTTTCACGTCATGAAATTTTGTAGCTTTTTGCGTCCTGAAAATGTGTCTATTTTCCGTCCTGAATTTTCGTTGCATTTCATGTCCTGAATTTTCGTTGTTTTTCATGTACTGAAATATCTCAGCTTTTTGCATGCTGAATTTTCTTCACTTTTTCCCTGCTGAACTTTCATCCCTTTTTGTGTTCTGAAATTTCGTCGCTTTTCGTGCCCTGAAATTTCGTCGCTCTTTGTGCCCGAAATTTCGTCACTTTCCGTGTCCTGAAATTTTGTCACTTTCCGTGTCCTGAAATTTTGTCACTTTTCGTGTCCTGAAATGTCATCGCTTTTCGCGTCCTGAAATGTCATCGCTTCTCGCGTCCTGAAATGTGTCTATTTTCCGTCCTGAATTTTTGTCACATTTCACGTCCTGATTTTTAGTCATTTATTGTGTCCTGAAATTTCGTCGCTTTTTGTGTCCTGAAATGTCATCGTTTTTCATGTGCTGAAATGTCATCGCTTTTCGTGTCCTGAAATGTCATTGCTTTTCGTGTCCTGAAATTTATTCCCTTTCGTGCCCTGAAATTTCATCGCTTTTTGTGCCCTGAAATTTCGTCACTTTCCGTGACCTGAAATTTCGTGGCTTTTCGTGTCCTGAAATGTCATCGCTTTTGTGTCCTGAAATGTCATCGCTTTTCGTGTCCTCAAATGTCATCGCTTTTCGTGTCCTGAAATGTCATCGCTTTTCATGTCATGAAATGTCGTCGCTTTTCGTGTCCTGAAATATCATTGCTTTTCGTGTCCTGAAATGTCATTGCTTTTCGTCTCCTGAAATTTCATCACTTTTCGTGTCCTGAATTGTCGTCGCTTTTCGCGTCATGCAATTTTGTAGCTTTTTGTGTCCTGAAAATGTGCCTTTTTTCCGTCCTGGATTTTCGTTGCATATCATGTCCTGAATATTCATAGTTTTTCATGTGCTGAAATTTCTCAGCTTTATGCATGCTGTATTTTCTTCACTTTTTCCCTGCTGAACTTTTGTCCCTTTTTGTGTTCTGAAATTTAGTCACTTTTCGTGCCCTGAAATTTCGTCGCTTTTCGTGTCCTGAAATGTCATCGCTTTTCGTGTCCTGAAATGTCATTGCTTTTCGTGTCCTGAAATTTCATCGCTTTTCGTGTCCTGAAATGTTGTCGCTTTTCGCGTCACGCAATTTTGTAGCTTTTTAGCCTGAAAATGTGTCTATTTTCCATCCTGAATTTTCGTTGCATTTCATGTCCTGAATTTTCATCGTTATTCGTGTACCGAAATTACTCAGCTTTGCGCATGCTAAATTTTCTTCGCTTTTTCCGTGCTGAACTTTTTCCCCTTTTTTTGTTCTGAAATTTAGTCACTTTTCGTGCCCTGAAATTTCGTCGCTTTTTCTGCCCTGTAATTTCGTCACTTTCCGTGTCCTGAAATATCGTCGCTTTGTGTCCTGAAATTTTGTCGCCTTTCATGTCCTGAAATGTCATCGCTTTTCATGTGCTGAAATGTCATCGCTTTTCGTGTCCTGAAATGTCATCGCTTTTCCTGTCCTGAAATGTCATCGCTTTTCACGTCATGAAATTTTGTAGCTTTTTGCGTCCTGAAAATGTGTCTATTTTCCGTCCTGAATTTTCGTTGCATTTCATGTCCTGAATTTTCGTTGTTTTTCATGTACTGAAATATCTCAGCTTTTTGCATGCTGAATTTTCTTTACTTTTTCCCTGCTTAGCTTTTGTCCCTTTTTGTGTTCTGAAATTTAGTAGCTTTTCGTGCCCTGAAATTTCGTCGTTCTTTTTGCCCTGAAAGTTCGTCACTTTCCATCCTGAAATTTTGTCACTTTCCGTGTCCTGAAATGTTGTCACTTTTCGTGTCCTGAAATGTCATCGCTTTTCTCCTCCTGAAATGTCATCGCTTTTCTCCTCCTGAAATGTGTCCATTTTCCGTCCTGAATTTTTGTCACATTTCACGTCCTGATTTTTAGTTATTTATTGTGTCCTGAAATTTCGTCGCTTTTTGTGTCCTGAAATGTCATCGATTTTCATGTGCTGAAATGTCATCGCTTTTCGTGTCCTGAAATGTCATTGCTTTTCGTGTGCTGAAATTTATTCCCTTTCGTGCCCTGAAATTTCATCGCTTTTTGTGCCCTGAAATTTCGTCACTTTCCGTGACCTGAAATTTCGTGGCTTTTCGTGTCCTGAAATGTCATCGCTTTTCGTGTCCTGAAATGTCATCGCTTTTCATGTCCTGAAATGTCATCGCTTTTCGTGTCCTGAAATGTCGTCGCTTTTCATGTCCTGAAATATCATTGCTTTTCGTGTCCTGAAATGTCATTGCTTTTCGTGTCTTGAACTTTCATAACTTTTCGTGTCCTGAAATGTCGTCGCTTTTCGCGTCATGCAATTTTGTAGCTTTTTGTGTCCTGAAAATGTGCCTATTTTCCGTCCTGAATTTTCGTTGCATTTCATGTCCTGAATATTCATAGTTTTCATGTGCTGAAATTTCTCAGCTTTATGCATGCTGAATTTTCTTCACTTTTTCCCTGCTGAACTTTTGTCCCTTTTTGTGTTCTGAAATTTAGCCACTTTTCGTGCCCTGAAATCTCGTTGCTTTTTGTGCCATGAAATTTGGTCACTTTTCGTGTCCTGAAATTTTGTCGATTTTCGTGTTCTTAAATTTTGTCGCTTATCATGTCATGAAATGTCATCGCTTCTCGCGTCCTGAAATGTGTCTATTTTCCATCCTGAATTTTTGTGACATTTCACGTCCTAATTCTTAGTCACTTATTGCGTCCTTAAATTTCGTCACTTTAAGTGTGCTGAAATTTCATCGCTTGTCGTGTCCTGAAATGTCATCGCTTATCGTGTCCTGAAATGTCATCGCTTTTCGTGTCCTGAAATGTCATTCCTTTTCGTGTCCTGAAATTTCATCGCTTTTCGTGTCCTGAAATGTCGTCGCTTTTCGCGTCACGCAATTTTGTAGCTTTTTCTTCTGAAAATGTGTCCATTTTCCATCCTGAATTTTCGTTGCATTTCATGTCCTGAATTTTCATCGTTATTCGTGTACCGAAATTTCTCAGCTTTACGCTTGCTAAATTTTCTTCGCTTTTTCCCAGCTGAACTTTTTTCCCTTTTTTTGTTCTGAAATGTAGTCACTTTTCGTGCCCTGAAATTTAGTCGCTTTTTCTGCCCTGTAATTTCGTCACTTTCCGTGTCCTGAAATGTCATCGCTTTTCGTGTCCTGAAATGTCATCGCTTTTCGTGTCCTGAAATGTCATTGCTTTTCGTGTCCTGAAATGTCGTCGCTTTTCATGTCCTGAAATATCATTGCTTTTCGTGTCCTGAAATGTCATTGCTTTTCGTGTCTTGAACTTTCATAACTTTTCGTGTCCTGAAATGTCGTCGCTTTTCGCGTCATGCAATTTTGTAGCTTTTTGTGTCCTGAAAATGTGCCTATTTTCCGTCCTGAATTTTCGTTGCATTTCATGTCCTGAATATTCATAGTTTTCATGTGCTGAAATTTCTCAGCTTTATGCATGCTGAATTTTCTTCACTTTTTCCCTGCTGAACTTTTGTCCCTTTTTTTTTTTTTAATTTAGCCACTTTTCGTGCCCTGAAATCTCGTTGCTTTTTGTGCCATGAAATTTGGTCACTTTTCGTGTCCTGAAATTTTGTCGATTTTCATGTTCTTAAATTTTGTCGCTTATCATGTCATGAAATGTCATCGCTTCTCGCGTCCTGAAATGTGTCTATTTTCCATCCTGAATTTTTGTGACATTTCACGTCCTAATTCTTAGTCACTTATTGCGTCCTTAAATTTCGTCACTTTAAGTGTGCTGAAATTTCGTCGCTTTTCGTGTCCTGAAATGTCATCGCTTTTCGTGTCCTGAAATGTCATCGCTTTTCGTGTCCTGAAATGTCATTCCTTTTCGTGTCCTGAACTTTCATCGCTTTTCGTGTCCTGAAATGTCGTCGCTTTTCGCGTCACGCAATTTTGTAGCTTTTTCTTCTGAAAATGTGTCCATTTTCCATCCTGAATTTTCGTTGCATTTCATGTCCTGAATTTTCATCGTTATTCGTGTACCGAAATTTCTCAGCTTTACACTTGCTAAATTTTCTTCGCTTTTTCCCAGCTGAACTTTTTTCCCTTTTTTTGTTCTGAAATTTAGTCACTTTTCGTGCCCTGAAATTTAGTCGCTTTTTCTGCCCTGTAATTTCGTCACTTTCCGTGTCCTGAAATTTCGTCGCTTTTCGTGTCCTGAAATATTGTCGCTTTTCATGTCCTGAAATCTCATCGCTTTTCGTGTCCTGAAATGTCATCACTTTTCGTGTCCTGAAATGTCGTCGCTATTCATGTCATGAAATTTTGTAGCTATTTGTGTCCTGAAACTGTGTCTATTTTCCGTCCTGAATTTTCGTTGTTTTTCGTGTACTGAAATTTCTCAGCTTTACGCATGCTAAATTTTCTTTGCTTTTTCCCTGCTGAACTTTTGTCCCTTTTTGTGTTTTGACATTTAGTTGCTTTTCGTGCCCTGAAATTTCGTCGCTTTTTGTGCCCTGAAATTTCGTCACTTTCCGTGTCCTGAGATTTTGTCGCTTTTCGTGTTCTGAAATTTTTTTTCGCGTTTTGTGTCCTCAAATGTCATCGCTTTTCGTGTCCTGAAATGTCATCGCTTTACGTGTCCTGAAATGTCGTTACTTTTCGCGTCATGAAATTTTGTAGCTTTTCGTGTCCTGAAAATGTGTCTATTTTCCGTACTCAATTTTCGTTGCATTTCATCTCCTGAATTTTCATCGTTTTTCGTGTACTGAAATTTCTTCGCTTTATGCATGCTGAATTTTCTTCACTTTTTCCCTGCTAAACTTTTGTCTCGTTTTGTGTTCTGAAATTTAGTCGCTTTTTGTGCCCTGAAATTTCATCGCTTTTTGTGCCTTGAATTTCGTCACTTTCTGTGTCCTGAAATTTCTTCGCTTTTCGTGTCGTGAAATGTTGCCGCTTTTCGTGTCCTGAAATGTCATTGCTTTTCGCATCCTGAAATGTGTGTATTTTCTGTCCTGAATTTTTGTCACATTTCACGTCCTGATTTTTAGTCACTTATTGCATCCTGAATTTTCGTCGCTTTTCGCTTCCTGAAGGTCCGTCACTTTGAGCATGCTGAATTTTCATCGCATTTCATATGCCGCATTTTCGTCACTTTTTATGTGCTGAATTTTCGTCACTTTAGGCGTGCTTTTCATGTCCTGAAATTTTGTAGCTTTTCGAAAACTGAATTTTCATTGCTATTCATGCCCTGAAATTTAGTCACTTTTCATGTCTTGAATTTTCATCGTTTTTCACATCCTGAAGATTTGTCGCTTTTCGCAAGCTGAATTTTCGTTGCTTTTCATGTCCTGACATGTAGTCACTTTTCATGTCCAGAAATTTCGTCACTTTTCACGGCCTGACATTTCGTCGCATTTCGCATCCTGAATTTTCATCACTTTTCCTGTGCTGAAATCTCGTCGCATTTTGTGTGCTGAAATTGCGTCCCTTCTTGAGTGCTGAGTTTTCGTCACATTTCAACGCTGAAGGTTCTTCGCTTTTCACGTGCTAAATTTCATCACTTGTCTCGTGGTGAATTTTTGTCGCTATTTGTGTGCTGAAATTTTGTTTCATTTCAAGTCCTGAAATGTTGTCGCTTTCCCCGCCCGGAAATTTGTTCTGTTTTCGCGTCTTGAATTTTGTTTACTCTTGGCGTGCTGAATTTTCATGGGTTTTCGTGTATAGAAATTCTGTCGCATTTCATGTTCTGAAATTTCGCCGCTTTATGCATCCTGTAATTTTGTCGTTTTTTGTGTCCTGAATTTACTTCATCTTTGGCGTTTTGAATTCTCGTCATCTTCCATGTCCTGAATTTTCGTCACTTTTCGCGTGCTGAAATTTCGGTGCTTTTCACGTCCTGAAGGTTTGTCGCTTTATTGTGCTGAAATATTTTCACTTTTGGTGTCCTGAAATGTTGTCGCTTCATGTGTCCTGACCTTTTGTCGCTTTTTGCACCCTGAATTTAAGTCGCTTTTGGCGTTTTGATTTTTTGTCGCTTTTCATGTGCTGAAATTTTGTCGCATTTCAAATTCATTCCATTTTCGCATTATGCTTCCTGAATTTTTGTCGCTATTTCCATCCTGAAGTGTTTTTGTCACTTTCCGTGCGCGCAAATCTGGTCTTTTTTCGTTCTGAAATTTCATCACTACTCGCATCCTGAATTTTCGTCGCCTTTCTGGTCCTGAATTTTGTTTGCGTTTTGAGTCCTGAAATTTTGTTGGATTTCGCATCCTGAAGGTCCGTTGCGATGCGTGTGCTGATTCTTCGTCGCATTTCATGTGCCGAATTTTCATTACTTATTGTGTGATGAATCTTTTCATGTGTTTTTCATGTGCTGAATTTTCGTCACTTTTTCCATCCTGAAATGTTGTCGTTTTTCACGTCCTGAATTTTCGGTGCATTCCATGTCCTGAATTTTCGTCGTTCTTCGTGTACAGAAATTTCTCAGCTTTACACATTTTCGTCACTTTTCGTGCCCTGAGATTTTGTCGCTTTTCGTGTCCTGAAACTTCGTCACTTTTTGTGCCCTGAGATTTTGTCGCTTTTTGTGTCCTGAAATGTCATCGCTTTATCATCCTGAAATGTGTCTATTTTCCGTCCTGATTTTTTGTCACAGTTCATGTCCTGATTTTTAATCCCTTATTGCGTCCTGAATTTTCGTCGCTTTCTGTGCCCTGAAATTTCGTCACTTTCCGTGTCCTTTAATTTCGTCATTTTCCGTGTCCTGAAATTTCGTCCCTTTTCGTGTCCTGAAATGTCATCGCTTCTCGCGTCCTGAAATGTGTCTATTTTCCATCCTGAATTTTTGTCACATTTCATGTCCTGATTTTTAGTCCCTTATTGCATTCAGAATTTTCGTCACTTTTTGCTTCCTGAAGGTCCATCGCTCTGAGCGTGCTGAATTATCATCACATTTCACATGCTGCATTTTCGTCACTTTTTATGTGCTGAATTTTAGTCACTTTATGCGTGTTGAATTTTCATCACTTTTCACGTCCTGAATATTTGTCGCTTTACGCAAGCTGAAATTTTGTCGCTTTTTGTGTTCTGAAATTTCGTCGCTTTTTGTGCCCTGAAATTTCGTTGATTTTCGTGCCCAGAAATGTTGACGTTTTTCGCGTACTGAAATTTCGTCGTTTTTCACGTCCTGAATTTTCGTTGCATTTCATGTCCTGAATTTTTGTAGTTTTTCGTGTACTGAAATTTTTCAGCTTTACGCATGCTGAATTTTCTTCGCTTTTCCCCTGCTGAACATTTGTCCCTTTTTGTGTTCTGAAATTTAGTCACTTTTCATGCCCTGAAATTTCGTCGCTTTTTGTTCCCTGAAATTTTGTCACTTTCCTTGTCCTGAAATTTAGTTGCTGTTCGTGTCCTGAAAATTTGTCGCTTTTCGTGTCCTGAAATGTAATCGCTTCGCGCGTCCTGAAATGTGTCTATTTTCCGTGCTGAATTTTTGTCACGTTTCACATCCTGATTTTTAGTCACTTATTGCATCCTGAAATTTTGTCACTCTCCGTGTCCTGAAATCTCATCACTTTTTGTGTCCTGAAATTTTGTCACTTTTCATGCCCTGAAATGTCATCGCTTTTCGTGTCCTGAAATGTCATCGCTTTTCGTGTCCTGAAATGTCATCACTTTTCGTGTCCTGAAATGTTGTCGCTTTTCGTTTCCTGAAATGTCATCGCTTTTCCCGTCCTGAAATGTGTCTATTTTCCGTCCTAAATTTTTAGCACATTTCACATCCTGATTTTTAGTCACTTATTGTGTCCTGAAATTTTGTCACTTTCCGTGTCCTGAACTTTTGTCGCTTTTTGTGTGCTGAAAATTTGTCACCTTTCAAGTCCTGAAATGTCATCGCTTTTCATGTGCTGAAAGGTCATCGCTTTTCATGTCCTGAAATGTCATCGCTTTCCCTGTCCTGACATGGCATTGCTTTTCACGTCATGAAATTTTGTATCATTTTGCATCCTGAAAATATGCCTATTTTCCGTTCTGAATTTTCGTTGCATTTCATGTCCTGAATTTTTGTTGTTTTTCCTGTGCTGAAATTTCTCAGCTTTATGCATGCTGAATTTTCTTCTCTTTTTCCCTGCTGAATTTTTGTCCCTTTCTTTGTCCTGAAATGTTGTCGCTTTTCGTGTCCTGAAATGTCATCGCTTCTCGCGTCCTGAAATGTGTCTATCTTCCGTTCTGAATTTCACGTCCTGATTTTTAGTCACTTATTGCGTCTTGAATTTTCGTCGCTTTTTGCTTCCTGAAGGTCAGTCACTTTGAGCATGCTGAAATTTCATCGCATTTCACATGCCGCATTTTTGTCACTTTTCATGTGCTGAATTTCCGTCATTTTACTCGTGATTTTTCCATCCCTTTTCACGTCCTGAAGTTTTGTTGCTTTTCGAAAGCTGAATTTTCGTCGCTTTTCGTGTCTTGAAATTTTGACATTTTTCATGTCCTGAATTTTCATCGTTTTTCACGTCCAGAAGATTTTTTCGCTTTTTGCAAGCTGAATTTTCGTCGCTTTTCTTGTCCTGAAATTCAGTCACTTTTCATTTCAGGAAATTTTGTCGTTTTTCATGACCTGACATTTCGTCGCACTTCACATCCTGAATTTTCAACACTTTTCCTGTGCTGAAATATCGTCGCATTTTGTGTGCTGAAATTTCGTCGCTTCTTGAGTGCTGAGTTTTCGTCACATTTCAACGCTGAAGATTCTTCGCTTTTCACATGCTAAATTTCATCGCTTTTCTCGTGGTGAATTTTTGGCGCTATTTGTGTGCTGAAATTTTGTTTCATTTCAAGTCCTGAAATGTTGTCGCTTTTCCCGTCCTGAAATTTGTTCTGTTTTCGCGTCTTGAATTTTGTTTACTCTTGGCGTGCTGAATTTTCATGGGCTTTTGTGTATAGAAATTCTATCGCATTTCATGTTCTGAAATTTCGCCGCTTTATGCATCCTGTAATTTTGTCGTTTTTTGTGTCCTGAATTTACTTCACCTTTGGCGTTTTGAATTTTCGTCATCTTTCATGTCCTGAATTTTCGTCACTTTTTGTGTGCTGAAATTTTGGTGCATTTCATTTGCTGAAATTTCCTCACTTTTCGCGTGCTGAATTTTCATTGCTTTTCTCGTCCTGAAGGTTTGTCGCTTTATTGTGCTGAAATATTTTCACTGTTGGTGTCCTGAAATGTTGTCGCTTCATGTGTCCTGACCTTTTGTCGCTGTTTGCATCCTGAATTTAAGTCGCTTTTGGCGTTTTGAATTTTTGTCGCTTTTCATGTGCTGAAATTTTGTCGCATTTCAAATTCATTCCCTTTTCGCATTATGCTTCCTGAATTTTTGTCGCTATTTCCATCCTGAATTTTTTTGTCACTTTCCGTGCGCGCAAATCTGGTCTTTTTTCGTTCTGAAATTTCGTCACTACTCGCATCCTGAATTTTCGTCACCTTTCTGCTCCTGAATTTTGTTTGCATTTTGAGTCCTGAAATTTTGTTGGATTTCGCATCCTGAAGGTCCGTTGCGATGCGTGTGCTGATTCTTCGTCGCATTTCACGTGCCTAATTTTCATTACTTATTGTGTGATGAATCTTTTCATGTGTTTTTCATGTGCTGAATTTTCGTCACTTTTTCCATCCTGAAATGTTGTCGTTTTTCACATCCTGAATTTTCGGTGTATTCCATGTCCTGAATTTTCGTCGTTCTTCGTGTACAGAAATTTCTCAGCTTTACGCATTTTCGTCACTTTTCGTGTCCTGAAATTTCGTCAATTTTCGTGCCCTGAGATTTTGTCGCTTTTCGTGTCCTGAAATGTCATCACTTCTCGCGTCCTGAAATGTGTCTGTTTTCCATCCTGAATTTTTGTCACATTTCATGTCCTGATTTTTAGTCCCTTATTGCATTCAGAATTTTCGTCGCTTTTTGCTTCCTGAAGGTCCGTCGCTCTGAGCGTGCTGAATTATCATCACATTTCACATGCTGCATATTCGTCACTTTTTATGTGCTGAATTTTAGTCACTTTATGCGTGCTAAATTTTCATCGCTTTTCACGTCCTGAAGATTTGTCGCTTTAAGCAAGCTGAATTTTTGTCGCTTTTTGAGTTCTGAAATTTTGTCGCTTTTTGTGCCCTGAAATTTCGTTGCTTTTCGTGCCCTGAACTGTTGTCGCTTTTCCTGTCCTGAAATTTGTTCTGTTTTTGCGTCTTGAATTTTGTTCCCTTTTTGCATGCTGAATTTTCATGGCTTTTCGTGTATTGAAATTCTGTCGCATTTCACGTTCTGAAACATCGTCGCATTATGCATCCTGTAATTTTGTCATTTTTTGTGTCCTGAATTTACTTCACCTTTGGCGTTTTGAATTTTCGTCATCTTTCATGTCCTGAATTTTCTTCACTTTTTGTGTGCTGAAATTTCGGTGCTTTTCATTTGCTGAAATTTCGTCACTTTTTGCGTGCTGAATTTTCCTCGCTTTTCGTGTCCTGAAGGTTTGTCACTTTTCTTGTGCTGAAATATTTTCACTTTTCGTGCCATGAAATGTTGTCACTTTATGTGTCCTGACCTTTTGGCGCTGTTTGCATCCTGAATTTGTCGCTTTTGTTGTTTTGAATTTTTGTCGCTTTTCATGTGCTGAAATTTTGTCGCATTTCAAATTCATTCCCTTTTCGCATTATGCTTCCTGAATTTTTGTCGCTATTTCCGTCCTGATTTATTGTCACTTTCCGTGCGCACAAATCAGGCCTTTTTTCGTTCTGAAATTTTGTAACTACTCGCATCCTGAATTTTTGTCGCCTTTCAGGTCCTGAATTGTAGTTGAGTTTTGATTCCTGAAATTTTGTTGGATTTCGCATCCTGATGGTCCATTGCATTGCGTGTGCTGAATCTCGGTCGCATTTCACGTGCTGAATTTTCATCACTTTTCGTGTGCTGAATCTTCGGTGTTTTTCACGTGCTGAATTTTCATCGCTTTTTGCGTACAGAAATGTTGTCGTTTTTCGCGTCCTGAAATTTTGTTGTTTTTCGTGCCCTGAAATTTAGTCACTTTTCGTGTCCTGAAATGTCATCGCTTGTCGCGTCCTGAAATGTGTCTATTTTCCATCCTGAATTTTTTTCACATTTCACGTCCTGATGTTTAATCATTTATTGCATCCTGAAATTTCATCAATTTCCGTGTGCTGTAATTTCGTCACTTTTCGTGTCCTGAAATTTTGTTGCTTTTCGTGTCCTGATATGTCATCGCTTTTCATGTCCTGAAATGGCATCGCTTTTCGTTTCCTGAAATGTCGTCGCTTTTCACGTCATGAAATTTTGTAGCTTTTTGCGTCCTGACAATGTGTCTATTTTCCGTCCTGAGTTTTCGTTGCATTTCATGTCCTGAATTTTCGTTGTTTTTCGTGTGCTGAAATTTTTCAGCTTCATGCTTTGCTGAATTTTCTTCTCTTTTTCCCTGCTGAACTTTTGTCCCTTTTTGTGTTCTGAAATTTAGTCCTTTTCGTGCCCTGAAATTTCGTCGCTTTTTGTGCCCTGAAATTTCGTCGCTTTTTGTGCCCTGAAATTTCGTCACTTTCCGTGTCCTGAAATTTCGTCGCTTTTTGTGTACTCAAATTTTGTCGCTTATCATATTCTGAAATGTCATCGCTTCTCCGTCCTGATTTTCATTGCATTTCATGTCCTGAATTGTCCTTGTTTTTCGTGTACTGAAATTTTTCAGCTTTATGCATGCTTAATTTTCTTCACTTTTTCCCTGCTGAACTGAACTTTGTGTTCTGAAATTTAGTCGTTTTTCATGGCCTAAAATTTCGTCTCTCTTTGTGCCCTGAAATTTCGTCACTTTCCGTGTCCTGAAATTTCGTTGCTTTTTGTGTCCTGAAATGATGTCGCATTTCGTGTCCTGAAATGTCATCGCTTTTTGCATCCTGAAATGTGTCTATTTTCCGTCCTGAATTTTTGTCACATTTCACATCCTGATTTTTAGTCACTTATTGCATCCTGAAATTTTGTAACTCTCTGTGTCCTGAAATTTTGTCGCTTTTTGTGTGCTGAAATTTTGTCGCCTTTCATGTCCTGAAATGTCATCGCTTTTCATGTGCTGAAAAGTCATCACTTTTTGTGTCCTGAAAATGTCATCGCTTTTCCTGTCCTGAAATGACGTTGCTTTTCACGTCATGAAATTTTGTAGCTTTTTGCGTCCTGAAAATGTACCTATTTTCCGTTCTGAATTTTCGTTGCATTTCATGTCCTGAATTTTCGTTGTTTTTCATGTGCTGAAATTTCTCAGCTTTATGCATGCTGAATTTTCTTCTCTTTTTCCCTGCTGAACTTTTGTCCCTTTCCTTGTCCTGAAATTTTGTCGCTTTTCGTGTCCTGAAATGTTGTTGCTTTTCATGTCCTGAAATGTCATCGCTTCTTGCGTCCTGAAATGTGTCTATTTTCCGTTCTGAATTTTGGTCACATTTCACGTCCTGATTTTTAATCACTTATTGCGTCTTGAATTTTCGTCGCTTTTCGCTTCCTGAAGGTCAGTCACTTTGAGCATGCTGAAATTTCATCGCATTTCACATGCCGCATTTTCGTCACTTTTTATGTGCTGAATTTTCGTCATTTTTCTCGTGCTGAATTTTCATCCCTTTTCATGTCCTGAAGTTTTGTTACTTTTCGAAAGCTGAATTTTCGTTGCCTTTCGTGTCCTGAAATTTAGTCAATTTTCATATCCTGAATTTTCATCTTTTTCCACGTCCAGAAGATTTTTTCGCTTTTTGCAAGCTGAATTTTCGTCGCTTTTCATGACCTGACATTTCGTCGCATTTCGCATCCTGAATTTTCATCACTTTTCCTGTGCTGAAATATCGTCGCATTTTGTGTGCTGAAATTTCGTCGCTTCTTGAGTGCTGAGTTTTCGTCACATTTCAACGCTGAAGGTTCTTCGGTTTTATGTGCTAAATTTCATCACTTGTCTCGTGGTGAATTTTTGTCGCTATTTGTGTGCTGAAATTTTGTTTCATTTCATGTCCTGAAATGTTGTCGCTTTTCCCGCCCGGAAATTTGTTCTGTTTTCGCGTCTTGAATTTTGTTTACTCTTGGCGTGCTGAATTTTCATGGGTTTTCGTGTATAGAAATTCTGTCGCATTTCATGTTCTGAAATTTCGCCGCTTTATGCATCCTGTAATTTTGTCGTTTTTTGTGTCCTGAATTTACTTCACCTTTGGCGTTTTGAATTCTCGTCATCTTCCATGTCCTGAATTTTCGTCACTTTTCGCGTGCTGAAATTTCGGTGCTTAAATTTTCGGTGCTTTGTCGCTTTATTGTGCTGAAATATTTTCACTTTTGGTGTCCTGAAATGTTGTCGCTTCATGTGTCCTGACCTTTTGTCGCTGTTTGCACCCTGAATTTAAGTTGCTTTTGGCGTTTTGAATTTTTGTCGCTTTTCATGTGCTGAAATTTTGTCGCATTTCAAATTCATTCCATTTTCGCATTATGCTTCCTGAATTTTTGTCACATTTCATGTCCTGATTTTTAATCCCTTATTGCGTCCTGAATTTTCGTCGCTTTTCGCTTCCTGAAGGTCCGCATTTTTATGCTGACTTTTCGTCATTTTACGCATGCAGAATTTTCATCGCTTTTCACGTCCTGAATTTTCATCATTTTTCGTGTACTGAAATTTCTCAGCTTTACGCATGCTGAATTTTCATTGCTTTTTGCCTGCTGAACTTTCGTCCCTTTTTGTGTTCTGAAATTTAGTCGCTTTTCGTGCCCTGAAGTTTTGTCGCTCTTTGTGCCCTGAAATTATGTCACTTTCTGTGTGCTGAAATTTTGATCCTTTTCGTGTCCTGAAATGTTGTCGCTTTTCGTGTCCTGAAATGTCGTCGCTTTTCGTGTCCTGAAATGTTGTTGTTTTTCATGGTCTGAAATGTTGTCTCTTTTCGTGTCCTGAAATGTGTCTATTTTCCGTCCTGAATTTTTGTCACATTTCACGTCCTGATTTTTAGTCACTTACTGCGTCCTATATTTTAGTCGTTTTGGCTTCCTGAAGGTCCCTCGCATTTAGCGTGCTTAATTTTCATCGCATTTCACATGCCGCATTTTCGTCACTTTTTATGTGCGGAATTTTCGTCATTTTACGCGTGCTGAGTTTTCATCGTTTTCACGTCCTGAATTTTTGTCATTTTTCGTGTACTGAAATTTCTCAGCTTTACGCATGCTGAATATTCTTTGCTGTTTTCCAACTGAAGCTTTGTCCCTTTTTGTCTGCTGAAATTTAGTCGCTTTTCGTGCCCTGAAATTTCGTTGCTTTTTGTGTCCTGAAGTTTTGTCACTTCCCGTGTCCTGAAATGTTGTCGCTTTTCATGTCCTGAAATGTCATTGCTTTTCGTGTCCTGAAATGTCATCGCTTTTAGTCTCCTGATATGTCGTCGTTTTTCGTGTTCGTAAATTTTGTCGCTTTTCATGTCATGAAATGTCATTGCTTCTCGCATCCTGAAATGTGTCTATTTTCCATCCTGAATTTTTGTGACATTTCACGTCCTAACTTTTAGTCACTTATTGCGTCCTTAAATTTCGTCACTTTAAGTGTGCTGATATTTTGTCGCTTTTTGTGTCCTGAAATGTCATTGCTTTTTGTGTCCTGAAATTTCATCGCTTTTCGTGTCCTGAAATGTCGTCGCCTTTCGCGTCACGCAATTGTGTAGCTTTTTGTGTCCTGAAAATGTGTCTATTTTCCATCCTGAATTTTCGTTGCATTTCATGTCCTGAATTTTCATCGTTATTCGTGTACCGAAATTTCTCAGCTTTACGCATGATAAATTTTCTTCGCTTTTTAAAGGCTGAACATTTTCCCCTTTTTTGTTCTGAAATTTAGTCACTTTTCGTGCACTGAAATTTCATCGCTTTTTCTGCCCTGTAATTTCGTCACTTTCCGTGTCCTGAAATTTCGTCGCTTTTCGTGTCCAGAACTTTTGTCGCTTTTCGTGTCCTGAAATGTCATCGCTTTTCGTGTCCTGAAATGTCATCACTTTTCATGTCCTGAAATGTCGTGGATATTCATGTCATGAAATTTTGTAGCTATTTGTGTCCTGAAAATGTGTCTATTTTCCGTCCTGAATTTTCGTTGTTTTGCGTGTTATGAAATTTCTCAGCTTTACGCATGCTAAATTTTCTTTGCTTTTTCCCTGCTGAACTTTTGTCCCTTTTTGTGTTGTGAAATTTAGTTGCTTTTCGTGCCCTGAAATTTCGTCACATTCCGCGTCCTGAAATTTTGTCGCTTTTCGTGTTCTGAAATATTTTTTCGCGTTTTGTGTCTTCAAATGTCATCGCTTTTCGTGTCCTGAAATGTCATCGCTTTTCGTGTCCTGAAATGTCGTTGCTTTTCGCGTCATGAAATTTTGTAGCTTTTTGCGTCCTGAAAATGTGTCTATTTTCTGTCCTGAATTATTGTCTGTCCTGAATTATTGTCACATTTCACGTCCTGATTTTTAGTCACTTATTGCATCCTGAATTTTAGGCATTTTCGCTTCCTGAAGGTCCGTCGCATTGAGCGTGCTAAAATTTCATCGTATTTTCAATGCCGCATTTTCGTCACTTTTTATGTGCTGAATTTTCGTCATTTTACGCGTGCTGAATTTTCAACGTTTTCACGTCCTGAATTTTCGGCATTTTTCATGTACTTAAATTTCTCAGCTTTACGCATGCTGAATTTTCTTTGCTTTATGCCTGCTGAACTTTCGACCCTTTATGTGTTCTGAAATTTAGTCGCTTTTCGTGCCCTGAAGTTTTGTCGCTCTTTGTGCCCTGAAATTTTGTCACTTTCTGTGTGCTGAAATTTTGATCCTTTTCGTGTCCTGAAATGTTGTCGCTTTTCGTGTCCTGAAATGTCGTCGCTTTTCGTGTCCTGAAATGTTGTTGTTTTTCATGTCCTGAAATGTTGTCGCTTTTCGTGTCCTGAAATGTCGTCGCTTTTCGTGTCCTGAGATGTTGTTGTTTTTCATGTCCGGAAATGTTGTCTCTTTTCGTGTCCTGAAATGTCATCGCTTCTTGCGTACTGAAATGTGTCTATTTTCCGTCCTGAATTTTTGTCACATTTCACGTCCTGATTTTTAGTCACTTACTGCGTCCTATATTTTAGTCGTTTTGGCCTCCTGAAGGTCCCTCGCATTGAGCGTGCTTAATTTTCATCGCATTTCACATGCCGCATTTTCGTCACTTTTTATGTGCGGAATTTTCGTCATTTTACGCGTGCTAAGTTTTCATCGTTTTCACGTCCTGAATTTTTGTCATTTTTCGTGTACTGAAATTTCTCAGCTTTACGCATGCTGAATATTCTTTGCTGTTTTCCTACTGAAGCTTTGTCCCTTTTTGTATGCTGAAATTTAGTCGCTTTTTGTGCCCTGAAATTTCGTTGCTTTTTGTGTCCTGAAGTTTTGTCACTTCCCGTGTCCTGAAATGTTGTCGCTTTTCATGTCCTGAAATGTCATTGCTTTTCGTGTCCTGAAATGTCATCGCTTTTAGTCTCCTGATATGTCGTCGTTTTTCGTGTCCTGAAATGTCATCGTTTTTTGCGTCCTGAAATGTGTCTATATTCCGTCCTGAATTTTTGTCACATTTCACATCCTGATTTTTAGTCACTTATTGCATCCTGAATTTTCGTCACTTTCCGTGTCCTGAAATTTAGTCGCTTTTTGTGTCCTGAAATTTTGTCGCTTGTCATGTCCTGAAATGTCATCGCTTTCCGTGTCCTGAAATGTCATCGCTTTTCGTCTCCTGAAATGTCATCGTTTTTCGTGTCCTGATATGTCTTCGTTTTTCGCCTCCTGAAATGTGTCTATTTTCTGTCCTGAATTTTTGCAACATTTCACATCCTGATTTTTAGTCACTTATTGCGTCCTGAAATTTCGTCACTCTCCGTGTCCTGAAATTTCGTCGCTTATTGTGTCCTGAAATTTTGTCGCTTTTCATGTACTGAAATGTCATCGCTTTTCGTGTCCTGAAATGTCATCGCTTTTCGTCTCCTGAAATGTCATCGCTTTTCGTGTCCTGAAATGTCGCTTTTCACGTCATGAAATTTTGTAACTTTTTGCGTCCTGAAATGTGTCTATTTTCCATCCTGAATTTTTGTCACATTTCACATCCTGATTTTTAGTCACTTATTGCGTCGTGAAATTTCGTCACTTTCCGTGTCTTGAAATTTAGTCGCTTTTTGTGTCCTGAAATTTTGTCACTTTTCATGTCCTGAAATTTCATCGCTTTCCGTGTCCTGAAATGTCATCGCTTTTCGTCTCTTGAAATGTCGTCGCTTTTCGTGTCCTGAAATGTTGTCGCTTTTCATGTCATGAAATTTTGTAGCTTTTTGCGTCCTGAAAATGTGTCTATGTTCCGTCCTGAATTTTCGTTGCATTTCATGTCCTGAATTTTCATCGTTATTCGTGTACCGAAATTTCTCAGCTTTACGCATGCAAAATTTTCTTCGCTTTTTAAAGGCTGAACTTTTTCCCCTTTTTTGTTCTGAAATTTAGTCACTTTTCGTGCCCTGAAATTTCATCGCTTTTTCTGCCCTGTAATTTCGTCACTTTCCGTGTCCTGAAATTTCGTCACTTTTCGTGTCCAGAAATTTTGTCGCTTTTCGTGTCCTGAAATGTCATCGCTTTTCGTCTCCTGAAATGTCATCGCTTTTCGTGTCCTGAAATGTCGCTTTTCACGTCATGAAATTTTGTAACTTTTTGCGTCCTGAAATGTGTCTATTTTCCATCCTGAATTTTTGTCACATTTCACATCCTGATTTTTAGTCACTTATTGCGTCGTGAAATTTCGTCACTTTCCGTGTCTTGAAATTTAGTCGCTTTTTGTGTCCTGAAATTTTGTCACTTTTCATGTCCTGAAATTTCATCGCTTTCCGTGTCCTTAAATGTCATCGCTTTTCGTCTCTTGAAATGTCGTCGCTTTTCGTGTCCTGAAATGTTGTCGCTTTTCATGTCATGAAATTTCGTAGCTTTTTGCGTCCTGAAAATGTGTCTATGTTCCGTCCTGAATTTTCGTTGCATTTCATGTCGTGAATTTTCGTCGTTTTTCATGTCCTGAAATTTCTCAGCTTTATGCATGCTGAAATTTTTTCTCTTTTTCCCTGCTGAACTTTAGTCCCTTTTTGTGTTCTGAAATTTAGTCGCTTTTCATACCCTGAAATTTCGTCGCTTTTCGTGTCCTGAAATGTTGTCACTTTCCGTGTCCTGAATTGTCATCGCTTTTCGTGTCCTGAAATGTGTCTATTTTCCGTCCTGAATTTTTGTCACATTTCACGTCCAGATTTTTGGTCACTTATTGCGTCCTGAAATTTCGTCACTCTCCGTGCCCTGAAATGTTGTCGCTTTTCGTGTCCTGAAAAATCATCTCTTTTCTTGTCCTGAAATGTCATCGTTTTTCGCGTCCTGAAATGTGTCTATATTCCGTCCTGAATTTTTGTCACATTTCACATCCAGATTTTTAGTCACTTATTGCATCCTGAAATTTCGTCACTTTCCGTGTCCTGAAATTTAGTCGCTTTTTGTGCCCTGAAATTTTGTCGCTTGTCATGTCCTGAAATGTCATCGCTTTCCGTGTCGTGAAATGTCATCGCTTTTCGTCTCCTGAAATGTCATCGTTTTTCGTGTCCTGATATGTCTTCGCTTTTCGCCTCCTGAAATGTATCTATTTTCCGTCCTGAATTGTTGGCACATTTCACGTCCTGATTTTTAGACGCTTATTGCGTCCTGAATTTTAGTCATTTTTGCTTCCTGAAGGTCCGTCGCATTGAGTGTGCTGAATTTTCATCGCATTTCAATGCCGCATTTTTATCACTTTTTATGTGCTGAATTTTCGTTATTTTATGCGTGCTGAAATTTCATCACTTTTCACGTTCTGAATTTTCGTCATTTTTCTTGTACTGAAATTTCTCAGCTTTACGCATGCTGAATTTTCTTTTTTTTTCCCTGCTGAAATTTCGTCCCTTTTTGTGTTCTGAAATTTAGTTGCTTTTCGTCCCCTGAAATGTTGTCACTTTCCGTGTCCTGAAATTTCGTCGCTTTTCGTGTCCTGAAATGTTGTCGTTTTTCGCGTCCTGAATTGTCATCGATTTTCGCGTCCTGAAATGTGTCTATTTTCCGTCCTGAATTGTTGTCACATTTCACGTCCTGATTTTTAGTCACTTATTGTGTCCTGAATTTTAGTCATTTTTGCTTCCTGAAGGTCCGTCGCATTGAGCGTGCTGAATTTTCATCGCATTTCACATGCCGCATTTTCGTCACTTTTTATGTGCTGAATTTTCGCTATTTTATGTGTGCTGAAATTTCATAGCTTTTCACGTCCTGAATTTTCGTAGTGTTCCTTGTACTGAAATTTCTCAGCTTTACGCATGCTGAATTTTCTTTGTTTTTTTCCTGCTGAACTTTCGTCCCTTTTTGTGTTCTGAAATTTAGTCACTTTTCGTCCCCTGAAATGTTGTCACTTTCCGTGTCCTGACATTTCGTCGCTTTTCGTGTCCTGAAATGTTGTCGTTTTTCGTGTCCTGAATTGTCATCGCTTTTCGCGTCCTGAAATGTGTCTATTTTCCGTCCTGAATTTTTGTCACATTTCACATCCTGATTTTTAGTCACTTATTGCGTCGTGAAATTTCGTCACTTTCCGTGTCTTGAAATTTAGTCCCTTTTTGTGTCCTGAAATTTTGTCACTTTTCATGTCCTGAAATTTCATCGCTTTCCATGTCCTGAAATGTCATCGCTTTTCGTCTCTTGAAATGTCGTCGCTTTTCGTGTCCTGAAATGTTGTCGCTTTTCATGTCATGAAATTTTGTAGCTTTTTGCGTCCTGAAAATGTGTCTATGTTCCGTCCTGAATTTTCGTTGCATTTCATGTCGTGAATTTTCGTCGTTTTTCGTGTCCTGAAATTTCTCAGCTTTATGCATGCTGAAATTTTTTCTCTTTTTCCCTGCTGAACTTTAGTCCCTTTTTGTGTTCTGAAATTTAGTCACTTTTCATACCCTGAAATTTTGTCGCTTTTCGTGTCCTGAAATGTTGTCACTTTCCGTGTCCTGAATTGTCATCGCTTTTCGCGTCCTGAAATGTGTCTATTTTCCATCCTGAATTTTTGTCACATTTCACGTCCAGATTTTTGGTCACTTATTGCGTCCTGAAATTTCGTCACTCTCCGTGTCCTGAAATGTTGTCGCTTTTCGTGTCCTGAAAAATCATCTCTTTTCTTGTCCTGAAATGTCATCGTTTTTCGCATCCTGAAATGCGTCTATATTCCGTCCTGAATTTTTGTCACATTTCACATCCTGATTTTTAGTCACTTATTGCATCCTGAAATTTCGTCACTTTCCGTGTCCTGAAATTTAGTCGCTTTTTGTGTCCTGAAATTTTGTCGCTTGTCATGTCCTGAAATGTCATCGCTTTCCGTGTCGTGAAATGTCATCGCTTTTCGTCTCCTGAAATGTCATCGTTTTTCGTGTCCTGATATGTCTTCGCTTTTCGCCTCCTGAAATGTATCTATTTTCCGTCCTGAATTGTTGTCACATTTCACGTCCTGATTTTTAGACACTTATTGCGTCCTGAATTTTAGTCATTTTTGCCTCCTGAAGGTCCGTCGCATTGAGCGTGCTGAATTTTCATCGCATTTCAATGCCGCATTTTTATCACTTTTTGTGTGCTGAATTTTCGTTATTTTATGCGTGCTGAAATTTCATCGCTTTTCACGTTCTGAATTTTCGTCATTTTTCTTGTACGGAAATTTCTCAGCTTTACGCATGCTGAATTTTCTTTTTTTTTTCCCTGCTGAAATTTCGTCCCTTTTTGTGTTCTGAAATTTAGTCGCTTTTTGTCCCCTGAAATGTTGTCACTTTCCGTGTCCTGAAATTTCGTCGCTTTTCGTGTCCTGAAATGTTGTCGTTTTTCGCGTCCTGAATTGTCATCGATTTTCGCGTCCTGAAATGTGTCTATTTTCCGTCCTGAATTGTTGTCACATTTCACGTCCTGATTTTTAGTCACTTATTGCGTCCTGAATTTTAGTCTTTTTTGCTTCCTGAAGGTCGGTCGCATTGAGCGTGCTGAATTTTCATCGCATTTCACATACCGCATTTTCGTCACTTTTTACGTGCTGAATTTTCGTTATTTTATGCATGCTGAAATTTCATAGCTTTTCACGTACTGAAATTTCGTAGTTTTCCTTGTACTGAAATTTCTCAGCTTTACGCATGCTGAATTTTCTTTGTTTTTTTCCTGCTGAACTTTCGTCCCTTTTTGTGTTCTGAAATTTAGTCACTTTTCGTCCCCTGAAATGTTGTCACTTTCCGTGTCCTGACATTTTGTCGCTTTTCGTGTCCTGAAATGTTGTCACTTTCCGTGTCCTGAATTGTCATCGCTTTTCGCGTCCTGAAATGTGTCTATTTTCCGTCCTGAATTGTTGTCACATTTCACATCCAGATTTTTGGTCACTTATTGCGTCCTGAAATTTTGTCACTCTCCGTGTTCTGAAATTTTGTTGCTTTTTGTGTCCTGAAAATTTGTCGCTTTTCATGTCCTGAAATGTCATCGCTTTTCGTGTCCTGAAATGATGTCGCTTTTCGTGTCCTGAAAAATCATCGCTTTTCTTGTCCTGAAATGTCATTGCTTTTCACGTCCTGAAATGTGTCTTTTTTCCATCCTGCATTTTTGGCACATTTCACATCCTGATTTTTAGTCACTTATTGTGTCCTGAACTTCGTCATTCTCCGTGTCCTGAAATTTTGTCGCTTTATGTTTCCTGAAATTTTGTCGCTTTTCATGTCCTGAAATGTCATCGCTTTCTGTGTCCTGAAATGGCACCGCTTTTCGTACCCTGAAATGTCATCGCTTTTCGTGTTCTCAAATGTCGTCACTTTTCACGTCATGACATTTTTTAGCTTTTTGCGTCCTGAAAATTTCTCAGCTTTACGCATGCTGAATTTTCTTCACTTCCTGATTTTTAGTCACTTATTGCGTCCTGAAATTTTGTAAAAAGAGTAAATAAAAAAGAATAAAAAAAATTCTTCCCACATACTTCAATCGTAAATAAAAAGAAAATAAAAAGGGAAAATTTAAAAAACAAAAATATTACATATATATAAACAAAAACTAAAGTCATTATACGAAATACTATTTCATTCAGAAATATCTCTAATAAATGCACAATAATATCAATTATAAATAAGTTATTCGCATCGGATCCATAGGGTGTCAGTCGAGCCGTGATTCCAAGAATAGCTACTTTTCTAAATACTGTATATATGGAGACCATATCGATTCAAAAGAATTATACCTGTCCAAAAGGACAAATCTAATTCTTTCCAAATTCAACGTCTCCAACATCTCTGCTTTCCACATTTTAATTGTTGGAGATAATGTTCCCTTCCAAAATTTAAGTATCATTTTTTTCCCTATTATTAAACAGTAATCAAAAGAATTTCTTTGATTAACCGTGAGTACCAAATTTGGCTCCGGGATTCCGAATATTATTAATTTTGGGTCTGGGTCGAGTTCAACCTTAAGAACTTCCGAAATAACTTTAAAAATTTCAATCCAATAATAATTCAACCGTGGACACGTTACCAAACTATGTATTAAATTTGCTTCAAGATTCTTACATTTATCACAAATAGAGGAGAGACTAGGAAAAATACTTTTTAATTTGGTTTTCGAGTAGTGTAATCTATATATAACTTTAAATTGTATCAGTGTATGTCTGGCATTCAAAGAACACCAATGTATTATTTGTAAGCATTCTTCCCAAGTTTCTTTTGTTATAGGTAATCCGATTTCATTTTCCCATGCTTGACGATATGTTTCAGTTGTTGGGTTCTCTTTATCTAAAATAATATTGTATATATAAGCTATAAGCTTATCCGTATTTGGATGTAAATTAAACAGCTCATCTAATAAGCCTGGTTCTTTTTTTTATAGTCTTGTGTGTTACATTTAATAAAATCTCTAATTTGTAAATACCTAAAATGGTGTTGTGAAGGTAATCCAAAAATATCTTGTAACTCTTCAAATAATAAAAAAATTCCATTTCTATAAAGGTGTCCTATCCTTTTAATTCCTAAATCCTCCCACAGTCTAAACCCCGCATCTAAGATTGAGGGTTTAAACAGTGGGTTATTCCTAATTGGTAACCTAAAAGAAAGATTATCCAGATATAGGGTCTTAACTATCTGTTTCCAAATACGCCTATTATTATGAATTATAGGGTTGTCCCTATAAGTCTTTTTTTGTACTTCCTTAGGTGCGAAAATAATCGACTCTATATTGAAAGGTAAACAGTCTTCCTTTTCCATTTTTAACCACATTGGTTCAACATCCATATTTACCCACCAAAAATTCATATTCTTAATCTGGACTGCCCAAAAGTAATACAGAAAATTTGGAAGTGCCAGCCCTCCATTTATCTTAGACTTACATAAGTGTTTTCTACTTATTCTATGACTTTTGTAATCCCAGACAAAATTATTAACTATAGTATCAATTTTTTTTAAAAAACTTTTTGGGAGAAAAAAAGGAATTGCCTGAAATAAATATAACAATTGTGGTAAAAAAATCATCTTTATAGCATTAATCCTACCGATCATAGATATAGGGAGTGTTTTCCAATATAAAATGTTTTTTTTAAGTTTCTCTAATAATTGATAATAATTAGCTTTAATTAATAATTTATAGGATTTAGACACATTGATTCCTAAATATTTAAATTTATCTGTAACTATTTTTAGTGGGTATTTTTGTAATATATTTACATTTATACCAGTTATAGGCATAACGTCACTTTTATTCCAATTAATCCTATATCCTGAAAATACGCTAAATTCATTTATAACATTAAATAACTTGGGAATACTACATTCCGGCGTAGTAATATAAATCAGAATATCATCTGCATATAAAGATATCTTATTATTTGTTGTGTCAGTATTATACCCATATATTTCGGGTTCTGATCTGATTCTTTCGGCCAGAGGTTCTATCACCAAAGCAAATAATAAAGGGGATAACGGACATCCCTGTCTGCATCCCCTAAAAAGTCTAAATTTAGGTGATAGTATTTGATTGGTTAAAATTCTTGCTGTAGGGTTAGAATATAATATTCTTACCCATTTACAAAATCCATCCCCCAATTGATACTTTTCCATTATATTAAATAAATATGACCATTCCACCTGGTCGAATGCTTTTTCAGCATCCAACGATATAACTGCTAATTCAATATCTCTCCTTCTTCTCGAGTATATAATGTTAAACAAGCGTCTAAGATTATGTGATGAATAACGTTTTGGAATAAAACCTGTTTGATCATAATGTATTATTTTGGAAATAAAGTCCTGAATTTTCGTCGTTTTTCGTGTGCTGAAATTTCTCAGCTTTTTGTGCCCTGAAATTTCATCACTTTCCGTGTGCTGAAATGTCGTCGATTTTCGTGAGCTGAAATTTTGTCATTTTTCATGTCCTCAAATGTAATCGCTTCTCGCTTCCGTGTCCTGAAATGTGTCTATTTTCCGTCCTGAATTTTTGTTACATTTCACTTCCTGATTTTTAGTCACTTATTGCGTCATGAATTTTAGTCAATTTCGCCTCCTGAAGCTCCGTCGCATTGAGCGTGCTGAATTTTCATCGCATTTCACATGCCGCATTTTCGTCACTTGTTATGTGCTGAATTGTCGTTATTTTATGCATGCTGAATTTTCATCACTTTTCACATCGTGAATTTTCGTCATTTTTCGTGTACTGAAATTTCTCAGTTTTACGCATGCTGAATTTTCTTTGCTTTTTTCCTGCTGACCTTTCGTCCCTTTTTGTGTTCTGAAATTTAGTCGCATTTCATGGCCTGAAATTTCGTCGCTCTTTGTGCCCTGAAATTTCGTCACTTTGCGTGTCCTGAAATTTCGTTGCTTTTCGTGTCCTGAAATGTTGTCGCTTTTCGTGTCCTGAAATATCATTGCTTTTCGCGTCCTTAAATGTGTCTATTTTCTGTCCTGAATTTTTGTCACATTTCACATCCTGATTTTTAGTCACTTATTGCGTCCTGAAATTTCGTCACTCTTCATGTCCTGAAATTTTGTCGCTTTTTGTGTCCTGAAATTTTGTCGCTTTTAATGTCCTGAAATGTCATCGATTATCCTGTCCTTAAATGTCATAGCTTTTCGTGTCCTGAAATGTTGTCGCTTTTCGTGTCCTGAAATGTCATCGCTTTTCATGTCCTGAAATGTCATCGCTTTTCACGTCCTGAAATGTCATCGCTTTTCGCGTCCTGAAATGTGTCTATTTTCCGTCCTGATTTTTAGTCACTTATTGCATCCTGAAATTTCGTCACTTTCCGTGTGCTGAAATTTTGTCGCTTTTCCTCCTGAAATTTCATTGCTTTTTGTGTCCTGAAATTTCGTTGTTTATAACTTCCTGAATTTTCATTGCATTTCATGTCCCGAATTTTCGTCGTTTTTCGTGTACTGAAATTTCTCAGCTTTATGCATTCGGAATTTTCTTCGCTTTTCTGCTGCTGAACTTTAGTCCCTTTTTGTGTTCTGAAATTTAGTTGTTTTTCATGCCCTGAAATTTCGTCACTTTCCATGTCCTGAAATATCATCGCTTTGTGTCCTGAAATTTTGTCGCCTTTCATGTCCTGAAATGTCATCGCTTTTCATGTGCTGAAATGTCATCGCTTTTCGTGTCCTGAAATGTCATCGCTTTTCCTGTCCTGAAATGTCGTCGCTTTTCACGTCATGAAATTTTGTAGCTTTTTGCGCCCTGAAAATGTGTCTATTTTCCGTCCTGAATTTTCGTTGCATTTCATGTCCTGAATTTTCGTTGTTTTTCATGTACTGAAATATCTCAGCTTGATGCATGCTGAATTTTCTTCACTTTTTCCATGCTTAGCTTTTGTCCCTTTTTGTGTTCTGAAATTTAGTAGCTTTTCGTGCCCCAAAATGTCGTCGTTCTTTGTGCCCTGAAAGTTCGTCACTTTCCGTCCTGAAATTTCGTCACTTTCCGTGTCCTGAAATGTTGTCACTTTTCGTGTCCTGAAATGTCATCGCTTTTCTTCTCCTGAAAAGTCATTGCTCTTCGCGTCCTGAAATGTGTCTATTTTCCGTCCTGAATTTTTGTCACATTTCACGTCCTGATATTTAGTCATTTATTGTGTCCTGAAATTTCGTCGCTTTTTGTGTCCTGAAATGTCATCGTTTTTCATGTGCTGAAATGTCATCGCTTTTCGTGTCCTGAAATGTCATCGCTTTTCCTGTCCTGAAATGTCGTCGCTTTTCACATCATGAAATTTTGTAGCTTTTTGCGTCCTGAAAATGTGTCTATTTTCCGTCTTGAGTTTTCGTTGCATTTCATGTCCTGAATTTTCATCGTTTTTCGTGTGCTGAAATTTCTCAGCTTTTTGTGCCCTGAAATTTCATCACTTTCCGTGTCCTGAAATGTCGTCGATTTTCGTGAGTGAAATTTTGTCGTTTTTCGTGTCCTGAAATGTCATCGCTTCTCGCTTCCGTGTCCTGAAATGTGTCTATTTTCCGTCCTGAATTTTTGTCCCATTTCACATCCTGATTTTCAGTCACTTATTGCGTCCTGAAATTTCATCACTTTTGTGTCCTGAAATTTCGTCGCTTTTTGTGTCCTGAAATTTTGTCGCTTTTCATGTACTGAAATGTCATTGCTTTTCGTGTCCTGAAATGTCATCGCTTTTCGACTCCTGATATGTCATCGTTTTTCGTGTCCTGAAATGTCGTCGGTTTTCACGTCATGAAATTTTGTAGCTTTTTGCGTCCTGAAAATGTGTCTATTTTCCGTCCTGAGTTTTCGTTGCATTTCATGTCCTGAATTTTCGTTGTTTTTCGTGTGCTGAAAATTCTCAGCTTTATGCATGCTAAATTTTCTTCTCTTTTTCGCTGCTGAACTTTTGTCCCTTTCTGTGTCCTGAAATTTCGACGCTTTTCGTACCCTGAAATTTAGTCGCTTTTCGTGTCCTGAAATGTCATCGCTTTTCTTCTCCTGAAATGTCATTGCTCTTCGCGTCCTGAAATGTGTCTATTTTCCGTCCTGAATTTTTGTCACATTTCACGTCCTGATTTTTAGTCATTTATTGTGTCCTGAAATTTCGTCGCTTTTTGTGTCCTGAAATGTCATCGTTTTTCATGTGCTGAAATGTCATCGCTTTTCCTGTCCTGAAATGTCATCGCTTTTCCTGTCCTGAAATGTTGTCGCTTTTCACATCATGAAATTTTGTAGCTTTTTGCGTCCTGAAAATGTGTCTATTTTCCGTCCTGAATTTTCGTTGCATTCATGTCCTGAATTTTCGTCATTTTTCGTGTACTGAAATTTCTCAGGTTTACGCATGCTTAATTTTCTTCGCTTTTTCCCTGCTGAAATTTTGTCCCTTTTTGTGTTCTGAAATTTTGTCACTTTTCGTGCCCTGAAATTTCATCGCTTTTTGTGCCCTGAAATTTTGTCACTTTCCGTGTCCTGAAATGTCATCGCTTTTCGTGTCCTGAAATGTCATCGCTTTTCGTGTCCTGAAATGTCATCGCTTTTCGTGTCCTGAAATATCATTGCTTTTCGTGTCCTGAAATGTCATTGCTTTTCGTGTCCTGAAATTTCATCACAAAATGTGCCTATTTTCCGTCCTGAATTTCCGTTGCATTTCATGTCTTGAATGTTCATAGTTTTTCTCTGCTTTATGCATGCTGAATTTTCTTCACTTTTTCCCTGCTGAACATTTGTCCCTTTTTGTGTTCTGAAATTTAGTCACTTTTCGTGCCCTGAAATTTCGTCGCTTTTTGTGCCATGAAATTTCGTCACTTTTCGTGTCCTGAAATTTTGTCGATTTTCGTGTTCTTAAATTTTGTCGCTTTTCATGTCCTGAAATGTCATCGCTTTTCGTCTCCTGAAATTTCGTCACTTTTCGTGTCCTGAAATGTCGTCGCTTTTCACGTCATGAAATTTTGTCGCTTTTCATGTCCTGAAATGTCATTGATTTTCGTGTCCTGAAATGTCATCGCTTTTAGTCTCCTGATATGTTGTCGTTTTTCGTGTCCTGAAATGTCATGGCTTTTCACGTCATGAAATTTTGTAGCTTTTTGCGTCCTGAAAATGTGTGTATTTTCCGTCCTGAGTTTTCGTTGCATTTCATGTCCTGAATTTTCGTCATTTTTCGTGTGCTGAAATTTCTCAGCTTTATGCATGCTGAATTTTCTTCTCTTTTTCCCTGCTGAACTTTTGTCCCTTTTTGTGTTCTGAAATTTAGTCGCTTTTCATACCCTGAAATTTTGTCACTTTCTGTACCCTCAAAATTTCGTCACTTTCCGTCTCCTGATATTTCGTCGCTTTTTGTGTCCTGAAATGTTGTCGCTTTTCATGTCCTGAAATGTCATCGCTTTGCGCATTCTGAAATGTGTCTATTTTCCCTTCCTGAATTATTGTCACGTTTCACATCCTGATTTTAAGTCACTTATTGCGTCCTGAAATTTCGTCACTCTCCGTGTGCTGAAATTTTGTTGCTTTCTGTGTCCTGAAATTTTGTCACTTTTCATGTCCTGAAATGTCATCGCTTTTCGTGTCCTGAAATGTCATCGCTTTTCATGTCCTAAAATGTCGTCGCTTTTCGTATTCTGAAATGTCATCGATTTCACGTCCTGAAATGTGTCTATTTTCCTTCCTGAATTTTTGTCTCATTTCACATCCTGATTTTTTACTCACTTACTGTGTCCAATATTTTAGTCATTTTGGCTTCCTGAAGGTGCGTCGCACTGCGCGTGCTGAATTTTCATCGCATTTCACATGCCGCATTTTCATCACTTTTTATGTGCTGAATTTTCGCCATTTTACGCGTGCTGAATTTTCATCGTTTTCACGTCCTGAATTTTCGTCATTTTTCGTGTACTGAAATTTCTCAGCTATACGCATGCTGAATTTTCTTTGCTTTTTGCCTGCTGAACTTTCGTCCCTTTTTGTGTTCTGAAATTTAGTCGCTTTTCATGCCCTGGAATTTCGTCACTTCCCGTGTCCTGAAATATCGTCGCTTTTCGTGTCCTGAAATGTCATCGCTTTTTGCGTCCTGAAATGTGTCTATTTTCCGTTCTGAATTTTTGTCCCATTTCACATCCTGATTTTCAGTCACTTATTGCGTCCTGAAATTTCATCACTTTCCGTGTCCTGAAATTTCGTCGCCTTTTGTGTCCTGAAATTTTGTCGCTTTTCATGTACTGAAATGTCATTGCTTTTCGTGTCCTGAAATGTCATCGCTTTTCGTCTCCTGATATGTCATCGTTTTTCGTGTCCTGAAATGTCGTCGGTTTTCACATCATGAAATTTTGTAGCTTTTTGCGTCCTGAAAATGTGTCTATTTTCCGTCCTGAGTTTTCGTTGCATTTCATGTCCTGAATTTTCGTCGTTTTTCGTGTGCTGAAAATTCTCAGCTTTATGCATGCTGAATCTTCTTCTCTTTTTCCCTGCTGAACTTTTGTCCCTTTTTGTGTTCTGAAATTTAGTCGCTTTTCGTACCCTGAAATTTAGTCGCTTTTTGTGCCCTGAAATTTCGTCACTTTCTGTGTCCTGAAATTTCGTCGCTTTTCGTGTCCTGAAATGTTGCCGCTTTTCGTCTCCTGAAATGTGTCTATTTTCTGTCTTGAATTTTTGTCACATTTCACGTCCTGATTTTTAGTCACTTATTGCGTCCTGAATTTTCGTCGCTTTTCGCTTCCTGAAGGTCCGTCACTTTGAGCATGCTGAATTTTCATCGCATTTCACGCCGCATTTTCGTCACTTTTTATGTGCTGAATTTTCGTCACTTTAGGCGTGCTTTTCATGTCCTGAAATTTTGTAGCTTTTCGAAAACTGAATTTTCATCGCTATTCATGTCCTCAAATTTAGTCACTTGTCATGTCTTGAATTTTCATCGTTTTTCACGTCCTGAAGATTTGTCGCTTTTCGCAAGCTGAATTTTCGTTGCTTTTCATGTCCTGACATTTAGTCACTTTTCATGTCCAGAAATTTCGTCACTTTTCACGGCCTGACATTTTGTCGCATTTCGCATCCTGAATTTTCATCACTTTTCCTGTGCTGAAATCTCGTCGCATTTTGTGTGCTGAAATTTTGTCGCTTCTTGAGTGCTGAGTTTTTGTCACATTTCATGTGCTGAAGGTTCTTCACTTTCCAATTGCTGAATTTCATAGCTTTTCTCGTGGAGAATTGTTGTCGCTATGTGTGTGCTGAAATTTCGTTTCATTTCAAGTCCTGATTTATTGTTGCTTTTCCCGTCCTGAAATTTGTTCTGTTTTCACTTCTTGAGTTTGTTCCCTTTTTGCGTGCTGAATTTCCATGGCTTTTCATGTATAGAAATTCTGTCGCGTTTCATGTTCTGAAATTTCATCGCTTTATGCATCCTGTAATTTTGTCGTTTTTTGTGTCCTGAATTTACTTCACCTTTGGCTTTTTGAATTTTCGTTATCTTTCATGTCCTGAATTTTCATCACTTTTTGTGTGCTGAAATTTCTGTGCTTTTCATTTGCTGAAATTTCGTCACTTTTTGCGTGCTGAATTTTCATCGCTTTTCGCATCCCGAAGGTTTGTCGCCTTCTTGTGCTGAAATATTTTCACTTTTTGTGTCCTGAAATGTTGTCGCTTCATGTGTCCTCACCTTTTGTCGCTGTTTGCATCCTGAATTTGTCGCTTTTGGCGTTTTGAATTTTTGTCGTTTTTCATGTGCTGAAATTTTGTCGCATTTCAAAGTCATTCCCTTTCTGCATTATGCTTCCTGATTTTTAGTCCCTTATTGCGTGGTGAATGTTCGTCGCTTTTCGCTTCCTGAAGGTCCGTCGCTTTGTGCGTGCTGAATTTTCATTGCATTTCACATGCTGCATTTTCGTCACTTTTAATGTGCTTTAGTCACTTTACGCATGCTGAAATTTCATTGCTTTTCACGTCCTGAAGATTTGTCGCTTTTGGCAAGCTGAATTTTTGTCGTTTTTCATGTCCTGCATTTTCGTCATTTTTCGTGTACTGAAATTTCTCAGCTTTACGCATGCTGAATTTTCTTCGCTTTTTGCCTGCTGAATTTTCATCCCTTTTTGTGTTCTGAAATTTCATTGCTTTTTGTGCCCTGAAATTTCGTCGCTTTTCATGCCCTGAAATTTGTTGCTGTTTGCATCCTGAATTTAAGTCGCCTTTGGCGTTTTGAATTTTTGTCGCTTTTCATGTGCTGAAATGTTGTCGCATTTCAAAGTCATTCCCTTTTCACATTATGCTTCCTGAATTTTTGTCGCTATTTCTGTCCTGAATTTTTGTCACTTTCCGTGTGTGGAAATCTGGCCTTTTTTCATTCTGAAATTTCGTCACTACTCACATCCTGAATTTTCATCGCCTTTCAGGTCCTGAATTTTAGTTACGTTTTGAGTCCTGAAATTTTGTTGGATTTCAGGTCCTGAAGGTCCGTTGCGTTGCATGTGCTGAATCTTTGTCGTGATTCACGTGCCGAATTTTCATCACTTTTCGTGTGCTGAAACTTCTGTGTTTTTCATGTGCTGAATTTTCGTCGCTATTTGCATCCTAAAATGTTGTCGTTTTTCACGTCCTGAAATCTCGTTGTTTTTCACGTCCTGAATTTTCGCTGCATTCCATGTCGTGAATTTTCGTCTTTTTTTGTGTACTGAAATTTCTCAGCTTTACGCATGGTGAATTTTTTTCACTTTATGCCTGCTGAATTTTCATTCCTTTTTGTGTCCTGAAATTTCGTCGCTTTTCATGCCCTGAAATTTAGTCACTTTTTGTGTCCCGAAATTTCGTCGCTTTTCGTGTCCTGAAATGTCATTGCTTTTCGCATCCTGAAATGTGTCTGTTTTCCGTCCTGAATTTTTGTCACATTTCACTTCCTGATTTTTAGTCCCTTATTGCGTCCTGAATGTTCGTCGCTTTTTGCTTCCTGAAGGTCCGTCGCTTTGTGCGTGCTGAATTTTCATCGCATTTCACATGCTGCATTTTCGTCACTTTTAATGTGCTTTAGTCACTTTACACATGCTGAATTTTCTTTGCTTTTCACATCCTGAAGATTTGTCGCTTTTCGCAAGCTGAATTTTTGTCGCTTTTCATGTCCTGAATTTTCGTCATTTTTCGTGTACTGAAATTTCTCAGCTTTACGCATGCCGAATTTTCTTCGCTTTGTGCCTGCTGAATTTTCATCCCTTTTTGTGTTCTGAAATTTCATTGCTTTTTGTGCCCTGAACTTTCGTCGCTTTTCATGCCCTGAAATTTGTTGCTGTTTGCATCCTGAATTTAAGTCGCCTTTGGCGTTTTGAATTTTTGTCGCTTTTCATGTGCTGAAATTTTGTCGCATTTCAAAGTCATTCCCTTTTCACATAATGCTTCCTGAATTTTTGTCGCTATTTCTGTCCTGAATTTTTGTCACTTTTCGTGCGTGCAAATCTGGCCTTTTTTCATTCTGAAATTTCGTCACTACTCGCATCCTGAATTTTCATCGCCTTTCAGGTCCTGAATTTTCGTCACTTTTTGCATCCTAAAATGTTGTCGTTTTTCACGTCCTGAAATCTCGTTGTTTTTCATGTCCTGAATTTTCGCTGCATTCAATGTCGTGCATTTTCGTCGTTTTTTGTGTACTGAAATTTCTCAGCTTTACGCATGCTGAATTTTCTTCACTTTTTGCCTGCTGAATTTTCTTCCCTTTTTGTGTCCTGAAATTTCGTCGCTTTTCATGCCCTGAAATTTCGTCGCTTTCCGTGTCCTGAAATAACGTCGCTTTGTGTCCTGAAATTTTGTCGCCTTTCATGTCCTGAAATGTCATCGCTTTTCATGTGCTGAAATGTCATCGCTTTTCATGTCCTGAAATGTCATCGCTTTTCATGTCCTGAAATGTCATCGCTTTTCCTGTCCTGAAATGTCGTCGCTTTTCGCGTCACGCAATTTTGTAGCTTTTTGTGTCCTGAAAATGTGTCTATTTTCCATCCTGAATTTTCGTTGCATTTCATGTCCTGAATTTTCATTGTTATTCGTGTACCGAAATTTCTCAGCTTTACGCATGCTAAATTGTCTTCGCTTTTTAAAGGCTGAACTTTTTCCCCTTTTTTGTTCTGAAATTTAGTCACTTTTCGTGCCCTGAAATTTCATCGTTTTTTCTGCCCTGTAATTTCGTCACTTTCCGTGTCCTCAAATTTTGTCGCTTTTCGTGTCCTGAAATTTTGTCGCTTTTCGTGTCCTGAAATGTCATCGCTTTTCATATCCTGAAATGTCATCGCTTTTCGTGTCCTGAAATGTCGTCTCTATTCATGTCATGAAATTTTGTAGCTATTTGTGTCCTGAAACTGTGTCTATTTTCCGTCCTGAATTTTCGTTGTTTTTCGTGTACTGAAATTTCTCAGCTTTACGCATGCTAAATTTTCTTAGCTTTTTCCCTGCTGAACTTTTGTCCCTTTTTGTGTTGTGAAATTTAGTTGCTTTTCGTGCCCTGAAATTTCGTCGCTTTTTGTGCCCTGAAATTTCGTCACTTTCCGTGTCCTGAAATTTTGTCGCTTTTCGTGTTCTGAATTTTTTTTCGCGTTTTGCGCCCTCAAATGTCATCGCTTTTCGTGTCCTGAAATGTCATCGCTTTCCGTGTCCTGAAATGTCGTTGCTTTTCGCGTCATGAAATTTTGTAGCTTTTTGCGTCCTGAAAATGTGTCTATTTTCCATCCTGAATTTTCGTTGCATTTCATGTCCTGAATTTTCATTGTTATTCGTGTACCGAAATTTCTCAGCTTTACGCATGCTAAATTTTATTCGCTTTTTCCCTGCTGAACTTTTGTTCCTTTTCGTGTTCTGAAATTTAGTCATTTTAGTTCCCTGAAATTTTGTCGCTTTTTGTGACATGAAATTTCGTCACTTTCCGTGTTGCTTTTCGTGTCATGAAATGTCATCACTTCTCGCATCCTGAAATGTGTCTATTTTCCATCCTGAATTTTTGTCACATTTCACGTCCTGATTTTTAGTCACTTATTGCGTACTGAAATTTCGTCACTTTCCGTGTGCAGAAATTTTGTCGCTTTTCGTGTCCTGAAATTTTGTCGCTTTTCGTGTCCTGAAATGTCATCGCTTGTCATGTCCTGAAATGTCATTGCTTTTCGTGTCCTGAAATGTCATCGCTTTTCGTGTCCTGAAATGTCGTCGCTTTTCGCGTCATGAAATTTTGTAGCTTTTTGTGTCCTGAAAAAGTGTCTATTTTCCGTCCTGAATTTTCGTTGCTTTTCATGTACTGAATATTCATAGTTTTTCGTGTACTGAAATTTCTCAGCTTTACGCATGCTAAATTTTCTTCACTTTTTTCCTGCTGAACTTTTGTCCCTTTTTGTGTTCTGAAATTTAGTCACTTTTCATGCCCTGAAATTTTGTCGCTTTTTGTGCCATGAAATTTCGTCACTTTTCGTGTTCTGAAATTTCGTCGATTTTCGTGTTCTTAAATTTTGTCGCTTTTCATGTCATGAAATGTCATCGCTTCTCGAGTCCTGAAATGTTGTCGATTTTCGTGTCCTGAAATTGTCGCTTTTTGTGTCCTGAAATGTGTCTATTTTCCGTCCTGAATTATTATCCGTCCTGAATTATTGTCGCATTTCACGTCCTGATTTTTAGTCACATTGCATCATGAATTTTAGGCATTTTCGCTTCCTGAAAGTCCGTCGCATTGAGCGTGCTAAAATTTCATCGTATTTTCAATGCCGCATTTTCGTCACTTTTTATGTGCTGAATTTTCGTCATTTTACGCGTGCTGAATTTTCATCCTTTTCCCGTCCTGAATTTTCGGCATTTTTCGTGTACTTAAATTTCTCAGCTTTACGCATGCTGAATTTTCTTTGCTTTTTCCCTGCTGAACTTTCAACCCTTTTTGTGTTCTGAAATTTAGTCGCTTTTCGTGCCCTGAAATTTAGTCACCCTTTGTGCCCTGAAATTTCGTCACTTTCCGTGTCCAGAAATGTCGTCGCTTCTCGCGTCCTGAAATTTGTCTATTTTCTGTCCTGAATTTTTGTCACATTTCACGTCCTGATTTTTAGTCACTTTTTGCATCCTGAATTTTCTTCGCTTTTTGCTTCCTGAAGGTCCGTCACTTTGAGCATGCTGAATTTTCATCGCATTTCACATGCCACATTTTCATCACATTTTATGTGCTGAATTTTCGTCACTTTAGGCATGCTGAATTTTCATCGCTTTTCATGTCCTGAAGATTTGTCGATTTTCGAAAGCTCAGTTTTCGTCGCTTTTCATGTCCTGAATTTTCATAATTTTTCATGTCCTGAATTTTCATCGTTCCTCACGTCCTGAAGATTTTTTCACATTTCTCAAGCTCAATTTTCGTCGCTTTTCATGTCCTGAAATTTAGTCACTTTTTATGTCCGGAGATTTTGTCGCTTTCACGACCTTACATTTCGTCGCATTTCTCATCCTGAATATTCATGACTTTTCCTGTGCGGAAATCTCGTCACATTTTGTGTGCTGAAATTTCGTCGCTTCTTGAGTGCTGAGTTTTCGTCACATTTCATATGCTGAAGGTTCTTTGCTTTTCACGTGCTGAATTTCATCGCTTTACTCGTGGTGAATTTTTGTTGCTATTTGTGTGCTGAAATTTTGTTTCATTTCATGTTCTGAAGTGTTGTCGCTTTTAACGTCCTGAAATTTGTTCTCTTTTTGCGTCTTCAATTTTGTACCCATTTTGCGTGCTGAATTTCCATGGCTTTTCATGTATTGAAATTCTGTTGCGTTTCACGTTCTGAAATGTCTTCGCTTTATGCATCCTGTAATTTTGTTGTTTCTTGTGTCCTGAATTTACTTCACCTTTGGCATTTGGAATTTTCGTCATCTTTCATGTCCTGAATTTTCGTCACTTTTTGTGTGCTGAAATTTCGGTGCTTTTCATTTGCTGAACTTTTGTCACTTTTCGAGTGCTGAAATTTCATCGCTTTTCGCGTCCTGAAGGTTTGTCGCTTTTCTTGTGCTGAAATATTTTCACTTTTCGTATGCTGAAATGTTGTTGCTTCATGAGTACTGAACTTTTCTCGCTGTTTGCATCCTGAATTTAAGTCGCTTTTGGTGTTTTGAATTTTTGTCGCTTTTCATGTGCTGAAATTTTGTCGCATTTCAAATTAATTCCCTTTTCGCATTATGCTTCCTGAATTTTTGTCACTGAAATGTCATCGCTTTTTGTGTCATGAAATGTCGTTGCTTTTCACGTCATGAAATTTTGTAGCCTTTTGCGTCCTGAAAATGAGTCTATTTTCCATCCTGAATTTACGTTGCATTTCATGTCCTGAATTTTCGTCGTTTTCCGTGTACTGAAATTTCTCAGCTTTACGCATACTAAATTTTCATTGCTTTTCCCTGCAGAACTTTTGTCCCTTTTTGTGTTCTGAAATTTAGTCCTTTTCGTGCCACGAAATTTCGTCGCTTTTTGTGCCATGAAATGTTGTCACTTTCCGTGTCCTGAAATTTCGTCGCTTTTCGTGTACTGAAATTTTGTCACTTTTCGTGTCCTGAAATGTCATCGCTTGTCGCGTCCTGAAATGTGTCTATTTTCCATCCTGAATTTTTTTCACATTTCACGTCCTGATTTTTAGTCACTTATTACATCCTGAAATTTCATCAATTTCCGTGTGCTGTAATTTCGTCACTTTTCGTGTCCTGAAATTTTGTTGTTTTTCGTGTCCTGAAATTTTGTTGCTTTTCGTGTCCTGAAATGTCATCGCTTTTCGTGTCCTGAAATATCATCGCTTTTCGTTTCCTGAAATGTGTCTATTTTCAATCGTGAATTTTTCGTTGCATTTCATGTGCTGAATTTTCATCGTTTTTCGTGTACTGAAATTTCTCAGCTTTACGCATGCTGAATTTTCTTTGCTTTTTCCCTGCTGAACTTTTGTCCCTTTTTGTGTTCTGAAATTTAGTCCTTTTCGTGCCCTGAAATTTCGTCGCTTTTTTGTGGCCTGAAATTTCGTCACTTTTCATGTCCTGAAATTTTGTCGCTTTTCGTGTGCTGAAATGACGTTGCTTTTCGCGAAATGAAATTTTGTAGCTTTTTGCGTCCAGAAAATGTGTCTACTCTCCGTCCTGAACTTTCGCTGCGTTCCATGTCCTGAATTTTCATCATTTTTCGTGTACTGAAATTTATCAGCTTTGTGCATGCTGAATTTTCTTCGCTTTTTGCCTGCTGAATTTTCGTCCCTTTTTGTGCCCTGATATTGTTTCGATTTTCTTGCCCTGAAATTTTGTCTATTTTCATGTCCTGAAATTTTGTTGCTTTTCGTGCCCTGAAATTTTGTCGTTTTTCGTGTCCTGAAATGTCATCGCTTCTCGCCTCCTGAAATGTGTCTATATTCCGTCCTGAATTTTTGTCACATTTCACGTCCTGATTTTTAGTCACTTATTGCGTCCTGAATTTTCGTCGCTTTTCGCTTCCTGAAGGTCCGTCACTTTGAGCGTGCTGAATTTTCATCGCATTTCACATGCCACATTTTCGTCACTTTTTATGTGCTGAATTTTTGTCACTTTAGGCGTGCTGAATTTTCAACGCTTTTCACGTCCTGAAGATTTGTCGCATTACGAAAGCTGAATTTTCATCGTTTTTCATGTCCTGAAATTTAGTCACTTTTCATGTCCTGAATTTTCATCATTTTTCACGTCCTGAAGATTTGTCGCTTTTCGCAAGCTGAATTTTCGTCACATTTCGCATCCTGAATTTTCATCACTTTTAGTGTGCTGAAATTTCGTCACTTCTTGAGTGCTGAGTTTTCGTCACATTTCATGTGCTGAAGGTTCTTCGCTTTTCATGTGCTGAATTTCATCGCTTTTCTCGTGGTGAATTTTTGTCACTATTTGTGTGCTGGAATTTTGTTTCTTTTCAAGTCCTGAAATGTTGGCACTTTTCCTGTCCTCAAATTTGTTCTCTTTTCGCGTCTTGAATTTTGTTCCCTTTTTGCGTGCTGAATTTTCATGGCTTTTCGTATATAGAAATTCTGTCGCGTTTCACGTTCTGAAATATCGTCGCTTTATGTATCATGTAATTTTGTCATTTTTTGTGTCCTGAATTTACTTCACCTTTGGTGTTTTGAATTTTCATCATCTTTCGTGTCCTGAATTTTCGTCACTTTTTATGTGCTGAAATTTCCGTGCTCTTCATTCGCTGAAATTTCGTCACTTTTCGCATGCTGAATTTTCATCGCTTTTCACATCATGAAGGTTTGTCACTTTTCTTGTGCTGAAATATTTTCACTTTTCGTGTCCTGAAATGTTGTCGCTTGATGTGTCCTGACCTTTTTTCACTATTTACATCCTGAATTTAAGTCGCTTTTGGTGTTTTGAATTTTTGTCGCTTTTCATGTGCTGAAATGTTGTCGCATTTCAAAATCATTCCCTTTTCGCATTATGCTTCCTGAATATTTGTCGCTATTTCCATCCTGAATTTTTGTCTCATTCTGTGCACGCAAATCTGGCCTTTTTTCATTGTGAAATTTCGTCACTACTCGCATCCTGAATTTTCATCGCCTTTCAGGTCCTGAATTTTAGTTGCATTTTGAGTCCTGAAATTTTGTTGGATTTCGTGTCCTGAAGGTCCATTGCGTTGCGTGCGCTGATTCTTCGTCGCGTTTCACGTGCCAAATTTTCGTCGCTTTTTGTGTCTTGAAATGTTGTCGTTTTTCGCGTCCTGAAATTTCGTTGTTTTTCACGTCCTGAATTTTCGCTGCGTTCCAGGTCCTGAACTTTCGCTGCGTTCCATGTCCTGAATTTTCGTCATTTTTCGTGTACTGAAATTAATCAGCTTTACGCATGCTGAATTTTCTTCGCTTTTTGCCTGCTGAATTTTCGTCCCTTTTTGTGCCCTGATATTGTTTCGCTTTTCGTGCCCTGAAATTTCGTCTATTTTCATGTCCTGAAATTTTGTTGCATTTCGTGCCCTGAAATTTTTTCGCTTTTCATGTACAAAAATGACATTCTTTTGTTGCTTTTCGCATCCAGAAACGTGTCAATTTTCCATCCTGAATTTTTGTCACATTTCATGTCCTGATTTTTAGTCACTTATTGCGTTCTGAAATTTTGTCACTCTCCGTGCCCTGAAATTTCGTCGCTTTTTGTGTCCTGAAATTTTGTCGCATTTAATGTCCTGAAATGTCATCTCTTTTCCTGTCCTGAAATGTCATCGCTTTTCGTGTTCTGAAATGTCATCGCTTTTCACGTCCTGAAATGTGTCTATCTTCCGTCCTGAATATTTATCACATTTCACATCCTGATTTTTAGTCAATAATTGTGTCCTGAAATTTCGTCACTTTCCGTGTCCTGACATTTCGTCGCTTTTTGTGTCCTGAAATTTTGTCACTTTTCATGTCCTGAAATATCATCGCTTTTCATGTCCTGAATTTTCGTTGTTTTTTGTGTGCTGAAATTTCTCAGCTTTATGCATGCTGAATTTTCATCTCTTTTTCCCTGCTGAACTTTTGTCCCTTTTTGTGTTCTGAAATTTAGTCGCTTTTTTACCCTGAAATTTCGTCACTTATTGTGTCCTGAAATTTTGTCGCTTTTAATGTCCTGAAATGTCATCGCTTTTCGTGTCCTGAAATGTGTCTATTTTACGTCCTGAATTTTCGTTGCATTTCATGTCCTGAATTTGCGTTGTTTTTCATGTGCTGAAATTTCTCAGCTTTATGCATGCTGAATTTTCTTCTGTTTTTCCCTGCTGAACTTTTGTCCCGTTTTGTGTTCTGAAATTTAGTCGCTTTTCGTACCCTGAAATTTCGTCGCTTTTTTTGCCCTGAAATTTCGTCTCTTTCCATGTTCTGAAATGTCGTCGTTTTTCGTGTCCTGAAATGTTGTCTCTTTTCGTGTCCTGAAATGTCATCGCTTCTTGCGTCCTGAAATGTGTCTATTTTCCGTCCTGAATTTTTGTCACATTTCACGTCCTGATTTTTAGTCACTTACTGCGTCCTATATTTTAGTCATTTTGGCTTCCTGAAGGTCCGTCGCATTGAACGTGCTGAATTTTCATCACATTTCACATGCCGCATTTTCGTCACATTTATGTGCTGAATTTTCGTCATTTTACGCGTGCTGAATTTTCATCGTTTTCACGTCCTGAATTTTCATCATTTTTCGTGTACTGAAATTTCTCAGCTTTGCGCATGCTGAATTTTCTTTGCTTTTTGCCTGCTGAACTTTCGTCCCTTTTTGTGTTCTGAAATTTAGTTGCTTTTCGTGCCCTGAAATTTCGTCGCTCATTGTGCCCTGAAATTTCATCACTTCCCGTGTCCTGAAATTTCATCACTTTCCGTGTCCTGAAATGTCGTCATTTTTCGTGTCCTGAAATGTTGTCTCTTTTCGTGTCCTGAAATGTCATTGCTTTTTTCGTCCTGAAAATGTGTCTATTTTCCATCCTGAGTTTTTGTTGCATTTCATGTCCTGAATTTTCATCATGCTGAAATTTCTCAGCTTTATGCATGCTGAATTTTCTTCTCTTTTTCCCTGCTGAACTTTTTTCCCCTTTTTGTGTTCTGAAATTTAGTTGCTTTTCGTACCCTGAAATTTTGTCGCTTTTTGTGCCCTGAAATTTCATCGCTTTTCGTGTCCTGAAATGTCATTGCTTTTCGCGTCCTGAAATGTGTCTATTTACTGTCCTGAATTGTGTCTATTTACTGTCCTGAATTTTTGTCACATATCACATCCTGATTTTTAGTCACTCATTGCGTCCTGAAATTTTGTCACTCTCCGTGTCCTGAAATGTCGTTGCTTTTTGTGTCCTGCAATTTTGGCGCTTTTAATGTCCTGAAATGTCATCGCTTTTCGTGTCCTGAAATGTCATCGCTTTTCGTGTCCTGCAATTTTGTCGCTTTTAATGTCCTGAAATATCATTGCTTTTCGTGTCCTGAAATGTCATCGCTTTTCGTCTCCTGAAATGTCGTCGCTTTTCGTGTCCTGAAATGTCGTCGCTTTTCACGTCATGAAATTTTGTAGCTTTTTGCGTCCTGAAAATGTGTCTATTTTCCGTCCTGAATTTTCGTTCCATTTCATGTCCTGAATTTTCGTCTTTTTGCGTGTGCTGAAATTTCGTCACTTTCCGTGTCCTGAAATTTTGTTGCTTTTCGTGACCTGAAATGTTGTCGCTTTTCGTGTCCTGAAATGTCATCGTGTTTCGCATCCAGAAATATGTCTATTTTCCGTCCTGAATTTTTGTCACATTTCACATCCTGATTTTTAGTCAGTTATTGCGTCCTGAAATTTCGTCACTCTCCGTGTCCTGAAATTTCGTCTCTTTTTGTGTCCTGAAATTTTGTCGCATTTTATGTACTGAAATGTCATCGCTTTTCGTGTCCTGAAATGTCATCGCTTTTCGTGTCCTGAAATGTCGTCGCATTTCGTGTTCTGAAATGTCATCGCTTTTCATGTCCTGAAATGTCATCGCTTTTCGTGTCCTGAAATGTCATCGCTTTTCACGTCCTGAAATGTGTCTACTTTCCGTCCTGAATTTTTATCACATTACACATCCTGATTTTTAGTCACTTATTGCGTACTGAAATTTCATCACTTTCCGTGTCCTGAAATTTCGTCCCTTTTTTGTCCTGAAATTTTGTCTCTTTTCATGTCCTTAAATATCATCGCTTTTCGTGTCCTGAAATGTCATCGCTTTTCGTCTCCTGAAATGTCGTCGCTTTTCGTGTCCTGAAATGTCGTCGCTTTTCACATCATGAAATTTTGTTGCTTTTTGCATCCTGAAAATGTGCCTATTTTACGTCCTGAATTTTCGTTGCATTTCATGTCCTGAATTTGCGTTGTTTTTCATGTGCTGAAATTTCTCAGCTTTATGCATGCTGAATTTTCTTCTCTTTTTCCCTGCTGAACTTTTGTCCCTTTTTGTGTTCTGAAATTTAGTAGCTTTTCATACCCTGAAATTTTGTCGCTTTTTGTGCCCTGAAATTTCGTCACTTTCCATGTTCTGAAATGTCGTAGTTTTTCGTGTCCTGAAATGTTGTCTCTTTTCGTGTCCTGAAATGTCATCGCTTCTTGCGTCCTGAAATGTGTCTATTTTCCGTCCTGAATTTTTGTCACATTTCACGTCCTGATTTTTAGTCACTTACTGCGTCCTATATTTTAGTCATTTTGGCTTCCTGAAGGTCCGTCGCATTGAACGTGCTGAATTTTCATCACATTTCACATGCCGCATTTTCGTCACATTTATGTGCTGAATTTTCGTCATTTTACGCGTGCTGAATTTTCATCGTTTTCACGTCCTGAATTTTCATCATTTTTCGTGTACTGAAATTTCTCAGCTTTGCGCATGCTGAATTTTCTTTGCTTTTTGCCTGCTGAACTTTCGTCCCTTTTTGTGTTCTGAAATTTAGTTGCTTTTCGTGCCCTGAAATTTCGTCGCTCATTGTGCCCTGAAATTTCATCACTCCCGTGTCCTGAAATTTCATCACTTTCCGTGTCCTGAAATGTCGTCATTTTTCGTGTCCTGAAATGTTGTCTCTTTTCGTGTCCTGAAATGTCATTGCTTTTTTCGTCCTGAAAATGTGTCTATTTTCCATCCTGAGTTTTTGTTGCATTTCATGTCCTGAATTTTCATCATGCTGAAATTTCTCAGCTTTATGCATGCTGAATTTTCTTCTCTTTTTCCCTGCTGAACTTTTTTCCCCTTTTTGTGTTCAGAAATTTAGTTGCTTTTCGTACACTGAAATTTTGTCGCTTTTTGTGCCCTGAAATTTCATCGCTTTTCGTGTCCTGAAATGTCATTGCTTTTCGCGTCCTGAAATGTGTCTATTTACTGTCCTGAATTGTGTCTATTTACTGTCCTGAATTTTTGTCACATATCACATCCTGATTTTTAGTCACTCATTGCGTCCTGAAATTTTGTCACACTCCGTGTCCTGAAATGTCGTTGCTTTTTGTGTCCTGCAATTTTGTCGCTTTTAATGTCCTGAAATGTCATCGCTTTTTGTGTCCTGAAATGTCATCGCTTTTCGTGTCCTGCAATTTTGTCGCTTTTAATGTCCTGAAATATCATTGCTTTTCGTGTCCTGAAATGTCATCGCTTTTCGTCTCCTGAAATGTCGTCGCTTTTCGTGTCCTGAAATGTCGTCGCTTTTCACGTCATGAAATTTTGTAGCTTTTTGCGTCCTGAAAATGTGTCTATTTTCCGTCCTGAATTTTCGTTCCATTTCATGTCCTGAATTTTCGTCTTTTTGCGTGTGCTGAAATTTCGTCACTTTCCGTGTCCTGAAATGTCGTCGCTTTTCGTGACCTGAAATGTTGTCGCTTTTCGTGTCCTGAAATGTCATCGTGTTTCGCATCCAGAAATATGTCTATTTTCCGTCCTGAATTTTTGTCACATTTCACATCCTGATTTTTAGTCAGTTATTGCGTCCTGAAATTTCGTCACTCTCCGTGTCCTGAAATTTCGTCTCTTTTTGTGTCCTGAAATTTTGTCACATTTTATGTACTGAAATGTCATCGCTTTTCGTGTCCTGAAATGTCATCGCTTTTCGTGTCCTGAAATGTCGTCGCATTTCGTGTTCTGAAATGTCATCGCTTTTCATGTCCTGAAATGTCATCGCTTTTCGTGTCCTGAAATGTCATCGCTTTTCACGTCCTGAAATGTGTCTACTTTCCGTCCTGAATTTTTATCACATTATACATCCTGATTTTTAGTCACTTATTGCGTACTGAAATTTCATCACTTTCCGTGTCCTGAAATTTCGTCCCTTTTTTGTCCTGAAATTTTGTCGCTTTTCATGTCCTTAAATATCATCGCTTTTCGTGTCCTGAAATGTCATCGCTTTTCGTCTCCTGAAATGTCGTCGCTTTTCGTGTCCTGAAATGTCGTCGCTTTTCACATCATGAAATTTTGTTGCTTTTTGCATCCTGAAAATGTGCCTATTTTACGTCCTGAATTTTCGTTGCATTTCATGTCCTGAATTTTCGTTGTTTTTCGTGTGCTGAAATTTCTCAGCTTTATGCATGCTGAATTTTCTTCTCTTTTCCCCTGCTTAACTTTTGTCCCTTTTTGTGTTCTGAAATTTAGTCGCTTTTCATACCCTGAAATTTTGTCGCTTTTTGTGCCCTGAAATTTCGTCACTTTCCGTGTCCTGAAATGTCGTCGTTTTTCGTGCTGTGAAATGTTGTCTCTTTTCGTGTCCTGAAATGTCATCGCTTTTCGTCTCCTGAAATGTCGTCGCTTTTCGTGTCCTGAAATGTCGTCGCTTTTCACGTCATGAAATTTTGTAGCTTTTTGCGTCCTGAAAATGTATCTATTTTCCGTCCTGAATTTTCGTTCCATTTCATGTCCTGAATTTTCGTCTTTTTGCGTGTGCTGAAATTTCGTCACTTTCCATGTCCTGAAATTTCGTCGCTTTTCGTGACCTGAAATGTTGTCGCTTTTCGTGTCCTGAAATGTCATCGCGTTTCGCATCCAGAAATATGTCTATTTTCCGTCGTGAATTTTTGTCACATTTCACATCCTGATTTTTAGTCACTTATTGCGTCCTGAAATTTCGTCACTCTCCGTGTCCTGAAATTTCGTCTCTTTTTGTGTCCTGAAATTTTGCCGCATTTCATGTCCTGAAATGTCATCGCTTTTCGTGTCCTGAAATGTCATCGCTTTTCGTGTCCTGAAATGTCGTCGCTTTTCGTGTTCTGAAATGTCATCGCTTTTCGTGTCCTGAAATGTCATCGGTTTCCGTGTCCTGAAATGTCATTGTTTTTCACGTCCTGAAATGTGTCTACTTTCCGTCCTGAATTTTTATCACATTTCACATCCTGATTTTTAGTCACTTATTGCGTCCTGAAATTTTGTTACTTTCCGTGTCCTGAAATTTCGTCGCTTTTTGTGTCCTGAAATTTTTGTCGCTTTTCATGTCCTGAAATATCATTGTTTTTCGTGTCCTGAATTGTCATCGCTTTCGTCTCCTGAAATGTCGTCGCTTTTCGTGTCCTGAAACGTCGTCGCTTTTCACGTCATGAAATTTTGTAGCTTTTTGCGTCCTGAAAATGTATCTATTTTCCGTCCTGAATTTTCGTTCCATTTCATGTCCTGAATTTTCGTCTTTTTGCGTGTGCTGAAATTTCGTCACTTTCCATGTCCTGCAATTTCGTCGCTTTTCGGGACCTGAAATGTTGTCGCTTTTCGTGTCCTGAAATGTCATCGCATTTCGCATCCATAAATGTGTCTATTTTCCAATTTTGTCGCTTTTCGTGACCTGAAATGTTGTCGCTTTTCATCTGCTGAAATGTCGTTGCTTTTCGTGTCCTGAAATGTCATCGCTTTTCGTCTCCTGAAATGTCGTCGCTTTTCGTGTCCTGAAATGTCGTCGCTTTTCACATCAATAAATTTTGTTGCTTTTTGCATCCTGAAAATGTGTCTATTTTACGTCCTGAATTTTCGTTGCATTTCATGTCCTGAATGTTCGTTGTTTTTCGTGTGCTGAAATTTCTCAGCTTTATGCATGCTGAATTTTCATCTCTTTTCCCCTGCTTAACTTTTGTCCCTTTTTGTGTTCTGAAATTTAGTCGCTTTTCATACCCTGAAATTTTGTCGCTTTTTGTGCCCTGAAATTTCGTCACTTTCCGTGTTCTGAAATGTCGTCGTTTTTCGTGCCGTGAAATGTTGTCTCTTTTCGTGTCCTGAAATGTCATCGCTTCTTGTGTCCTGAAATGTGTCTATTTTCCGTCCTGAATTTTTGTCACATTTCACGTCCTGATTTTTAGTCACTTACTGCGTCCTATATTTTAGTCATTTTGGCTTCCTGAAGATCCGTCGCATTAAACGTGCTGAATTTTAATCGCATTTCACATGCCGCATTTTCGTGCTGAATTGACGTCATTTTACGCGTGTTGAATTTTCGTCATTTTCACGTCCTGAATTTTCGTCATTTTTCGTGTACTGAAATTTCTCAGCTTTACACATGCTGAATTTTCTTTGCTTTTTGCCTGCTGAACTTTCGTCCCTTTTTGTGTTCTGAAATTTAGTCGCTTTTCGTGTCCTGAAATGTCATCGCTTTTCGCGTCCTGAAATGTGTCTATTTTCCGTCCTGAATTTTTGTTGCATTTCATGTCCTGAATTTACGTCTTTTTTCGTCTGCTGAAATTTCGTCACTTTCCGTGTCCTGAAATTTTGTCGCTTTTCGTGTCCTGAAATGTCATCGCTTTTCGCATTCAGAAATGTGTCTATTTTCCATCCTTAATTTTTGTCACATTTCACATCCTGATTTTTAGTCACTTATTGCGTCCTGAAATGTCGTCACTCTCCGTGTCCTGAAATTTCGTCGCTTTTTGTGTCCCAAAATTTTGTCGATTTAAAGGCCTGAAATATCATCTCTTTACGTGTCCTGAACTGTCATCGCTTTTCGTGTCCTGAAATGTCATCGCTTTTCGTGTTCTGAAATGTCATCGCTTTTCACGTCCTTAAATGTGTCTATTTTCCGTCCTGAATATTTATCACATTTCACATTCTGATTTTTAGTCAATTATTGCGTCCTGAAATTTCGTCACTTTCCGTGTCCTGAAGTTTCGTCGCTTTTTGTGTCTTGAAATGTTGTCGCTTTTCATGTCCTGAAATATCATCGCTTTTTGTGTCCTGAAATGTCATCGTTTTTCGTCTCCTGAAATGTCGTCGCTTTTCGTGTCCTGAAATGTTGTCACTTTGCACGTCATGAAATTTTGTAGCTTTTTGCGTCCTGAAAATGTGTCTATTATCCTTCCCGAATTCTCGTTGCATTTCATGTCCTGAATTTCGTATTTTTCGTGTGCTGAAATTTCGTCACTTTCAGTGTCCTGAAATGTCATCGCTTTTCGTGTCCTGAAATATCATCGCTTTTCGTGTCCTGAAATGTTGTCGCTTTTCGTGTCCTGAAATGTGTCTATTTTTCGTCCTGCATTTTTGCCACATTTCACATCCTGATTTTTAGTCACTTATTGCGTCCTGAAATTTCGTCACTTTCCGTGTCCTGAAATTTCGTCGCTTTTTGTGTCCTGAAATTTTGTCCCTTTTCTTTTTTTTTTTTTTTTGAATATTTTTATGAGAAGTATAAGTATAAGTACAACTATAAGTACGTATTAAAACAACATTCTTGATAAAGAGATAGGTAGTAATTACCATATTTTCTTATGTATACTTCTAAATATTTTATTATAGTGTTTTTATAGTGAAAAGTAGGAAAATGTGAAAAATGATTAACATAAAGATAGTTATAAAATAACCAAATGAAAAAAGTAAATAAAATAACAGTGGTATATTATACAAACATTGTTTATATATTAATATATCCATGATCAATAATGTATTAGTCTTCATCCAATCCTTCGTTCAGGTCTCGGTCAGGTCCTCAAACCGAGTCATATTGATTCCTTAAGATATTCAAGGAATGGAGACCAAATCACATTAAATTGGTCTAACTTGCGAAAAGTGCAAGTCTTATTCTTTCCAAGTGTGAAGTCTCCGCCATTCCTGAAATCCACAATCTGATTGTAGGGGGTATGGGGCCTTTCCAAAATTGTAAAATTAATTTTTTACCAATTATTAAACTGTAATCTATAGAAGTTATTTGTGCTGTCGTGAATAATTGATCCTTTTCTAATATTCCCAATATTATTAATTTTGGATCTGGAGTTAGATTCTTCTTTACAACATTCGAGATTACCTTAAATATTTCCAACCAAAAATTCGTAATTTTTATACAAGTTGTAAAAGAATGTGTTAAATTAGCTTCTAGGTGTTGGCATTTGTCACATATAGGAGATACATTAGAAAACATTCTATGTAATTTAGATTTTGAAAAAATCTATGTAAAACTTGTTTTACCTATTTCAATTGTTATCTATTATCTATGTCAATTGTTTTACCTATTTCATTTTCCCATAGTTGTCTGTACTTTTCCGTATTGGGTATATCATTTTCTAATAAAATATTAAAAATGTATGATATTAATTTTTCCGTGTTTGGGTGTTTATTTAAGCATTCATCTAGAATTCCCGTCTTTCTCTTTTTATATTCCTGTGTAGTTGTTTTAATGTAGTCTGTTATTTGTGGATATCTGAAGTAGTGTTTAGAGTGTAGTCCATATATTTCCTGTATTTCTTTAAATGAAAGATAAAGATTGTCCCTGTAAAGGTCACTGATCTTATTAATTCCTTGATTTTTCCATTGTAAGAATCCTGAATTTTCCAGGGATGATTTAAAACTTACATTATTAACAATGGGAAGAACTAATGGGATATCTTCTAGTTTTAACGTTCTGTTTAACTGTTTCCAAATATTAATTCCACTATTGATTATTGGGTTTTCTCGATAAGTTTTCTTAAATATTTTAGTTTTAGAGAATAATATGGAACTGATTTCATACGGTAAGCAGTCTTCCTTTTCCGTAAGTAACCAGTTTGGGTTTTCATCAAGTTCCACCCACCAGAAGTTCATATTCTTAATATTAACTGACCAGTAATAAAATATAAAATTAGGTAATGTTAGACATCCATTAATTTTCGATTTGCATAAATATTTTTTATTTATTCTATGGCTCCTATAGTCCCAAACAAAATTAGTGACTATAGAGTCAACCTTTTTAAAAAAATTCTTAGAAAGATATATCGGGATCATTTGGAATAAATATAATAACTGTGGGAGAAAAATCATTTTTATCGCGTTAATTCTACCTATCATTGAGATAGGTAGAGTTCTCCATTATAGGATATTCTTAGATAATTTATGTAGTAAAGGTAAAAAATTATGTTTAAATATAGAATCATATTTTTTGTAACGTGAATTCCAAAGTACTTAATCTGTTCATTTACAATCTTAAAAGGAAATTGTTTTAATACAATTAAATTATCTTGTGTTAATGGCATATGTTCACTTTTATTCCAATTGATTCTGTATCCAGAAAACGAGCCAAATTGAGTTATTAAATTCAATAAATTAGGTATGCTAATTTCAAGTTTTTTTAATATATAATAAGACGTCATCTGCATATAGAGAAATTGTATTACTTGTTTCGTTAGTTTCATATCCAAAAATTTCGGGATGTAATCTTACCCGAGTAGCTAATGGTTCTATAGCCAACGCAAATAATAATGATGATTGGGGACAACCTTGTCTGTATCCTCGAAATAAATTAAATTTGGTGGATATCATTTGGTTAGTTAAGATTCTAGCAGTTGGATTAGTATATAGTAATTTGATCCATTTTATAAACTTGTCTACCAAATTGAACTTTTCCATAACCGTAAACAAATACGGCCATTCAACTTGGTCAAAAGCTTTCTCTGCATCTAACGATATTATTACTAAGTCTTTATTATAACTCCTTTTCGAGTATATAATATTAAACAATCGTCTCAAGTCATATGATGAGTATCGTTTTGGTATAAATCCTGTTTGATCCGGGTGTATTATTTTATTAATCACTACACTTAATTTTTTAGCTAATATTTTAGTTAATATATTTTGATCCGTATTTAAAAGAGCTATAGTTCTATATGATCCCGGATCATCTAGGTCTTTATCCATTTTTGGTATGAGTGTTATAATGGATTCGTTTAGTGTTTCTGGTCAACTCTGTTGTGCATATATATAGGTTCATAAAGTATCTTCAAATATGGTGTTATCAGATCCTTGTATGATTTATAAAATTCCGAGCCAATACCATCTGTCCCTGGAGTTTTCCCGTTTTTTAGTAATTTAATAGAATCCTCAATTTCTTTAACTGTTATTTCAGCATTTAAAAGTTTTGTATCATCTGCATCCAATCCTATTACAGTCGTTTAAGAATGTATTAATTCCTATCTGATTTTCAGTCATTTTGGATGAATATAAATCTTTATAATATTTTAAAAATCTCTCATTAATATCGTTATTTTGTTAAGAATTCACGATTTTCTGATTTAATCCGATGTATTATTTTTTCTCCCTCGTTTTTTCGTAATTGGCGAGTTAGTAATTTTTGTGGTTTGTCTCCAAATTCAAATTGTATTTTGTCGCTTTTCATGTCCTGAAATGTCATCGCTTTTCGTGTCCTGAAATATCATTGCTTTTCGTGTCCTGAAATGTCATTGTTTTTCATGTCCTGAAATGTCATCGCTTTTTGTCTCCTAAAATGTCGTCGCTTTTCGTGTCCTGAAATGTCGTCGCTTTTCACGTCATTAAATTTTGTAGCTTTTTGCGTCCTGAAAATGTGTCTATTTTCCGTCCTGAATTTTCGTTGCATTTCATGTCCTGAATTTTCGTTGTTTTTCGTGTGCTGAAATTTCTCAGCTTTATGCATGCTGAATTTTCTTCTCTTTTTCCCTGCTGAACTTTTGTCCCTTTTGTGTTCTGAAATTTAGTTGCTTTTTGTACCCTGAAATTTTGTCGCTTTTTGTGTCCTGAAATGTTGTCGCTTTTCATGTCCTGAAATGTCATCGCTTTTCATGTACTGAAATGTCATCGTTTTTCGTGTCCTGAAATTTCGTCGCTTTTCATGTCCGGAAATGTTGTCGCTTTTCACGTCATGAAATTTTGTAACTTTTTGCGTCCTGAAATGTGTCTATTTTCCATCCTGAATTTTTGTCACATTTCACATCCTGATTTTTAGTCACTTATTGCGTCGTGAAATTTCGTCACTTTCCGTGTCTTGAAATTTAGTCGCTTTTTGTGTCCTGAAATTTTGTCGCTTTTCATGTCCTGAAATTTCATCGCTTTCCGTGCCCTGAAATGTCATCGCTTTCCGTGCCCTGAAATGTCATCGCTTTTCGTCTCCTGAAATGTTGTCGTTTTTCGCGTCCTGAAATGTGTCTATTTTCCGTCCTGAATTGTTGTCACATTTCACGTCCTGATTTTTAGTCACTTATTGCGTCCTGAATTTTAGTCATTTTTGCTTCCTGAACGTCCGTCGCATTGAGCGTGCTGAATTTTCATCGCATTTCACATGCCGCATTTTCGTCACTTTTTATGTGCTGAATTTTCTTTATTTTATGCGTGCTGAAATTTCATCGCTTTTCACGTCCTGAATGTTCGTCATTTTTCTTGTACTGAAATTTCTCAGCTTTATGCATGCTGAATTTTCTTTGTTTTTTTTCCTGCTGAACTTTCGACCCTTTTTGTGTTCTGAAATTTAGTCGCTTTTCGTCCCCTGAAATGTTGTCACTTTCCGTGTCCTGAAATTTCATCGCTTTTCGTGTCCTGAAATGTTGTCGTTTTTCATGTCCTGAAATTTCTGCTGACCTTTCATCCCTTTTTCTGTTCTGATATTTAGTCGCATTTCATGGCCTGAAATTTCGTCGCTCTTTGTGCCCTGAAATTTCGTCACTTTCCGTGTCCTGAAATTTCGTTGCTTTTTGTGCCCTGAAATGTTGTCGCTTTTTGTGTCCTGAAATGTCATCGCTTTTCGCGTCCTTAAATGTGTCTATTTTCTGTCCTGAATTTTTGTCACTTTTCACATCCTGATTTTTAGTAACTTATTGCTTCCCGAAATTTCGTCACTTTCCGTGTCTTGAAATTCCGTTGCTTTTTGTGTCCTGAAATTTTGTTGCTTTTCATGTCCTAAATTGTCATCGCTTTTCGTGTCCTGAAATGTCATCGCTTTTCGTGTCCTGAAATGTATCGCGTTTCGCATCCAGAAATATGTCTATTTTCCGTCCTGAATTTTTGTCACATTTCACACCCTGATTTTTAGTCACTTAATGCGTCCTGAAATATCGTCACTCTTCGTGTCCTGAAATGTCGTCGCTTTTCAGTCATGAAATTTTGTAGCTTTTTGCATCCTGAAAATGTGTCTATTTTACGTCCTGAATTTTTGTTGCATTTCATGTCCTGAATTTTCATTGTTTTTCATGTGCTGAAATTTCACAGCTTTATGCATGCTGAATTTTCTACTCTTTTTTCCTGCTGAACTTTTGTCCCTTTTTGTGTTCAGAAATTTAGTCGCTTTTCCTACCGTGAAATTTCGTCGCTTTTTGTGCCCTGAAATTTCGTCACTTTCCATGTCCTGAAATGTCGTCGTTTTTCGTGACCTGAAATGTTGTCTCTTTTCGTGTCCTGAAATGTCATTGCTTCTTGATTCCTGAAATGTGTCTATTTTCCGTCCTGAATTTTTGTCACATTTCACGTCCTGATTTTTAGTCACTTACTGCGTCCTATATTTTAGTCATTTTATCTTCCTGAAGGTCCGTCGCATTGAGCGTGCTGAATTTACATCGCATTTCACATGCCGCATTTTCGTTACTTTTTATGTGCTGAATTTTCGTCATTTTACACGTGCTGAATTTTCATCGTTTTCACGTCCTGAATTTTCGTCATTTTTCGTGTACTGAAATTTTGTCACTTTTCATGTCCTGAAATGTCATTGTTTTCCGTGTCCTGAAATGACATCGCTTTTCGTCTCCTGATATGTCGTCGTTTTTCGTTTCCTGAAATGTCGTCGCTTTTCATGTCATGAAATTTTGTAGCTTTTTGCATCCTGAAAATGTGTCTATTTTCCGTCCTGAGTTTTCGTTGCATTTCATTTCCTGAAATTTCGTCGCTTTTCGTGTCCTGAAATTTTGTCGCTTTTCATGTCCTGAAATGTCATTGCTTTTCGTGTCCTGAAATGTCATCGCTTTTCGTGTCCTGAAATGTAGTCGCTTTTCGTGTCCTGAAATGTGTCTATTTACCGTCCTGAATTTTTATCACATTTCACATCCTGATTTTTAGTCACTTATTGCATCCTGAAATTTCGTCACTTTCCGTGTCTTGAAATTTCGTTGCTTTTTGTGTCCTGAAATTTTGTTGCTTTTCATGTCCTAAATTGTCATCGCTTTTCGTGTCCTGAAATGTCATCGCTTTTCGTCTCCAGAAATGACATTGCTTTTCGTGTCCTGAAATGTCATCGCTTTACGTCCCTTGAAATGTCGTCGCTTTTCGTGTCCTGAAATGTTGTCGCTTTTCACGTCATTAAATTTTGTAGCTTTTTGCATCCTGAAAATGTGTCTATTTTCCGTCCTGAATTTTCGTTGCATTTCATTTCCTGATTTTTCGTTGTTTTTCGTGTGCTGAAATTTCTCAGATTTATACATGCTGAATTTTCTTCTCTTTTTCCCTGCTAAACTTTTTGCAACATTTTTGCAACATTTAGCATCCTGATTTTTAGTTACTTATTGCGTCCTGAAATTTCGTCACTTTCCATGTCCTGAAATTTGTCGCTTCTTGTGTCCTGAAATGTTGTCGCTTTTCGTGTCCTGAAATGTCATCGCTTTTCGTGTCCTGAAATGTCATCGCTTTTCGTCTCCTGAAATGTCGTCGCTTTTCGTGTCCTGAAATGTCGTCGCTTTTCACGTCATGAAATTTTGTTGCTTTTTGCGTCCTGAAAATGTGTCTATTTTCCGTCCTGAATTTTTGTTGCATTTCATGCCCTGAATTTTCGTTGTTTTTCATGTGCTGAAATTTCTCAGCTTTATGCATGCTGAATTTTCTTCTCTTTTTCCCTGCTGAACTTTTGTCCCTTTTTGTGTTTTGAAATTTAGTCGCTTTTCATACCGTGAAATTTTGTCGCTTTCAGTGTCCTGAAATTTTGTCGCTTTTCATGTCCTGAAATGTCATCGCTTTTCGTGTTCTGAAATGTTGTCATTTTTCGTGTCCAGAAATGTCATCGCTTTTCATGTCCTGAATTGTCATTGCTTTTCACGTCCTGAAATGTGTCTTTTTTCCGTCCTGAATTTTTGTCACATTTCACATCCTGATTTTTAGTCACTTATTGCGTCCTGACATTTCGTCACGCTCGGTGTCATGAAATGTCGTCGCTTTTCACGTCATGAAATTTTGTACCTTTTGTGTCCCGAAAATGTATCTACTTTCCGTCCTGAGTTTTCGTTGCCTGAAATTTTGTTGCTCTTTGTGCCTTGAAATTTCGTCACTTTCCGTGTCCTGAAATTTTGTCGCTTTTCATGTCCTGAAATGTCATCGCTTTTCGTCTCCTGAAATGTCATCGCTTTTCATGTCCTGAAATGTTGTCGCTTTTCATGTCATGAAATTTTGTAGCTTTTTCCGTCCTGAAAATGTGTCTATTTTCCGTCCTGAATTTTCGTTGCATTTCATGTCGTGAATTTTCGTCGTTTTTCATGTGATGAAATTTAACTCCGTGTCCTGAAATTTCGTCGCTTTTTGTGTCCTGAAAGTTTGTCGCATTTCATGTCCTGAAATGTCATCGCTTTTCGTGTCCAGAAATGTTGTCGCTTTTCGTGTCCTGAAAAGTAATCGCTTATCGTGTCCTGAAATGTCATTGCTTCTCACGACCTGAAATGTGTCTTTTTTCCATTCTGAATTTTTGTCACATTTCACATCCTGATTTTTAGTGCTGAAATTTCTCAGCTTTATGCATGCTGAATTTTCTTCTCTTGTTCCCTGCTGAACTTTTGTCCCTTTTTGTGTTCTGAAATTTAGTCGCTTTTCATACCCTGAAATTTCATCACGTTCCGTGTCCTGAAATTTCGTCGCTTTTCGTGTCCTGAAATGTCATCGCTTTTCATCTCCAGAAATGACATTGCTTTTCGTGTCCTGAAATGTCATCGCTTTACGTCCCTTGAAATGTTGTCGCTTTTCGTGTCCTGAAATGTCGTCGCTTTTCACGTCATGAAATTTTGTTGCTTTTTGCGTCCTGAAAATGTGTCTATTTTCCGTCCTGAATTTTTGTTGCATTTCATGCCCTGATTTTTCGTTGTTTTTCATGTGCTGAAATTTCTCAGCCTGATGCATGCTGAATTTTCTTCTCTTTTTCCCTGCTGAACTTTTGTCCCTTTTCGTGTTTTGAAATTTTAGTCGCTTTTCATACCGTGAAATTTTGTCGCTTTCAGTGTCCTGAAATTTTGTCACTTTTCATGTCCTGAAATGTCATCGCTTTTCGTGTTCTGATATGTTGTCGTTTTTCGTGTCCAGAAATGTCATCGCTTTTCATGTCCTGAAATGTCATTGCTTTTCACATCCTGAAATGTGTCTTTTTTCCGTCCTGAATTTTTGTCACATTTCACATCCTGATTTTTAGTCACTTATTGCGTCCTGACATTTCGTCACGCTCGGTGTCCTGAAATGTCGTCGCTTTTCACGTCATGAAATTTTGTACCTTTTGTGTCCCGAAAATGTATCTACTTTCCGTCCTGAGTTTTCGTTGCCTGAAATTTCGTTGCTCTTTGTGTCCTGAAATTTTGTCGCTTTTCATGTCCTGAAATGTCATCGCTTTTCGTCTCCTGAAATGTCATCGCTTTTCATGTCCTGAAATGTTGTCGCTTTTCATGTCATGAAATTTTGTAGCTTTTTCCGTCCTGAAAATGTGTCTATTTTCCGTCCTGAATTTTCGTTGCATTTCATGTCGTGAATTTTCGTCGTTTTTCATGTGATGAAATTTAACTCCGTGTCCTGAAATTTCGTCGCTTTTTGTGTCCTGAAAGTTTGTCGCCTTTCATGTCCTGAAATGTCATCGCTTTTCGTGTCCAGAAATGTTGTCGCTTTTCGTGTCCTGAAAAGTAATCGCTTTTCGTGTCCTGAAATGTCATTGCTTCTCACGACCTGAAATGTGTCTTTTTTCCATTCTGAATTTTTGTCACATTTCACATCCTGATTTTTAGTGCTGAAATTTCTCAGCTTTATGCATGCTGAATTTTCTTCTCTTGTTCCCTGCTGAACTTTTGTCCCTTTTTGTGTTCTGAAATTTAGTCGCTTTTCATACCCTGAAATTTCATCACGTTCCGTGTCCTGAAATTTCGTCGCTTTTCGTGTCCTGAAATGTTGTCGCTTTTCGTGTCCTGAAATGTCATCAATTTTCGCATCCTGAAATGTGTCTATTTTCCGTCCTGAATGTTTATCACATTTCACATCCTGATTTTTAGTCACTTATTGCGTCTTGAAATTTCGTCACTCTCCGTGTCCTGAAATTTCGTCGCTTTTTGTGTCCTGAAATGTTGTCGCTTTCCATGTCATGAAATGTCATCGCTTTTCGTGTCCTGAAATGACATCGCTTTTTGTGTCCTGAAATGTCATCGCTTTTCGTGTCCTGAAATGTCGTCATTTACACGTAATGAAGTTTTGTAGCTATTTCTGTCATGAAAATGTGGCTATTTTCCATCCTGAATTTTCGTTCCATTTCATGTCCTGAATTTTCATCGTTTTTCGTGTGCTGAAATTTCTCAGCTTTATGCATGCTGAATTTTCTTTGCTTTTTTCCTGCTGACCTATCGTCCCTTTTTGTGTTCTGAAATTTAGTCGCATTTCTTGGCCTGAAATTTCGTCGCTCTTTGTGCCCTGAAATGTCGTCACTTTCCGTGTCCTGAAATTTCGTCGCTTTTCTTGTCCTGAAATGTTGTCGCTTTTCGTGTCCTGAAATGTCATTGCTTTTTGCGTCCTGAGATGTGTCTATATTCTGTCCTGAATTTTTGTCACATTTCACATCCTGATTTTTAGTCACTTATTGCGTCCTGAAATCTCGTCACTCTCCGTGTCCTGAAATTTCGTCGCTTTCTGTGTCCTGAAATTTTGTCGCTTTTAATGTCCTGAAATGTCATCACTTTTCGTGTCCTGAAATGTCATCGCTTTTCGTGTCCTGAAATGTTGTCGCTTTTCGTGTCCTGAAATGTCAGCGCTTTTCGTGTTCTGAAATGTTGCCGCTTTTTGTGTCCTGAAAATTTGTCGCTTTTCATGTCCTGAAATGTCATCGCGTTTCGTGTCCGGAAATGTCATCGCTTTTCGTGTCCTGAAATGTTGTCGCTTTTCGTGTCCTGAAATGTGTCTATTTACCGTCCTGAATTTTTATCACATTTCACATCCTGATTTTTAGTCACTTATTGCGTCCTGAAATCTCGTCACTTTCCGTGTCTTGAAATTTTGTTGCTTTTTGTGTCCTGAAATTTTGTTGCTTTTCATGTCCTAAAATGTCATCGCTTTTCGTGTCCTGAAATGTCATCGCTTTTCGTCTCCTGAAATGTCATCGCTTTTTCGTGTCCTGAAATGTCATCACTTTTCGTCTGCTGAAATGTTGTCGCTTTTCGTGTCCTGAAATGTCGTCGCTTTTCACGTCATTAAATTTTGTAGCTTTTTGCATCCTGAAAATGAATCTATTTTCCGTCCTGAATTTCCGTTGCATTTCATTTCCTGAATTTTCGTTGTTTTTTGCGTGCTGAAATTTCTCAGCTTTATGCATGCTGAATATTTTTCTCTTTTTCCCTGCTGAACTTTTGTCCCTTTTTGTGTTCTGAAATTTAGTCGCTTTTCATGACCAGAAATGTCATCGCTTTTCGTGTCCTGAAATGTCATCGCTTTTCGTAACCTGAAATTTCGTCGCTTTTTGTGACCTGAAATTTCGTCACTTTCCGTGTCCTGAAATTTAGTCATTTTACGTGTCCTGAAATGTTGTCTCTTTTCGTGTCCTGAAATGTCATCACTTCTCGCAACCTGAAATGTGTCTAATTTCGGTTCTGAATTTTTTTCACATTTCACGTCCTGATTTTTAGTCATTTATTGCGTCCTGAATTTTAGTCAATTTCGCTACCTGAAGGTCCGTCGCATTGTGCATGCTGAATTTTCATCGCATTTCATATGCCGCATTTTCGTCACATTTATGTGCTGAATTTTCGTCATTTTACGCGTGCAGAATTTTCATCGCTTTTCACATCGTGAATTTTCGTCATTTTTTGTGTACTGAAATTTCTCAGCTTTATGCCTGCTGAATTTTCTTTGCTTTTTTCCTGCTGACCTATCGTCCCTTTTTGTGTTCTGAAATTTAGTCGCATTTCGTGGCCTGAAATTTCGTCGCTCTTTGTGCCCTGAAATTTCGTCACTTTCCGTGCCCTGAAATTTCGTCGCTTTTCTTGTCCTGAAATGTTGTCGCTTTCCGTGTCCTGAAGTGTCATTGCTTTTCACGTCCTGAAATGTGTGTGTTTTCTGTCCTGAATTTTTGTCATATTTCACATCCTGATTTTTAGTCACTTATTGCGTCCTGAAATTTCGTCACTCTCCGTGTCCTGAAATTTCTTCGCTTTATGTGTCCTGAAATTTTGTCGCTTTTAATGTCCTGAAATGTCATCGCTTTTCGTGTCCTGAAATGTCATCGCTTTTCGTGTCCTGAAATGTTGTCGCTTTTCGTGTCCTGAAATGTCAGCGCTTTTCGTGGTCTGAAATGTTGTCACTTTTCGTGTCCTCAAATGTGTCTATTTACCGTCCTGAATTTTTATCACATTTCTCATCCTGATTTTCAGTCACTTATTGCGTCCTGAAATTTGGTCACTTTCCGTGTCCTGAAATTTCGTCGCTTTTTGTGTCCTGAAATTTTGTCGCTTTTCATGTCCTGAAATATCATCTCTTTTCGTGTCCTGAACTGTCATCGCTTTTCGTGTCCTGAAATGTCATCGCTTTTCGTGTTCTGAAATGTCATCGCTTTTCACGTCCTGAAATGTGTCTATTTTCCGTCCTGAATATTTATCACATTTCACATTCTGATTTTTAGTCAATTATTGCGTCCTGAAATTTCGTCACTTTCCGTGTCCTGATGTTTCGTCGCTTTTTGTGTCTTGAAATTTTGTCGCTTTTCATGTCCTGAAATATAATCGCTTTTTGTGTCCTGAAATGTCATCGCTTTTCGTCTCCTGAAATGTCATCGCTTTTCGTGTCCTGAAATGTTGTCGCTTTTCACGTCATGAAATTTTGTAGCTTTTTGCGTCCTGAAAATGTGTCTATTATATTTCCTGAATTTTCGTTGCATTTCATGTCCTGAATTTCGTCTTTTTTCGTGTGCTGAAATTTCGTCACTTTCAGTGTCCTGAAATGTCATCGCTTTTCGTGTCCTGAAATATCATCGCTTTTCGTGTCCTGAAATGTTGTCGCTTTTTGTGTCCTGAAATGTGTCTATTGTTCATCCTGCATTTTTGTCACATTTCACATCCTGATTTTTAGTCACTTATTGCGTCCTGAAATTTCGTCACTTTCCGTGTCCTGAAATTTTGTCGCTTTTTGTGTCCTGAAATTTTGTCCCTTTTCTTTTTTTTTTTTTTGAATATTTTTTATGAGAAGTATAAGTATAAGTACAACTATAAGTACGTATTAAAACAACATTCTTGATAAAGAGATAGGTAGAAATTACCATATTTTCTTATATATACTTCTAAATTTTTTATTATAGTTTTTTTATAGTGAAAAGTAGGAAAATGTGAAAAATGATTAACATAAAGATAGTTATAAAATAACCAAATGAAAAAAGTAAATAAAATAACAGTGGTATATTATACAAACATTGTTTATATATTAATATATCCATGATCAATAATGTATTATTCTTCGTCCAATCCTTCGTTCAGGTCTCGGTCAGGTCCTCAAACCGAGTCAGATTGATCCCTTAAGATATTCAAGGAATGGAGACCAAATCACATTAAATTGGTCTAACTTGCCGAAAAGTGCAAGTCTTATTCTTTCCAAGTGTAAAGTCTCCGCCATTCCTGAAATCCACAATCTGATTGTAGGGGGTATGGGGCCTTTCCAAAATTGTAAAATTAATTTTTTACCAATTATTAAACTATAATCTATAAAAGTTCTTTGTGCTGTCGTGAATAATTGATCCTTTTCTAATATTCCCAATATTATTAATTTTGGATCTGGAGTTAGATTCTTACTTACAACATTCGAGATTACCTTAAATATTTCCAACCAAAAATTCGTAATTTTTATACAAGTTGTAAAAGAATGTGTTAAATTAGCTTCTAGGTATTGGCATTTGTCACATATAGGAGATACATTAGAAAACATTCTATGTAATTTAGATTTTGAAAAATGCAATCTATGTAAAACTTTGAATTGTATTAGAGAATGTCTAGAATTTAATGAACAGTTATGTATATATCGTAAACTTTCATCCCAGATAACAGATTCAATTGTTTTACCTATTTCATTTTCCCATAGTTGTCTGTACTTTTCCGTATTGGGTATATCATTTTCTAATAAAATATTAAAAATGTATGATATTAATTTTTCCGTGTTTGGGTGTTTATTTAAGCATTCATCTAGAATTCCCGTCTTTCTCTTTTTATATTCCTGTGTAGTTGTTTTAATGTAGTCTGTTATTTGTGGATATCTGAAGTAGTGTTTAGAGTGTAGTCCATATATTTCCTGTATTTCTTTAAATGAAAGATAAAGATTGCCCCTGTAAAGGTCACTGATCTTATTAATTCCTTGATTTTTCCATTGTAAGAATCCTGAATTTTCCAGGGATGGTTTAAAACTTACATTATTAACAATGGGAAGAACTAATGGGATATTTTCTAGTTTTAACGTTCTGTTTAACTGTTTCCAAATATTAATCCCACTATTGATTATTGGGTTTTCTCGATAAGTTTTCTTAAATATTTTAGTTTTAGAGAATAATATGGAACTGATTTCATACGGTAAGCAGTCTTCCTTTTCCGTAAGTAACCAGTTTGGGTTTTCATCAAGTTCCACCCAACAGAAGTTCATATTCTTAATATTAACTGACCAATAATAAAATATAAAATTAGGTAATGTTAGACATCCATTAATTTTCGATTTGCATAAATATTTTTTTATTTATTCTATGGCTCCTATAGTCCCGAACAAAATTAGTGACTATAGAGTCAACTTTTTTAAAAAAATACTTAGAAAGATATATCGGGATCATTTGGAATAAATATAATAACTGTGGGAGAAAAATCATTTTTATCGCATTAATTCTACCTATCATTGAGATAGGTAGAGTTCTCCAATATAGGATATTCTTAGATAATTTATGTAGTAGAGGTAAAAAATTATGTTTAAATATAGAATCATATTTTTTTGTAACGTGAATTCCTAAGTACTTAATCTGTTCATTTACAATCTTAAAAGGAAATTGTTTTAATACAATTAAATTATCTTGTGTTAATGGCATAAGTTCACTTTTATTCCAATTGATTCTGTATCCAGAAAACGAGCCAAATTGAGTTATTAAATTCAATAAATTAGGTATGCTAATTTCAAGTTTTTTTAATATATAATAATACGTCATCTGCATATAGATAAATTTTATTTCTTGTTTCGTTAGTTTCATATCCAAAAATTTCGGGATGTAATCTTACCCGAGTAGCTAATGGTTCTATAGCCAACGCAAATAATAATGATGATAGGGGACAACCTTGTCTGCATCCTCGAAATAAATTAAATTTGGTGGATATCATTTGGTTAGTTAAGATTCTAACAGTTGGATTAGTATATAGTAATTTGATCCATTTTATAAACTTGTCTACCAAATTGAACTTTTCCATAACCGTAAACAAATATGGCCATTCAACTTGGTCAAAAGCTTTCTCTGCATCTAACGATATTATTACTAAGTCTTTATTATAACTCCTTTTCGAGTATATAATATTAAACTATCGTCTCAAGTTATATGATGAGTATCGTTTTGGTATAAATCCTGTTTGATCCGGGTGTATTATTTTATTAATCACTTCACTTAATTTTTTAGCTAGTATTTTAGTTAATATCTTTTGATCCATATTTAAAAGAGCTATAGCTCTATATGATCCCGGATCATCTAGGTCTTTATCCATTTTTGGTATGAGTGTTATAATGGATTCGTTTAGTGTTTCTGGTAAACTCTGTTGTGCATATATATAGGTTCATAAAGTATCTTCAAATATGGTGTTATCAGATCGTTGTATGATTTATAAAATTCCGAGCCAATACCATCTGGCCCTGGAGTTTTCCCGTTTTTTAGTAATTTAATAGAATCCTCAATTTCTTTAACTGTTATTTCAGCATTTAATAGTTTTGTATCATCTGCATCCAATCCTATTACAGTCGTTTAAGAATGTATTAATTCCTATCTGATTTTCAGTCATTTTGGATGAATATAAATCTTTATAATATTTAAAAAATCTCTCATTAATATCGTTATTTTGTGTTAAGAATTCACGATTTTCTGATTTAATCCGATGTATTATTTTTTCTCCCTCTATTTTTCGTAATTGGCGAGTTAGTAATTTTTGTGGTTTGTCTCCAAATTCAAATTGTATTTTGTCGCTTTTGATGTCCTGAAATGTCATCGATTTTCATGTCCTGAAATGTCATTGCTTTTCGTGTCCTGAAATGTCATCACTTTTCATGTGTCATCGCTTTTTGTCTCCTAAAATGTCGTCGCTTTTCGTGTCCTGAAATGTCGTCACTTTTCACGTCATTAAATTTTGTAGCTTTTTGCGTCCTGAAAATGTGTCTATTTTCCGTCCTGAATTTTCGTTGCATTTCATGTCCTGAATTTTCGTTGTTTTTCGTGTGCTGAAATTTCTCAGCTTTATGCATGCTAAATTTTCTTCTCTTTTTCCCTGCTGAACTTTTCTCCCTTTTTGTGTTCTGAAATTTAGTTGCTTTTTGTACCCTGAAATTTTGTCGCTTTTTGTGTCCTGAAATGTTGTCGCTTTTCATGTCCTGAAATGTCATCGCTTTTCGTGTCCTGAAATGTCATCGCTTCTCGTGTCCTGAAATCTTGTCGCTTTTCGTGTCCTGAAATGTTGTCGCTTTCCACGTCATGAAATTTTGTAACTTTTTGCGTCCTGAAATGTGTCTATTTTCCATCCTGAATTTTTGTCACATTTCACATCCTGATTTTTAGTCACTTATTGCGTCGTGAAATTTCGTCACTTTCCGTGTCTTGAAATTTAGTCGCTTTTTGTGTCCTGAAATTTTGTCGCTTTTCATGTCCTGAAATTTCATCGCTTTCCGTGTCCTGAAATGTCATCGCTTTTCGTCTCCTGAAATGTCGTCGCTTTTCGTGTCCTGAAATCTTGTCGCTTTTCATGTCCTGAAATGTTGTCGCTTTCCACGTCATGAAATGTTGTAACTTTTTGCGTCCTGAAATGTGTCTATTTTCCATCCTGAATTTTTGTCACATTTCACATCCTGATTTTTAGTCACTTATTGCGTCGTGAAATTTCGTCACTTTCCGTGTCTTGAAATTTAGTCGCTTTTTGTGTCCTGAAATTTTGTCGCTTTTCATGTCCTGAAATTTCATCGCTTTCCGTGTCCTGAAATGTCATCGCTTTTCGTCTCCTGAAATGTCGTCGCTTTTCGTGTCCTGAAATGTTGTCGCTTTTCGCGTCCTGAAATGTGTCTATTTTCCATCCTGAATTGTTGTCACATTTCACGTCCTGATTTTTAGTCACTTATTGCGTCCTGAATTTTAGTCATTTTTGCTTCGTGAAGGTCCGTCGCATTGAGCGTGCTGAATTTTCATCGCATTTCACATGCCGCATTTTCGTCACTTTTTATGTGCTGAATTTTCGTTATTTTATGCGTGCTGAAATTTCATCGCTTTTCACATCCTGAATTTTCGTCATTCTTCTTGTACTGAAATTTCTCAGCTTTACGCATGCTGAATTTTCTTTGTTTTTTTTCCTGCTGAACTTTCGACCCTTTTTGTGTTCTGAAATTTAGTTGCTTTTCGTCCCCTGAAATGTCACTTTCCGTGTCCTGAAATTTCGTCGCTTTTCGTGTCCTGAAATGTTGTTGTTTTTCGTGTCCTGAATTGTCATCGCTTTTCGCGTCCTGAAATGTGTCTATTTTCCTTCCTGAATTGTTGTCACATTTCACGTCCTGATTTTTAGTCACTTATTGCGTCCTGAATTTTAGTCATTTTTGCTTCGTGAAGGTCCGTCGCATTGAGCGTGCTGAATTTTTATCGCATTTCACATGCCGCATTTTCGTCACTTTTTATGTGCTGAATTTTCGTTATTTTATGCGTGCTGAAATTTCATCGCTTTTCACATCCTGAATTTTCGTCATTTTTCTTGTACTGAAATTTCTCAGCTTTACGCATTCTGAATTTTCTTTGTTTTTTTTCCTGCTGAACTTTCGTCGTTTTTCGTGTCCTGAATTGTCATCGCTTTTCGCGTCCTGAAATGTGTCTATTTTCCGTCCTGAATTGTTGTCACATTTCACGTCCTGATTTTTAGTCACTTATTGTGTCCCGAACTTCCTCATTCTCCGTGTCCTGAAATTTTGTCGCTTTTTGTTTCCTGAAATTTTATCGCTTTTCATGTCCTGAAATGTCATCGCTTTTCGTGTCCTGAAATGTCATCGTTTTTCGTGTCTTGAAATGTCATCGCTTTTCACGTCCTGAAATGTGTCTATTTTCCGTCCTGAATTTTTGCAACATTTCACATCCTGATTTTTAGTCACTTAATGCGTCCCGAAATTGCATCATTCTCCGTGTCCTGAAATTTTGTCGCTTTATGTTTCCTGAAATTTTGTCGCTTTTCATGTCCTGAAAAGTCATCGCTTTCTGTGTCCTGAAATGTCACCGCTTTTTGTCCCCTGAAATGTCATTGCTTTTCGTGTCCTCAAATGTCGTCACTTTTCACGACATGAAATTTTGTAGCTTTTTGCGTGCTGAAAATTTCTCAGCTTTACGCATGCTGAATTTTCTTCACATCCTGATTTTTAGTCACTTATTGCGTCCTGAAATTTCGTCACTCTTCGTGTCCTGAAATGTCGTCGCTTTTCACGTCATGAAATTTTGTAGCTTTTTGCGTCCTGAAAATGTGTCTATTTTCCGTCCTGAGTTTTCGTTGCATATCATGTCCTGAATTTTCGTCGTTTTTCGTGTGCTGAAGTTTCTCAGCTTTATGCATGCTGAATTTTCTTCTCTTCTTCCCTGCTGAACTTTTGTCTCTTTTTGTGTTCTGAAATTTAGTCGCTTTTCGTACCCTGAAATTTCTTCTCTTTTTGTGCCCTGAAATTTCGTCACTTTCCGTGTCCTGAAATGTCGTCGATTTTCGTGAGCTGAAATTTTGTCATTTTTCGTGTCCTGAAATGTCATCGCTTCTCGCGTCCTGAAATGTGTCTATTTTCCGTCCTGAATTTTTGTTACATTTCACATCCTGATTTTTAGTCACTTATTGCGTCCTCAATTTTAGTCAATTTCGCCTCCTGAAGGTCCGTCGCATTGAGCGTGCTGAATTTTCATCGCATTTCACATGCCGCATTTTCGAGACTTGTTATGTGCTGAATTTTCGTCATTTTACGCATGCTGAATTTTCATCGCTTTTCACATCGTAAATTTTCGTCATTTTTCATGTACTGAAATTTCTCAGCTTTACGCATGCTGAATTTTCTTTGCTTTTTTCCTGCTGATCTTTCATCCCTTTTTCTGTTCTGAAATTTAGTCGCATTTCATGGCCTGAAATTTCGTCGCTCTTTGTGCCCTGAAATTTTGTCACTTTCCGTGTCCTGAAATTTCCTTGCTTTTTGTGTCCTGAAATGTTGTCACTTTTTGTGTCCAGAAATGTCATTGCTTTTCACGTCCTTAAATGTGTCTATTTTCTGTCCTGAATTTTTGTCACTTTTCACATCCTGATTTTTAGTCACTTATTGCGTCCCGAAATTTCGTCACTCTCTGTGTCCTGAAATTTTGTTGCTTTTTGTGTCCTGAAAGTTTGTCGCTTTTCATGTCCTGAAATGTCATTGCTTTTCATGTCCTGAAATGTTGTCGCTTTTCGTGTCCTGAAAAATCATCGCTTTTCGTGTCCTGAAATGTCATTGCTTTTCACGTCCTGAAATGTGTCTTTTTTCCATCCTGAATTTTTGTCACATTTCACATCCTGATTTTTAGTGACTTATTGTGTCCCGAACTTCCTCATTCTCCGTGTCGTGAAATTTTGTCTCTTTATGTTTCCTGAAATTTTGTCGCTTTTCGTGTCCTGAAATGTCACCACTTTTTGTCCCCTGAAATGTCGTCGCTTTTCGTGTCCTCAAATGTCGTTGCTTTTCACGTCATGAAATTTTGTAGCTTTTTGCGTCCTGAAAATGTGTCTATTTTCCATCCTGAGTTTTTGTTGCATTTCATTTCCTGAACTTTCGACGTTTTTCGTGTGCTGAAATGTCTCAGCTTTATGCATGCTGAATTTCCTTCTCTTTTTTCCTGCTGAACTTTTGTCCCTTTGTGTGTTCTGAAATTTAGTCGCTTTTCGAACCCTGAAATGTCTTCGCTTTTTGTGCCCTGAAATGTCGTCACTTTCCATGTCCTGAAATGTCATCGCTTTTCGTGTCCTGAAATGTCATCGCTTTTCGTGTCCTGAAATGTCATCGCTTTCGCATCCAGAAATGTGTCTATTTTCCGTCCTGAATTTTTGTCACATTTCACATCCTGATTTTTAGTCACTTATTGCGTCCTGAAATTTCGTCACTCTCCGGGTCCTGAAATTTCGTCGCTTTTGTTGTCCTGAAATTTTGTCGCTTTTCATGTCCTGAAATGTCATCGCTTTTCGTGTCCTGAAATGTCATCGCTTTTCGTGTCCTGAAATGTTGTCGCTTTTCGTGTCCTGAAATGTGTCTATTTACCGTCCTGAATTTTTATCACATTTCACATCCTGATTTTTAGTCACTTATTGCGTCCGGAAATTTCGTCACTTTCCGTGTCTTGAAATTTCGTCGCTTTTTGTGTCCTGAAATTTTGTTGCTTTTCATGTCCTGAAATGTCATCGCTTTTCGTGTACTGAAATGTCATCGCTTTTCGTCTCCTGAAATGACATTGCTTTTCGTGTCCTGAAATGTCATCGCTTTACATCCCTTGAAGTGTCGTCGCTTTTTGTGTCCTGAAATGTCGTCGCTTTTCACGTCATTAAATTTTGTAGCTTTTTGCATCCTGAAAATGTGTCTATTTTCCGTCCTGAATTTTCGTTGCATTTCATTTCCTGATTTTTCGTTGTTTTTCGTGTACTGAAATTTCTCAGCTTTACGCATGCTAAATTTTCTTTGCTTTTTCACTGCTGAACTTTTGTCCCTTTTTGTGTTCTGAAATTTAGTCGCTTTGCGTGCCCTGTAATTTTGTCGCTTTTTGTGCCCTGAAATTTCGTCACTTTCCTTGTCCTGAAATGTTGTCGCTTTTTGTGTCCTGAAATGTCATCGCTTCTCCGTCCTGAATTTTTGTCACATTTCACGTCCTGATTTTTAGTAACTTATTGCGTCCTGAATTTTCATCGCTTTCCCTTCCTGAAGGTCCGTCACTTTGAGCTTAATGAATTTTCATCGCATTTCACCTGCTGCATTTTCATCACTTTTTATGTGCTGAATTTTCGTCACTATAGGCGTGCTGAATTTTTATCACTTTTCACGTCCTGAAGATTTGTCTCTTTTCGAAAGCTGAATTTTCGACGCTTTTCATGTCCTGAAATTTAGTCACATTTCATGTCCTGAATTTTCATCGTTTTTCACGTCATGAAGATTTGTCGCTTTTCGCAAGCTGAATTTTTTTCGCTTTTCATGTCTTGAAATTTAGTCACTTTTCATGTCCGGATATTTTGTTGCTCTTCGTGTCCTGACATTTCGTCGCATTTCGCATCATGAATTTTCATAACTTTTCGTGTGCTGAAATCTCGTCGCAATTTGTGTGCTGAAAATTCGTACCTTCTTGAGTGCTGAGTTTTCATCACATTTCATGTGCTGAAGGTTCTTCGCTTTTCACGTGCTGAATTTCATCGCTTTTCTCGTGGTGAATTTTTGTTGCTATTTGTGTGCTGAAATTTTGTTTCATTTCATGTCCTGAAATGTTGTCGCTTTTCCCGTCCTGAAATTTGTTCTCTTTTTGCGTCTTGAATTTTGTACCCTTTTTGTGTGCTGTATTTTCATCGCTTTTTGTGTATAGAAATTCTGTCACATTTCATGTTCTTAAATTTCGTCGCTTTATACATCCTGTAATTTTGTTATTTTTTGTGTCCTGAATTGACTTCACCTTTGGCGTTTTGAATTTTCGTCATCTTTCATGTCCTGAATTTTCATCACTTTTTGTGTGCTGAAATTTCGGTGCTTTTCATCGCTTTTCGCGTCCTGAAGGTTTGTCACTTTTCTTATGCTGAAATATTTTCACTTTTCGTGTCATGAAATGTTGTCACTTCATGTGTCCTGACCTTTTGTCGCTGTTTGCATCCTGAATTTGTCACTTTTGTCGTTTTGAATTTTTGTCGCCTCTCATGTGCTGAAATTTTGTCACATTTCAAATTCATTCTCTTTTCGTATTATGCTTTCTGAATTTTTGTCGCTATTTCCATCCTGAATTTTTGTCACATTCCGTGCGCGCAAATCTGGCCTTTTTTCATTCTGAAATTTCGTCACTACTCGCATCCTCAATTTTCATCGCCTTTCAGGTCCTGAATTGTAGTTGAGTTTTGAGTCCTGAAGTTTTGTTGGATTTTGCGTCCTGAAGGTCCGTTGCGTTGTGTGTGCTGAATCTCGGTCGCATTTCTCGTGCCGAATTTTCATCACTTTTCGTGTGCTGAATCTTCGGTGTTTTTCACGTGCTGAATTTTCATCGCTTGTTGCGTCCTGAAATGTCGTCGCTTTTCCTGTCCTGAAATGTCGTCGCTTTTCACGTCATGAAATTTTGTAGCTTTTTGCGTCCTGACAATGTGTCTATTATCCGTCCTGAGTTTTCGTTGCATTTCATGTCCTGAATTTTCGTTGTTTTTCGTGTGCTCAAATTTCTCAGATTTATGCATGCTGAATTTTCTTCTCTTTTTCCCTGCTGAACTTTTGTCCCTTTTTGTGTTCTGAAATTCAGTCCTTTTTGTCCCCTGAAATTTAGTCGCTTTTTGTGCCCTGAAATTTCGTCACTTTCCGTGTCCTGAAATTTCGTCACTTTTTGTGTACTCAAATTTTGTCGCTTTTCATGTTCTGAAATGTCATCGCTTCTCCGTCCTGATTTTCGTTGCATTTCATGTCCTGAATTTTCCTTGTTTTTCGTGTACTGAAATTTTTCAGCTTTACGCATGCTTAATTTTCTTCACTTTTTCCCTGCTGAACTTTTCTCTTTTTTTGTGTTCTGAAATTTAGTCGCTTTTCGTGGCCTGAAATTTCGTCGCTCTTTGTGCCCTGAAATTTCGTCACTTTCCGTGTCCTGAAATGTCATCGCTTTTTGCATCCTGAAATGTGTCTATTTTCCGTCCTGAATTTTTGTCACATTTCACATCCTGATTTTTAGTCACTTATTGCATCCTGAAATTTTGTCACTCTCCATGTCCTGAAATTTTGCGCTTTTTGTGTGCTGAAATTTTGTCGTCTTTCATGTCCTGAAATGTCATCGCTTTTCATGTGCTGAAAAGTCATCACTTTTCGTGTCCTGAAATGTCATCGCTTTTCCTGTCCTTAAATGACGTCGCTTTTCACGTCATGAAATTTTGTAGCTTTTTGCGTCCTGAAAATGTACCTATTTTCCGTTCTGAATTTTCATTGCATTTCATGTCCTGAATTTTCGTCGTTCTTCGTGTGCTGAAATTTCTCAGCTTTATGCATGCTGAATTTTCTTCTCTTTTACCCTGCTGAACTTTTGTCCATTTCCTTGTCCTGAAATTTTGTCGCTTTTCGTGTCCTGAAATGTTGTCGCTTTTCGTGTCCTGAAATGTCATCGCTTCTCGCGTCCTGAATTGTGTCTATTTTCCGTTCCGAATTTTGGTCACATTTCACGTCCTGATTTTTAGTCACTTATTGCGTCTTGAATTTCCGTCGCTTTTCGCTTCCTGAAGGTCAGTCACTTTGAGCATGCTGAAATTTCATCGCATTTCACATGCCGCATTTTTGTCACTTTTTATGTGGTGAATTTTCGTCATTTTGCTCGTGCTGAATTTTCATCCCTTTTCACGTCCTGAAGTTTTGTTGCTTTTCGAAAGCTGAATTTTCGTTGCTTTTCGTGTCCTGAAATTTAGTCACTTTTCATGTCCTGAATTTTCATCATTTTTCACGTCCAGAAGATTTTTTCGCTTTTTGCAAGCTGAATTTTCGTCGCTTTTCACGACCTGACATTTTGTCGCACTTCGCATCCTGAATTTTCATCACTTTTCCTGTGCTGAAATATCGTCGCATTTTGCGTGCTGAAGTTTTGTCGCTTCTTGTGTGCTGAGATTTCGTCACATTTCAACGCTGAAGGTTCTTCGCTTTTCACGTGCTTAATTTCATCACTTTTCCCATGGTGAATTTTTGCTATTTGTGTGCTGAAATTTTGTTTCATTTCAAGTCCTGAAATGTTGTCGCTTTTCCCGCCCGGAAATTTGTTCTGTTTTCGCGTCTTGAATTTTGTTTACTCTTGGCGTGCTGAATTTTCATGGGTTTTCGTGTATAGAAATTCTGTCGCATTTCATGTTCTGAAATTTCGCCGCTTTATGCATCCTGTAATTTTGTCGTTTTTTGTGTCCTGAATTTACTTCACCTTTGGCTTTTTGAATTTTCGTCATCTTCCATGTCCTGAATTTTCGTCACTTTTCGCGTGCTGAAATTTCGGTGCTTTTCGCATCCTGAAGGTTTGTCGCTTTATTGTGCTGAAATATTTTCACTTTTGGTGTCCTGAAATGTTGTCGCTTCGTGTGTCCTGACCTTTTGTCACTGTTTGCACCCTGAATTTAAGTCGCTTTTGGCGTTTTGAATTTTTGTCGCTTTTCTTGTGCTGAAATTTTGTCGCATTTCAAATTCATTCCATTTTCGCATTATGCTTCCTGAATTTTTGTCGCTATTTCCATCCTGAATTTTTTTGTCACTTTCCGTGCACGCAAATCTGGCCTTTTTTCGTTCTGAAATTTCGTCACTACTCGCATCCTGAATTTTCGTCGCCTTTCTGGTCCTGAATTTTGTTTGCGTTTTGAGTCCTGAAATTTTGTTGGATTTCACATCCTGAAGGTCCGTTGCGATGCGTGTGCTGATTCTTCGTCGCATTTCACATGCCGAATTTTCATTACTTATTGTGTGATGAATCTTTTCATGTGTTTTTCATGTACTGAATTTTCGTCACTTTTTCCATCCTGAAATATTGTCGTTTTTCACGTCCTGAATTTTCGGTGCATTCCATGTCCTGAATTTTCGTCGTTTTTCAGAAATTTCTCAGCTTTACGCATTTTCGTCACTTTTCGTGCCCTGAGATTTTGTCTCTTTTCGTGTCCTGAAATTTTGTCACTTTTCGTGCCCTGAGATTTTGTCGCTTTTTGTGTCCTGAAATGTCATCGCTTTATCATCCTGAAATGTGTCTATTTTCCGTCCTGATTTTTTGTCACATTTCATGTCCTGATTTTTAATCCCTTATTGCGTCCTGAATTTTCGTCGCTTTCTGTGCCCTGAAATTTCGTCACTTTCCGTGTCCTTTAATTTCGTCACTTTCCGTGTCCTGAAATTTTGTCGCTTATTGTGCACTGAGATTTTGTCGCTTTTTGTGTCCTGAAATGTCATCGCTTTATCATCCTGAAATGTGTCTATTTTCCGTCCTGATTTTTTGTCACATTTCATGTCCTGATTTTTAATCCCTTATTGCGTCCTGAATTTTCGTCGCTTTCTGTGCCCTGAAATTTCGTCACTTTCCGTGTCCTTTAATTTCGTCACTTTCCGTGTCCTGAAATTTTGTCGCTTATTGTGCACTGAAATTTTGTCGCTTTTCGTGTCCTGAAATGTCATCGTTTCTCGCGTCCTGAAATGTGTCTATTTTCCATCCTGAATTTTTGTCACATTTCATGTCCTGATTTTTAATCCCTTATTGCGTCCTGAATTTTCGTCGCTTTCTGTGCCCTGAAATTTCGTCACTTTCCGTGTCCTTTAATTTCGTCACTTTCCGTGTCCTGAAATTTTGTCGCTTATTGTGCACTGAAATTTTGTCGCTTTTCGTGTCCTGAAATGTCATCGCTTCTCGCGTCCTGAAATGTGTCTATTTTCCGTCCTGAATTTTTGTCACATTTCACATCCTGATTTTTAGTCACTTATTGCATCCTGAAATTTTGTCACTCTCCATGTCCTGAAATGTTGCGCTTTTTGTGTGCTGAAATTTTGTCGTCTTTCATGTCCTGAAATGTCATCGCTTTTCATGTGCTGAAAAGTCATCACTTTTCGTGTCCTGAAATGTCATCGCTTTTCCTGTCCTTAAATGACGTCGCTTTTCACGTCATGAAATTTTGTAGCTTTTTGCGTCCTGAAAATGTACCTATTTTCCGTTCTGAATTTTCATTGCATTTCATGTCCTGAATTTTCGTCGTTCTTCGTGTGCTGAAATTTCTCAGCTTTATGCATGCTGAATTTTCTTCTCTTTTACCCTGCTGAACTTTTGTCCATTTCCTTGTCCTGAAATTTTGTCGCTTTTCGTGTCCTGAAATGTTGTCGCTTTTCGTGTCCTGAAATGTCATCGCTTCTCGCGTCCTGAATTGTGTCTATTTTCCGTTCCGAATTTTGGTCACATTTCACGTCCTGATTTTTAGTCACTTATTGCGTCTTGAATTTCCGTCGCTTTTCGCTTCCTGAAGGTCAGTCACTTTGAGCATGCTGAAATTTCATCGCATTTCACATGCCGCATTTTTGTCACTTTTTATGTGGTGAATTTTCGTCATTTTGCTCGTGCTGAATTTTCATCCCTTTTCACGTCCTGAAGTTTTGTTGCTTTTCGAAAGCTGAATTTTCGTTGCTTTTCGTGTCCTGAAATTTAGTCACTTTTCATGTCCTGAATTTTCATCATTTTTCACGTCCAGAAGATTTTTTCGCTTTTTGCAAGCTGAATTTTCGTCGCTTTTCACGACCTGACATTTTGTCGCACTTCGCATCCTGAATTTTCATCACTTTTCCTGTGCTGAAATATCGTCGCATTTTGCGTGCTGAAGTTTTGTCGCTTCTTGTGTGCTGAGATTTCGTCACATTTCAACGCTGAAGGTTCTTCGCTTTTCACGTGCTTAATTTCATCACTTTTCCCATGGTGAATTTTTGCTATTTGTGTGCTGAAATTTTGTTTCATTTCAAGTCCTGAAATGTTGTCGCTTTTCCCGCCCGGAAATTTGTTCTGTTTTCGCGTCTTGAATTTTGTTTACTCTTGGCGTGCTGAATTTTCATGGGTTTTCGTGTATAGAAATTCTGTCGCATTTCATGTTCTGAAATTTCGCCGCTTTATGCATCCTGTAATTTTGTCGTTTTTTGTGTCCTGAATTTACTTCACCTTTGGCTTTTTGAATTTTCGTCATCTTCCATGTCCTGAATTTTCGTCACTTTTCGCGTGCTGAAATTTCGGTGCTTTTCGCATCCTGAAGGTTTGTCGCTTTATTGTGCTGAAATATTTTCACTTTTGGTGTCCTGAAATGTTGTCGCTTCGTGTGTCCTGACCTTTTGTCACTGTTTGCACCCTGAATTTAAGTCGCTTTTGGCGTTTTGAATTTTTGTCGCTTTTCTTGTGCTGAAATTTTGTCGCATTTCAAATTCATTCCATTTTCGCATTATGCTTCCTGAATTTTTGTCGCTATTTCCATCCTGAATTTTTTTGTCACTTTCCGTGCACGCAAATCTGGCCTTTTTTCGTTCTGAAATTTCGTCACTACTCGCATCCTGAATTTTCGTCGCCTTTCTGGTCCTGAATTTTGTTTGCGTTTTGAGTCCTGAAATTTTGTTGGATTTCACATCCTGAAGGTCCGTTGCGATGCGTGTGCTGATTCTTCGTCGCATTTCACATGCCGAATTTTCATTACTTATTGTGTGATGAATCTTTTCATGTGTTTTTCATGTACTGAATTTTCGTCACTTTTTCCATCCTGAAATATTGTCGTTTTTCACGTCCTGAATTTTCGGTGCATTCCATGTCCTGAATTTTCGTCGTTTTTCAGAAATTTCTCAGCTTTACGCATTTTCGTCACTTTTCGTGCCCTGAGATTTTGTCTCTTTTCGTGTCCTGAAATTTTGTCACTTTTCGTGCCCTGAGATTTTGTCGCTTTTTGTGTCCTGAAATGTCATCGCTTTATCATCCTGAAATGTGTCTATTTTCCGTCCTGATTTTTTGTCACATTTCATGTCCTGATTTTTAATCCCTTATTGCGTCCTGAATTTTCGTCGCTTTCTGTGCCCTGAAATTTCGTCACTTTCCGTGTCCTTTAATTTCGTCACTTTCCGTGTCCTGAAATTTTGTCGCTTATTGTGCACTGAGATTTTGTCGCTTTTTGTGTCCTGAAATGTCATCGCTTTATCATCCTGAAATGTGTCTATTTTCCGTCCTGATTTTTTGTCACATTTCATGTCCTGATTTTTAATCCCTTATTGCGTCCTGAATTTTCGTCGCTTTCTGTGCCCTGAAATTTCGTCACTTTCCGTGTCCTTTAATTTCGTCACTTTCCGTGTCCTGAAATTTTGTCGCTTATTGTGCACTGAAATTTTGTCGCTTTTCGTGTCCTGAAATGTCATCGTTTCTCGCGTCCTGAAATGTGTCTATTTTCCATCCTGAATTTTTGTCACATTTCATGTCCTGATTTTTAATCCCTTATTGCGTCCTGAATTTTCGTCGCTTTCTGTGCCCTGAAATTTCGTCACTTTCCGTGTCCTTTAATTTCGTCACTTTCCGTGTCCTGAAATTTTGTCGCTTATTGTGCACTGAAATTTTGTCGCTTTTCGTGTCCTGAAATGTCATCGCTTCTCGCGTCCTGAAATGTGTCTATTTTCCGTCCTGAATTTTTGTCACATTTCACATCCTGATTTTTAGTCACTTATTGCATCCTGAAATTTTGTCACTCTCCATGTCCTGAAATTTTGCGCTTTTTGTGTGCTGAAATTTTGTCGTCTTTCATGTCCTGAAATGTCATCGCTTTTCATGTGCTGAAAAGTCATCACTTTTCGTGTCCTGAAATGTCATCGCTTTTCCTGTCCTTAAATGACGTCGCTTTTCACGTCATGAAATTTTGTAGCTTTTTGCGTCCTGAAAATGTACCTATTTTCCGTTCTGAATTTTCATTGCATTTCATGTCCTGAATTTTCGTCGTTCTTCGTGTGCTGAAATTTCTCAGCTTTATGCATGCTGAATTTTCTTCTCTTTTACCCTGCTGAACTTTTGTCCATTTCCTTGTCCTGAAATTTTGTCGCTTTTCGTGTCCTGAAATGTTGTCGCTTTTCGTGTCCTGAAATGTCATCGCTTCTCGCGTCCTGAATTGTGTCTATTTTCCGTTCCGAATTTTGGTCACATTTCACGTCCTGATTTTTAGTCACTTATTGCGTCTTGAATTTCCGTCGCTTTTCGCTTCCTGAAGGTCAGTCACTTTGAGCATGCTGAAATTTCATCGCATTTCACATGCCGCATTTTTGTCACTTTTTATGTGGTGAATTTTCGTCATTTTGCTCGTGCTGAATTTTCATCCCTTTTCACGTCCTGAAGTTTTGTTGCTTTTCGAAAGCTGAATTTTCGTTGCTTTTCGTGTCCTGAAATTTAGTCACTTTTCATGTCCTGAATTTTCATCATTTTTCACGTCCAGAAGATTTTTTCGCTTTTTGCAAGCTGAATTTTCGTCGCTTTTCACGACCTGACATTTTGTCGCACTTCGCATCCTGAATTTTCATCACTTTTCCTGTGCTGAAATATCGTCGCATTTTGCGTGCTGAAGTTTTGTCGCTTCTTGTGTGCTGAGATTTCGTCACATTTCAACGCTGAAGGTTCTTCGCTTTTCACGTGCTTAATTTCATCACTTTTCCCATGGTGAATTTTTGCTATTTGTGTGCTGAAATTTTGTTTCATTTCAAGTCCTGAAATGTTGTCGCTTTTCCCGCCCGGAAATTTGTTCTGTTTTCGCGTCTTGAATTTTGTTTACTCTTGGCGTGCTGAATTTTCATGGGTTTTCGTGTATAGAAATTCTGTCGCATTTCATGTTCTGAAATTTCGCCGCTTTATGCATCCTGTAATTTTGTCGTTTTTTGTGTCCTGAATTTACTTCACCTTTGGCTTTTTGAATTTTCGTCATCTTCCATGTCCTGAATTTTCGTCACTTTTCGCGTGCTGAAATTTCGGTGCTTTTCGCATCCTGAAGGTTTGTCGCTTTATTGTGCTGAAATATTTTCACTTTTGGTGTCCTGAAATGTTGTCGCTTCGTGTGTCCTGACCTTTTGTCACTGTTTGCACCCTGAATTTAAGTCGCTTTTGGCGTTTTGAATTTTTGTCGCTTTTCTTGTGCTGAAATTTTGTCGCATTTCAAATTCATTCCATTTTCGCATTATGCTTCCTGAATTTTTGTCGCTATTTCCATCCTGAATTTTTTTGTCACTTTCCGTGCACGCAAATCTGGCCTTTTTTCGTTCTGAAATTTCGTCACTACTCGCATCCTGAATTTTCGTCGCCTTTCTGGTCCTGAATTTTGTTTGCGTTTTGAGTCCTGAAATTTTGTTGGATTTCACATCCTGAAGGTCCGTTGCGATGCGTGTGCTGATTCTTCGTCGCATTTCACATGCCGAATTTTCATTACTTATTGTGTGATGAATCTTTTCATGTGTTTTTCATGTACTGAATTTTCGTCACTTTTTCCATCCTGAAATATTGTCGTTTTTCACGTCCTGAATTTTCGGTGCATTCCATGTCCTGAATTTTCGTCGTTTTTCAGAAATTTCTCAGCTTTACGCATTTTCGTCACTTTTCGTGCCCTGAGATTTTGTCTCTTTTCGTGTCCTGAAATTTTGTCACTTTTCGTGCCCTGAGATTTTGTCGCTTTTTGTGTCCTGAAATGTCATCGCTTTATCATCCTGAAATGTGTCTATTTTCCGTCCTGATTTTTTGTCACATTTCATGTCCTGATTTTTAATCCCTTATTGCGTCCTGAATTTTCGTCGCTTTCTGTGCCCTGAAATTTCGTCACTTTCCGTGTCCTTTAATTTCGTCACTTTCCGTGTCCTGAAATTTTGTCGCTTATTGTGCACTGAGATTTTGTCGCTTTTTGTGTCCTGAAATGTCATCGCTTTATCATCCTGAAATGTGTCTATTTTCCGTCCTGATTTTTTGTCACATTTCATGTCCTGATTTTTAATCCCTTATTGCGTCCTGAATTTTCGTCGCTTTCTGTGCCCTGAAATTTCGTCACTTTCCGTGTCCTTTAATTTCGTCACTTTCCGTGTCCTGAAATTTTGTCGCTTATTGTGCACTGAAATTTTGTCGCTTTTCGTGTCCTGAAATGTCATCGTTTCTCGCGTCCTGAAATGTGTCTATTTTCCATCCTGAATTTTTGTCACATTTCATGTCCTGATTTTTAATCCCTTATTGCGTCCTGAATTTTCGTCGCTTTCTGTGCCCTGAAATTTCGTCACTTTCCGTGTCCTTTAATTTCGTCACTTTCCGTGTCCTGAAATTTTGTCGCTTATTGTGCACTGAAATTTTGTCGCTTTTCGTGTCCTGAAATGTCATCGCTTCTCGCGTCCTGAAATGTGTCTATTTTCCATCCTGAATTTTTGTCACATTTCATGTCCTGATTTTTAGTCCCTTATTGCATTCAGAATTTTCGTCACTTTTTGCTTCCTGAAGGTCCATCGCTCTGAGCGTGCTGAATTATCATCACATTTCACATGCTGCATTTTCGTCACTTTTTACGTGCTGAATTTTAGTCACTTTACGCGTGTTGAATTTTCATCACTTTTCACGTCCTGAAGATTTGTCGCTTTACGCAAGCTGAATTTTTGGCGCTTTTTGTGTTCTGAAATTTCGTCGCTTTTTGTGCCCTGAAATTTCGTTGCTTTTCGTGCCCTGAAATGTTGTCGCTTTTGCTGTCCTGAAATTTGTTCCCTTTTTGCGTGCTGAATTTTCATGGCTTTTCGTGTATTGAAATTCTGCCGCATTTCACGTTCTGAAACTTCATCGCATTATGCATCCTGTAATTTTGTCATTTTTTGTGTCCTGAATTTACTTCACCTTTGGCGTTTTGAATTTTCGTCATCTTTCATGTCCTGAATTTTCTTCACTTTTTGTGTGCTGAAATTTTGGTGCTTTTCATTTGCTGAAATTTCATCACTTTTCGCGTGCTGAATTTTCATTGCTTTTCGTGTCCTGAAGGTTTGTCACTTTTCTTGTGCTGAAATATTTTCACAATGAATTTTCATCATTTTACGTGTGCTGAATTTTCATCGCTTTACACGTCCTGAATTTTTGTCATTTTTTGTGTACTGAAATTTCTCAGCTTTGCACATGCTGAATTTTTTTTGCTTTTTTCCTGCTGAAATTTCGTCCCTTTTTGTGTTCTAAAATTAAACGCTTTTCGTGGCCTGAAATTTCATCGCTCTTTGTGCTCTGAAATTTCATCACTTTCCATGTCCTGAAATTTCGTCGCTTTTCGTCTCCTGAAATGTTGTCGCTTTTCGTGTCCTGAAATGTCATCGCTTTTCGCGTCCTGGAATGTGTCTATTTTCCATCCTGAATTTTTGTCACATTTCACATCCTGATTTTTAGTCACTTATTGCGTCCTGAAATTTTGTCACTCTCCGTGTCCTGAAATTTCGTCGCATTTTGTGTCCTGAAAATTTGTCGCTTTTCATGTCCTGAAATGTCATCGCTTTTCGTCTCCTGAAATGTCGTCGCTTTTCGTGTCCTGAATTGTCGTCACTTTTCACGTCATGAAATTTTATAGCTTTTTGCGTCCTGAAAATGTGTCTATTTTCCGTCCTGAGTTTTCGTTGCATTTCATGTCCTGAATTTTCGTCGTTTTTCGTGTGCTGAAATTTGTCAGCTTTACGCATGTTGAATTTTCTTTGCTTTCTTCCTGCTGAACTTTCATCCCTTTTTGTGTTCTGAAATTTAGTCACTTTTCGTGCCCAGAAAGTTCGTTGCTTTTTGTACCCTGAAATTTCGTCACTTCCCGTGTCCTGAAATTTAGTCGCTTTTCGTGTCCTGAAATGTTGTCACTTTTCGTGTCCTGAAATGTCATCGCTTTTCTCGTCCTGAAATGTGTCTATTTTCCATCCTGAATTTTTGTCACATTTCACATCCTGATTTTTAGTCACTTATTGCGTCCTAAAATTTTGTCACTTTCCGTGTCCTGAAATTTCGTCGCTTTTTGTGTTCTGAAATTTTGTCGCTTTTCATGTCCTGAAATGTCATCGCTTTTCGTCTCCTGAAATGTCGTCGTTTTTTGTGTCCTGATATGTCGTCGCTTTCCACGTCATGAAATTTTGTAACTTTTTGCGTCCTGAAAATGTGTCTATTTTCCGTCCAGAATTTTCGTTGCATTTCATGTCGTGAATTTTCGTCGTATTTCGTGTGCTGAAATTTCTCAGCTTTATGCATGATGAATTTTTTTCTCTTTTTTCCTGCTGAACTTTTGTCCCTTTTTGTGTTCTGAAATTTAGTCGCTTTTCGTACCCTGAAATTTCGTCACTTTCCGTGTCCTGAAATTTTGTCGTTTTTCGTGTCCTGAAATGTTGTCTCTTTTCGTGTCCTGAAATGTCATCGCTTCTCGTGTCCGGAAATGTGTCTATTTTCCATCCTGAATTTTTGTCACATTTCATGTCCTGATTTTTAGTCACTTATTGCGTCCTGAATTTTAGTCAATTTCACTTCCTGAAGGTCCGTAGCATTAAGCGTACTGAATTTTCATCGCATTTCACATGCCGCATTTTCGTCACTTTTCCGTGCTGAATTTTCATCATTTTACATGTGCTGAAGTTTCTTCACTTTACACTTCCTGAATTTTTGTCATTTTTTGTGTACTGAAATTTCTCAGCTTTGCACATGCTGAATTTTCTTTGCTTTTTTCCTGCTGAAATTTCGTCCCTTTTTGTGTTCTAAAATTAAACGTTTTTCGTGGCCTGAAATTTCATCGCTCTTTGTGCTCTGAAATTTCATCACTTTCCGTGTCCTGAAATTTCGTCGCTTTTCGTCTCCTGAAATGTTGTCGCTTTTCGTGTCCTGAAATGTCATCGCTTTTCGCGTCCTGAAATGTGTCTATTTTCCATCCTGAATTTTTGTCACATTTCACATCCTGATTTTTAATCACTTATTGCGTCCTGAAATTTTGTCACTCTCCGTGTCCTGAAATTTTGTCGCTTTTTCTGTCCTGAAATTTTGTCGCTTTTCATGTCCTGAAATGTCATCGCTTTTCGTCTCCTGAAATGTCGTCGCTTTTCGTGTCGTGAATTGTCGTCACTTTTCACGTCATGAAATTTTATAGCTTTTTGCGTCCTGAAAATGTGTCTATTTTACGTCCTGAGTTTTCGTTGCATTTCATGTCCTGAATTTTCGTCGTTTTTCGTGTGCTGAAATTTGTCAGCTTTACGCATGTTGAATTTTCTTTGCTTTTTTCCTGCTGAACTTTCATCCCTTTTTGTGTTCTGAAATTTAGTCACTTTTCGTGCCCAGAACGTTTGTTGCTTTTCGTGTCCTGAAATGTTGTCACTTTTCGTGTCCTGAAATGTCATCGCTTTTCTCGTCCTGAAATGTGTCTATTTTCCATCCTGAATTTTTGTCACATTTCACATCCTGATTTTTAGTCACTTATTGCGTCCTAAAATTTTGTCACTTTCCGTGTCCTGAAATTTCGGCGCTTTTTGTGTCCCGAAATTTTGTCGCTTTTCATGTCCTGAAATGTCATCGCTTTTCATCTCCTGAAATGTCGTCGGTTTTTGTGTCCTGATATGTCGTCGCTTTTCACGTCATGAAATTTTGTAGCTTTTTGCGTCCTGAAAATGTGTCTATTTTCCGTCCAGAATTTTCGTTGCATTTCATGTCGTGAATTTTCGTCGTATTTCGTGTGCTGAAATTTCTCAGCTTTATGCATGATGAATTTTTTTCTCTTTTTTCCTGCTGAACTTTTGTCCCTTTTTGTGTTCTGAAATTTAGTCACTTTTCGTACCCTGAAATTTCGTCACTTTCCGTGTCCTGAAATTTCGTCGTTTTTCGTGTCCTGAAATGTTGTCACTTTTCGTGTCCTGAAATGTCATCGCTTTTCTCGTCCTGAAATGTGTCTATTTTCCATCCTGAATTTTTGTCACATTTCACATCCTGATTTTTAGTCACTTATTGCGTCCTAAAATTTTGTCACTTTCCGTGTCCTGAAATTTCGTCGCTTTTTGTGTCCCGAAATTTTGTCGCTTTTCATGTCCTGAAATGTCATCGCTTTTTGTCTCCTGAAATGTCGTCGGTTTTTGTGTCCTGATAATGTCGTCGCTTTTCACGTCATGAAATTTTGTAGCTTTTTGCGTCCTGAAAATGTGTCTATTTTCCGTCCAGAGTTTTCGTTGCATTTCATGTCCTGAATTTTCGTCGTTTTTCGTGTGCTGAAATTTGTCAGCTTTACGCATGTTGAATTTTCTTTGCTTTTTTCCTGCTGAACTTTCATCCCTTTTTGTGTTCTGAAATTTAGTCACTTTTCGTGCCCAGAAAGTTTGTTGCTTTTCGTGTCCTGAAATGTTGTCACTTTTCGTGTCCTGAAATCTCATCGCTTTTCGTCTCCTGAAATGTCGTCGCTTTTCGCGTCATGAAATTTGGTAGGTTTATGCGTCCTGAAAATGTGGCTATTTTTCGTCCTGAATTTGCGTTGCATTTCATGTCCTGAATTTTCGTCATTTTTCGTGTACTGAAATTTCTCAACTTTACGCATGCTGAATTTTCTCAGCTTTTTCCCTGCTGAACGTTTTTCCCTTTGTGTGTTCTCAAATTTAGTCGCGTTTCGTGACCTCAAATTTCGTCACTTTTCGTGCCCTATTTTCCGTCCTGAATTTTTGTCACATTTCACGTCCTGATTTTTAGTCCCTTATTGCGTCATGAATATTCGTCACTTTTCGCTTCCTGAAGGTCTGTCACTTTGAGCGTGCTGAATTTTCATCGCATTTCACATGCCGCATTTTCGTCACTTTTTATGTGGTGAATTTTAGTCACTTTACGCGTGCTGAATTTTCATCGCTTTTCACGTCCTGAAGATTTGTCGCTTTTCACAAGCTGAATTTTCGTCGCTTTTTGTGTTCTGAAATTTCGTCGCTTTTTGTGCCCTGAAATTTCGTTGCTTTTCGTGCCCTGAAATGTTGTCGTTTTTCATGTCCTGAAATTTTGTCATTTTTGACGTCCTGAATTTTCGTTGCATTCCATGTCCTGAATTTTCGTAGTTTTACGTGTACTGAAATTTCTCAGCAACACCCATGCAGAATTTTCTTTGCCTGCTGAACTTTCGTCCCTTTTTGTGTTCTGAAATTTAGTCGCTTTTCGTGCCCTGAAATTTTGTTGCTCTTTGTGCCCGAAAGTTCGTCACTTTCCGTGTCCTGAAATTTTCTCACTTTCCGTGAGAAATGCGTCTATTTTCCGTCCTGAAATGCGTCTATTTTCCGTCCTGAATTTTTTTCACATTTCACATCCTGATTTTTATTCAGTTATTGCATCCTGAAATTTCGTCACTTTCCGTGTCCTGAAATATCGTCACTTTTCGTGTCCTGAAATGCTATCACTTTTCGTTTCCTGAAATGTCGTCGCTTTTCGCGTCATGAAATTTTGTAGCTTTTTGCGTACTGAAAATGTGTCTATTTTCCATCCTGAATTTTCGTTGCATTTGATGTCCTGAGTTTTCGTTGTTTTTCATGTACGAAAATTTCTCAGCTTTATGCATGCTGAATTTTCTTCACTTTGTCCCTGCTGAACTTTTGTCCAATTTTGTGTTCTGAAATTTCGTCGCTTTTCGTGCCCTGAAATTTTGTCACTCTTTGTGCCCTGAAATTTCGTCACTTTCCGTGTCCTTAAATGTTGTCACTTTTCATGTCCTGAAATGTCGTCGCTTTTCTCGTCCAGAAATGTTATCGCTTTTTGCATCCAGAAATGTGTCTATTTTCCATCCTGTATTTTTGTCATATTTCACGTCCTGATTTTTAGTCACTTATTGTGTCCTGAAATTTCGTCACTTTCCATGTGCTGAAATTTTGTCACTTTCCATGTGCTGAAATTTTGTCGCTTTCTGTGTCCTGAAATTTTGTCACTTTTTGTGTCCTGAAATGTCATGGCTTTTCGTGTCCTGAAATGTCATTGCTTTTCATGTCCTGAAATGTCATCTCTTTTCATGTCCTGAAATGTCGTTGCTTTTCTCATCATGAAATTTAGTTGCTTTTTGTGTCCTGAAAATGTGTCTATTTTCTGTCCTGAAGTTTCGTTGCATTTCATGTCCTGAATTTGCATTGCTTTTCGTGTACTGAAATTTCTCAGCTTTATGCATGCTGAATTTTCTTCACTTTTTCCCTGCAGAACTTTTGTCCCTTTTTGTGTTCTGAAATTTAGTCGCTTTTCGTGCCCTGAAATTTAGTCGTTTTTCGTGCCTGGAAATTTCGTCGATTTTTGTGTGCTGAAATGTCATCACTTTGCGTCCTGAAATGTTGTTGCTTTTCGTGTCCTGAAATGTCTTCGCTTTTCGTGTCCTGAAATGTCATCGCTTTTCGTGTCCTGAAATGTCGTCGCTTTTTACGTCGTGAAATTTTGTAGCTTTTTGCGTCCTGAAAATATGTCTATTTTCCGTCCTGAATATTCATTGCATTTCATGTCCTGAATTTGCATTGTTTTTCATGTACTGAAATTTCTCAGCTTTATGCATGCTGAATTTTCTTCACTTTTTCCCTGCAGAACTTTTGTCCCTTTTTGTGTTCTGAAATTTAGTCGTTTTCGTGCCCTGAAATTTCGTCGCTTTTTGTGCCCTGAAAATTCATTTTCCGTGTCCTTAAATTTTGTCGCTTTTAATGTACTGAAATTTTTTCGCTTTTCGTGTCCTGAAACGTCAGCGCTTTTCACGTCATGAATTTCGTCACTTTTTGTGCCTGAAATTTCGTCACTTTTCGTGTCCTGATAGTTTGTCACTTTTCATCTCCTGAAATGTCATCGCTTTTCATGTCCTGAAATGTCGTCGCTTTTCGCGTCATGAAATTTTGTAGCTTTTTGTGTCCAGAAATTGTGTCTATTTTCCGTCCTCAATTTTCGTTGCACTTCATGTCCTGAATTTTCATCGTTATTCGTGTACCGAAATTTCTCAGCTTTACCCATGCTAAATTTTCTTCGCTTTTTCCCTGCTGAACTTTTTTCCCTTTTTGTGTTCTGAAATTTAGTCGCTTTTCATGCCCTGAAATTTTGTCGCTTTTTGTGCGCTGAAATGTCGTCACTTTCCGTGTCCTGAAAATTCGTCGCTTTTTGTGTCCTGAAATGTCATCGCTTTTCTTGTCCTGAAATGTCAACGCTTTTCACGTCATGAAATTTTGTAGCTTTTTGCGTCCTGAAAATGTGTCTATTTCCGTCCTGAATATTCGTTGCATTTCATGTCCTGAATTTGCATTGTTTTTCATGTACTGAAATTTCTCAGCTTTAAGCATGCTGAATTTTCTTCACTTTTTCCCTGCAGAACATAAGTCCCTTTTTGTGTTCTGAAATTTAGTCGCTTTTCGTGCCCTGAAATTTAGTCGTTTTTCGTGCCCGGAAATTTCGTCGCTTTTTGTGTGCTGAAATGTCATCACTTTGCGTCCTGAAATGTTGTTGCTTTTCGTGTCCTGAAATGTCTTCGCTTTTCGTGTCCTGAAATGTCATCGCTTTTCGTGTCCTGAAATGTCGTCGCTTTTTACGTCGTGAAATTTTGTAGCTTTTTGCGTCCTGAAAATATGTCTTTTTTCCGTCCTGAATATTCATTGCATTTCATGTCCTGAATTTGCATTGTTTTTCATGTACTGAAATTTCTCAGCTTTATTCATGCTGAATTTTCTTCACTTTTTCCCTGCAGAACTTTTGTCCCTTTTTGTGTTCTGAAATTTAGTCGTTTTCGTGCCCTGAAATTTCGTCGCTTTTTGTGCCCTGAAAATTCATTTTCCGTGTCCTTAAATTTTGTCGCTTTTAATGTACTGAAATTTTTTCGCTTTTCGTGTCCTGAAACGTCAGCGCTTTTCACGTCATGAATTTTGTCACTTTTTGTGCCTGAAATTTCGTCACTTTTCGTGTCCTGATAGTTTGTCACTTTTCGTCTCCTGAAATGTCATCGCTTTTCGTGTCCTGAAATGTCGTCGCTTTTCGCGTCATGAAATTTTGTAGCTTTTTGTGTCCAGAAATTGTGTCTATTTTCCGTCCTCAATTTTCGTTGCACTTCATGTCCTGAATTTGCATCGTTATTCGTGTACCGAAATTTCTCAGCTTTACCCATGCTAAATTTTCTTCGCTTTTTCCCTGCTGAACTTTTTTCCCTTTTTGTGTTCTGAAATTTAGTCGCTTTTCATGCCCTGAAATTTTGTCGCTTTTTGTGCGCTGAAATGTCGTCACTTTCCGTGTCCTGAAAATCCGTCGCTTTTTGTGTCCTGAAATGTCATCGCTTTTCTTGTCCTGAAATGTCAACGCTTTTCACGTCATTAAATTTTGTAGCTTTTTGCGTCCTGAAAATGTGTCTATTTTCCGTCCTGAATATTCGTTGCATTTCATGTCCTGAATTTGCATTGTTTTTCATGTACTGAAATTTCTCAGCTTTATGCATGCTGAATTTTCTTCACTTTTTCCCTGCAGAACTTTTGTCCCTTTTTGTGTTCTGAAATTTAGTCGCTTTTCGTGCCCTGAAATGTAGTCGTTTTTCGTGCCCGGAAATTTCGTCGCTTTTTGTGTGCTGAAATGTCATCACTTTGCGTCCTGAAATGTTGTTGCTTTTCGTGTCCTGAAATGTCTTCGCTTTTCGTGTCCTGAAATGTCATCGCTTTTCGTGTCCTGAAATGTCGTCGCTTTTTACGTCGTGAAATTTTGTAGCTTTTTGCGTCCTGAAAATATGTCTATTTTCCGTCCTGAATATTCATTGCATTTCATGTCCTGAATTTGCATTGTTTTTCATGTACTGAAATTTCTCAGCTTTATGCATGCTGAATTTTCTTCACTTTTTCCCTGCAGAACTTTTGTCCCTTTTTGTGTTCTGAAATTTAGTCGTTTTCGTGCCCTGAAATTTCGTCGCTTTTTGTGCCCTGAAAATTCATTTTCCGTGTCCTTAAATTTTGTCGCTTTTAATGTACTGAAATTTTTTCGCTTTTCGTGTCCTGAAACGTCAGCGCTTTTCACGTCATGAATTTCGTCACTTTTTGTGCCTGAAATTTCGTCACTTTTCGTGTCCTGATAGTTTGTCACTTTTCGTCTCCTGAAATGTCATCGCTTTTCGTGTCCTGAAATGTCGTCGCTTTTCGCGTCATGAAATTTTGTAGCTTTTTGTGTCCAGAAATTGTGTCTATTTTCCGTCCTCAATTTTCGTTGCACTTCATGTCCTGAATTTTCATCGTTATTCGTGTACGGAAATATCTCAGCTTTACCCATGCTAAATTTTCTTCGCTTTTTCCCTGCTGAACTTTTTTCCCTTTTTGTGTTCTGAAATTTAGTCGCTTTTCATGCCCTGAAATTTTGTCGCTTTTTGTGCGCTGAAATGTCGTCACTTTCCGTGTCCTGAAATTTCGTCGCTTTTCATGTCCTGAAATGTCGCTGCTTTTCTGGTCATGAAATTTTGTAGCTTTTTGCGTCCTGAAAATGTGTCTATTTTCCGTCCTGAATATTCGTTGCATTTCATGTCCTGAATTTGCATTGTTTTTCATGTACTGAAATTTCTCAGCTTTAAGCATGCTGAATTTTCTTCACTTTTTCCCTGCAGAACTTTTGTCCCTTTTTGTATTCTGAAATGTAGTCGCTTTTCGTGCCCTGAAATGTAGTCGTTTTTCGTGCCCGGAAATTTCGTCGCTTTTTGTGTGCTGAAATGTCATCACTTTGCGTCCTGAAATGTTGTTGATTTTCGTGTCCTGAAATGTCTTCGCTTTTTGTGTCCTGAAATGTCGTCGCTTTTTACGTCGTGAAATTTTGTAGCTTTTTGCGTCCTGAAAATATGTCTTTTTTCCGTCCTGAATATTCATTGCATTTCATGTCCTGAATTTGCATTGTTTTTCATGTACTGAAATTTCTCAGCTTTATTCATGCTGAATTTTCTTCACTTTTTCCCTGCAGAACTTTTGTCCCTTTTTGTGTTCTGAAATTTAGTCGTTTTCGTGCCCTGAAATTTCGTCGCTTTTTGTGCCCTGAAAATTCATTTTCCGTGTCCTTAAATTTTGTCGCTTTTAATGTACTGAAATTTTTTCGCTTTTCGTGTCCTGAAACGTCAGCGCTTTTCACGTCATGAATTTTGTCACTTTTTGTGCCTGAAATTTCGTCACTTTTCGTGTCCTGATAGTTTGTCACTTTTCGTCTCCTGAAATGTCATCGCTTTTCGTGTCCTGAAATGTCGTCGCTTTTCGCGTCATGAAATTTTGTAGCTTTTTGTGTCCAGAAATTGTGTCTATTTTCCGTCCTCAATTTTCGTTGCACTTCATGTCCTGAATTTTCATCGTTATTCGTGTACCGAAATTTCTCAGCTTTACCCATGCTAAATTTTCTTCGCTTTTTCCCTGCTGAACTTTTTTCCCTTTTTGTGTTCTGAAATTTAGTCGCTTTTCATGCCCTGAAATTTTGTCGCTTTTTGTGCGCTGAAATGTCGTCACTTTCCGTGTCCTGAAAATCCGTCGCTTTTTGTGTCCTGAAATGTCATCGCTTTTCTTGTCCTGAAATGTCAACGCTTTTCACGTCATTAAATTTTGTAGCTTTTTGCGTCCTGAAAATGTGTCTATTTTCCGTCCTGAATATTCGTTGCATTTCATGTGCTGAATTTGCATTGTTTTTCATGTACTGAAATTTCTCAGCTTTATGCATGCTGAATTTTCTTCACTTTTTCCCTGCAGAACTTTTGTCCCTTTTTGTGTTCTGAAATTTAGTCGCTTTTCGTGCCCTGAAATGTAGTCGTTTTTCGTGCCCGGAAATTTCGTCGCTTTTTGTGTGCTGAAATGTCATCACTTTGCGTCCTGAAATGTTGTTGCTTTTCGTGTCCTGAAATGTCTTCGCTTTTCGTGTCCTGAAATGTCATCGCTTTTCGTGTCCTGAAATGTCGTCGCTTTTTACGTCGTGAAATTTTGTAGCTTTTTGCGTCCTGAAAATATGTCTATTTTCCGTCCTGAATATTCATTGCATTTCATGTCCTGAATTTGCATTGTTTTTCATGTACTGAAATTTCTCAGCTTTATGCATGCTGAATTTTCTTCACTTTTTCCCTGCAGAACTTTTGTCCCTTTTTGTGTCCTGAAATTTAGTCGTTTTCGTGCCCTGAAATTTCGTCGCTTTTTGTGCCCTGAAAATTCATTTTCCGTGTCCTTAAATTTTGTCGCTTTTAATGTACTGAAATTTTTTCGCTTTTCGTGTCCTGAAACGTCAGCGCTTTTCACGTCATGAATTTCGTCACTTTTTGTGCCTGAAATTTCGTCACTTTTCGTGTCCTGATAGTTTGTCACTTTTCGTCTCCTGAAATGTCATCGCTTTTCGTGTCCTGAAATGTCGTCGCTTTTCGCGTCATGAAATTTTGTAGCTTTTTGTGTCCAGAAATTGTGTCTATTTTCCGTCCTCAATTTTCGTTGCACTTCATGTCCTGAATTTTCATCGTTATTCGTGTACGGAAATATCTCAGCTTTACCCATGCTAAATTTTCTTCGCTTTTTCCCTGCTGAACTTTTTTCCCTTTTTGTGTTCTGAAATTTAGTCGCTTTTCATGCCCTGAAATTTTGTCGCTTTTTGTGCGCTGAAATGTCGTCACTTTCCGTGTCCTGAAATTTCGTCGCTTTTCATGTCCTGAAATGTCGCTGCTTTTCTGGTCATGAAATTTTGTAGCTTTTTGCGTCCTGAAAATGTGTCTATTTTCCGTCCTGAATATTCGTTGCATTTCATGTCCTGAATTTGCATTGTTTTTCATGTACTGAAATTTCTCAGCTTTAAGCATGCTGAATTTTCTTCACTTTTTCCCTGCAGAACTTTTGTCCCTTTTTGTGTTCTGAAATGTAGTCGCTTTTCGTGCCCTGAAATGTAGTCGTTTTTCGTGCCCGGAAATTTCGTCGCTTTTTGTGTGCTGAAATGTCATCACTTTGCGTCCTGAAATGTTGTTGATTTTCGTGTCCTGAAATGTCTTCGCTTTTCGTGTCCTGAAATGTCATCGCTTTTTGTGTCCTGAAATGTCGTCGCTTTTTACGTCGTGAAATTTTGTAGCTTTTTGCATCCTGAAAATATGTCTATTTTCCGTCCTGAATATTCATTGCATTTCATGTCCTGAATTTGCATTGTTTTTCATGTACTGAAATTTCTCAGCTTTATGCATGCTGAATTTTCTTCACTTTTTCCCTGCAGAACTTTTTTCCCTTTTTGTGTTCTGAAATTTAGTCGTTTTCGTGCCCTGAAATTTCGTCACTTTTTGTGCCCTGAAAATTCGTCACTTTCCGTGTCCTTAAATTTTGTCGCTTTTAATGTACTGAAATTTTTTCGCTTTTCGTGTCCTGAAACGTCAGCGCTTTTCACGTCATGAATTTTGTCACTTTTTGTGCCTGAAATTTCGTCACTTTTCGTGTCCTGATAGTTTGTCACTTTTCGTCTCCTGAAATGTCATCGCTTTTCGTGTCCTGAAATGTCATCGCTTTTCGTGTCCTGAAATGTTGTCGCTTTTCGTGTCCTGAAATGTCGTCGCTTTTCGTGTCCTGAAATGTCGTCGCTTTTTACGTCATGAAATTTTGTACCTTTTGCGTCCTGAAAATGTGTCTATTTTCCGTCCTGAATTTTCGTTGCATTTAATATCCTGAATTTTCGTCCTTTTGCGTGTGCTGAAATTTCTCAGCTTTATGCATGCTGAATTTTCTTCGCTTTTCTGCTGCTGAACTTTTGTCCCTTTTTGTGTCCTGAAATTTAGTCGTTTTTCATGCCCTGAAATTTCGTCACTTTTTGTGCCCTGAAATTTCGTCAATTTCCGTGTCCTGAAATTTCATCGCTTTTGTGTCCTGAAATTTTGTCGCCTTTCATGTCCTGAAATGTTATCGCTTTCTTGTGCTGAAATGTCATCGCTTTTCGTGTCCTGAAATGTCATCGCTTTTCCTGTCCTGAAATGTCGTCGCTTTCCACGTCATGAAATTTTGTAGCTTTTTGCATCCTGAAAATGTGTCTATTTTCCGTTCTGAATTTTCGTTGCATTTCATGTCCTGAATTTTCGTCGTTTTTCGTGTGCTGAAATTTCTCAGCTTAATGCATGCTGAATTTTCTTCTCTTTTTCCCTGCTGAACTTTTGTCCCTTTTTGTGTTCTGAAATTTAGTCACTTTTCGTGCCCTGAAATTTCGTCATTTTTTGTGCCCTGAAATTTCGTCACTTTCCTTGTCCTGAAATTTTGTCACTTTTCGTGTCCAGAAATGTTGTCGCTTTTCGTGACCTGAAATGTCATCGCTTCTCGCGTCCTGAAATGTGTCTATTTTCCGTCCTGAATTTTGGTCACATTTCACGTCCTGATTTTTAGTCACTTATTGCTTCTTGAATTTTCGTCGCTTTTTGCTTCCTGAAGGTCAGTCACTTTGAGCGTGCTGAAAATTCATCGCATTTCACTTGCCGCATTTTCGTCACTTTTTATGTGCTGAATTTTCGTCATTTTACTCGTGCTGAATTTTCATCCCTTTTCACGTCCTGAAGTTTTGGCACTTTTTGAAAGCTGAATTTTCGTCGCCTTCCATGTCCTGAAATTTAGTCACTTTTCATTTCAGGAAATGTTGTTGCTTTTCACGACCTGACATTTCGTCACATTTCGCATCCTGAATTTTCTTCACTTTTCCTGTGCTGAAATATCATCGCATTTTGTGTGCTGAAATTTCGTCGCTTCTTGAGTGCTGAGTTTTCGTCACATTTCAACGCTGAAGGTTCTTCGCTTTTCACGTGCTAAATTTCATCGCTTTGCTCGTGGTGAATTTTTGTCACTATTTGTGTGCTGAAATTTTGTTTAATTTCAAGTCCTGAAATGTTGTCGCTTTTCCCGTCCTGAAATTTGTTCTGTTTTCGCGTCTTGAATTTTGTTTACTTTTGGCGTGCTGAATTTTCATGAGTTTTCGTGTATAGAAATTCTGTCGCATTTCATGTTCTAAAATTTTGCCGCTTTATGCATCCTTTAATTTTGTCGTTTTGTGTGTCCTAAATTTACTTCACCTTTGGTGTTTTGAATTTTCATCATCTTTCATGTCCTGAATTTTCATCACTTTTGTGTGCTGAAATTTCATCGCTTTTCACATCCTGAAGGTTTGTGGCTTTATTGTGCTGAAATATTTTCACTTTTGGTGTCCTGAAATGTTGTCGCTTCATGTGTCCTGACCTTTTGTCGCTGTTTGCATCCTGAATTTAAGTCGCTTTTGGCGTTTTGAATTTTTGTTGCTTTTCATGTGCTGAAATTTTGTCGCATTTCAAATTCATTCCCTTTTCGCATTATGCTTCCTGAATTTTTGTCGCTATTTCCATCCTGAATTTTTTTGTCATTTTCCGTGCGCGCAAATCTGGCCTTTTTTCGTTCTGAAATTTCGTCACTAATCGCATCCTGAATTTTCGTCGCCTTTCTGGTCCTGAATTTTGTTTCCGTTTTGAGTCCTGAAATTTTGTTAGATTTCGCATCCTGAAGGTCCGTTGCGATGCGTGTGCTGATTCTTCGTCGCATTTCACGTGCCGAATTTTCATTACTTATTGTGTGATGAATCTTTTCATGTGTTTTTCATGTGCTGAATTTTCATCACTTTTTCCATCCTGAAATATTGTCGTTTTTCACGTCCTGAATTTTTGGTGCATTCTATGTCCTGAATTTTTGTCGTTTTTCGTGTACAGAAATTTCTCAGCTTTACGCATGCTGAATTTTCTTTGCTTTTTGCCTGCTGAATTTTCGTTCCCTTTTTGTGCCCTGAAATTTCGTCGCTTTTCGTGTCCTGAAATTTCGTCACTTTTCGTGCCGTGAGATTTTGTCGCTTTTCGTGTCCTGAAATGTCATCGCTTTATCATCCTGAAATGCGTCTATTTTCCGTCCTGAATTTTTGTCACATTTCACGTCCTGATTTTTAATCCCTTATTGCGTCCTGAATTTTCATCACTTTTTGTGCCCTGAAATTTCGTCACTTTCCGTGTCCTGAAATTTTGTTGCTTATCGTGCACTGAAATTTTGTCGCTTTTTGTGTCCTGAAATGTCATCGCTTCTCGCGTCCTGAAATGTGTCTATTTTCCATCCTGAATTTTTGTCACATTTCACGTCCTGATTTTTAGTCCCTTATTGCATTCAGAATTTTCATCGCTTTTTGCTTCCTGAAGGTCCGTCGCTCTGAGCGTGCTGAATTTTCATCGCATTTCACATGCCGCATTTTCGTCACTTTTTATGTGCTGAATTTTAGTCAGTTTACGCATGCTGAATTTTCATCGCTTTTCACGTCCTGAAGATTTGTCGCTTTACGCAAGCTGAATTTTTGTCGCTTTTTGTGTTCTGTAATTTCGTCGCTTTTTGTGCCCTGAAATTTCGTTGTTTTTCGTGCCCTGAAATGTTGCCGTTTCTCGCGTACTGAAATTTTGACGTTTTTCACGTCCTGAATTTTCGTTGCATTTCTTGTCCTGAATTTTCGTAGTTATTCGTGTACTGAAATTTCTCAGCTTTATGCATGGTGAATTTTCTTCGCTTTTCCCCTGCTGAACATTTGTCCCTTTTTGTGTTCTGAAATTTAGTCGCTTTTCGTGCCCTGAAGTTTCGTCGCTCTTTGTTGCCTGAAATTTTGTCATTTTCTGTGTCCTGAAATTTCGTTCCTTTTCGTGTCCTGAAAAGTCATCGCTTTTCGTCTCCTGAAATGTCGTCGCTTTTCGTGTCCTGAAATGTCGTCGCTTTTCGTGTCCTGAAATGTCATCGCTTTTCACGTGCTGAAATGTGTCTATTTTCCGTCCTGAATTTTTGTCACTTTTCACGTCCTGAATTTTTGTCACTTTTAACGTCCTGATTTTTAGTCCCTTGTTGCGTCCTGCATTTTCGTCGATTTTCGCTTCCTGGTCTGTCGCATTGAGCATGCTGAATTTTCATCGCATTTCACATGCCGCATTTTGTCACTTTTTAGGTGCTGAATTGTCGTCATTTTATGCGTGCTGAATTTTCATCACTTTTCACGTCCTGAATTTTCATCATTTTTTGTGTGCTGAAATTTCTCAGCTTTATGCATGCTGAATTTTCTTTTCTTTTTCCTGGTGAGGTTTTGTCCCTTTTTCTGTTCTGAAATTTAGTCACTTTTCGTACCTTGAAATTTTTCTCGCTTTTTGTGCCCTTAAATTTCGTCACCTTGCGTGTCCTGAAATGTCGTCGTTTTTCGTGTCCTGAAATTTTGTCGTTTTTCTTGTCCTGAAATGTCATCGCTTTTCGTGTCCTGAAATGTCATCGCTTTTCGTGTCCTGAAATTTTGTCACTTAGCGAGTCGAAATTTCGTCGCTTTTTGTGTCCTGAAATTTTGTCACTTTTAATGTCCTGTAATGTCATTGCTTTTTGTGTCCTGAAATGTCATCGCTTTTCATGTCCTGAAATGTCGTCGCTTTTCGTGTCCTGAAATGTCGTCGCTTTTCGTGTCCTGAAATGTCATCGCTTTTCACGTGCTGAAATGTGTCTATTTTCCGTACTGAATTTTTGTCACTTTTCACGTCCTGATTTTTAGTCCCTTGTTGCATCCTGCATTTTCGTCGATTTTCGCTTCCTGAAGGTCCGTCGCACTGAGCGTGCTGAATTTTCATCGCATTTCACATGCCGCATTTTGTCACTTTTTATGTGCTGAATTGTCATCATTTTATGCGTGCTGAATTTTCATCGCTTTTCACGTCCTGAATTTTCATCATTTTTTGTGTGCTGAAATTTCTCAGCTTTATGCATGCTGAATTTTCTTTTCTTTTTCCTGGTGAGGTTTTGTCACTTTTTCTGTTCTGAAATTTAGTCACTTTTCGTACCTTGAAATTTTTCTCGCTTTTTGTGCCCTCAAATTTCGTCACCTTCCGTGTCCTGAAATGTTGTCGTTTTTCGTGTCCTGAAATTTTGTCGTTTTTCTTGTCCTGAAATGTCATCGCTTTTCGTGTCCTGAAATGTCATCGCTTTTCATGTCCTGAAATTTCGTCACTTAGCGTGTCGAAATTTCGTCGCTTTTTGTGTCCTGAAATTTTGTCACTTTTAATGTCCTGTAATGTCATCGCTTTTTGTGTCCTGAAATGTCATCGCTTTTCGTGTCCTGAAATGTCGTCGCTTTTCGTGTTCTGAAATATCATTGCTTTTCACCTCCTGAAATGTGTCTATTTTCCGTCTTGAATTTTTATCACATTTCACATCCTGATTTTTAGTCACTTATGGCGTACTGAGATTTCGTCACATTCCGTGTCCTGAAATTTTGTCGCTTTTGGTGTCCTGAAATTTTGTCGCTTTTCATGTCCTGAAATATCATCGCTTTTCGTGTCCTGAAATGTCATCGCTTTTCGTGTCCTGAAATGTCGTCGCTTTTCACGTCATGAAATTTTGTAGCTTTTTGCATCCTGAAAATGTGTCTATTTTACGCCCTGAATTTTTGTTGCATTTCATGTCCTGAATTTTCGTTGTTTTTCATGTGCTGAAATTTCTCAGCTTTATGCATGCTGAATTTTCTTCTCTTTTTCCCTGCTGAACTTTTGTCCCTTTTTGTGTTCTGAAATTTAGTCGCTTTTGGTACCCTGAAATTTGGTCGCTTTTTGTGCCCTTAAATTTCTTCACTTTCCGTGTGCTGAAATGTCGTCGTTTTTCGTGTCCTGAAATGTTGTCTCTTTTCGTGTCCTGAAATGTCACCACTTCTTGCATCCTGAAATGTGTCTATTTTGCATCCTGAATTTTTGTCACATTTCATGTCCTGGTTTTTAGTCACTTACTGCGTCCTATATTTTAGACATTTTGGCTTCCTGAAGGTCCGTCACATTGAGCGTGCTGAATTTTCATCGCATTTCACATGCCGCATTTTCGTCACTTTTTATGTGCTGAATTTTCGTCATTTTACGCGTGCTGAATTTTCATCGTTTTCACGTCCTGAATTTTCGTCATTTTTCGTGTACTGAAATTTCTCAGCTTTACGCATGCTTAGCGTGCTGAATTTTCATCGCATTTCACATGCCGCATTTTCGTTACTTTTTATGTGCTGAATTTTCGTCATTTTACGCGTGCTGAATTTTCATCATTTTCACGTCCTGAATTTTCGTCATTTTTCGTGTACTGAAATTTCTCAGCTTTATGCATGCTGAATTTTCTTTGCTTTTTGCCTGCTGAACTTTCGTCCCTTTTTGTGTTCAGCAATTTAGTCGCTTTTCGTGCCCTGAATTACGTCGCTCTTTTTGCCCTGAAATTTCGTCACTTATTGCGTCCTGAAATTTCGTCACTCTCCGTGTCCTGAAATGTCGTCGCTTTTCACGTCATGAAATTTTGTATGTTTTGCGTCCCGAAAATGTGTCTACTTTCCGTCCTGAGTTTTCGTCGCCTGAAATTTCGTCGCTCTTTGTGCCTTGAAATGTCGTCACTTTCCGTGTCCTGAAATTTCGTCGCTTTTCGTTTCCTGAAATGTTGTCGCTTTTCGTGTCCTGAAATGTCATCGCTTTTCGCGTCCTGAAATGTGTCTATATTCCGTCCTGAATTTTTGTCACATTCTGATTTTTTGTCACTTATTGCATCCTAAAATTTCGTCACTTTCCGTGTCCTGAAATTTCGTCGCTTTTTGTGTCCTGAAATTTTGTCGCTTTTCATGTCCTGAAATATCATCGCTTTTCGTGTCCTGAAATGTCATCGCTTGTCGTCTCCTGAAATGTCGTCGCTTTTCCTGTCCTGAAATGTCATCGCTTTTCACGTCATGAAATTTTGTAGCTTTTTGCGTCCTGAAAATGTGTCTATTTTACGTCCTGAATTTTCTTTGCATTTCATATCCTGAATTTTCATTGTTTTTCGTGTGCTGAAATTTCTCAGCTTTATGCATGCTGAATTTTCTTCTCTTTTTCCCTGCTGAACTTTTGTCCCTTTTTGTGTTCTGAAATTGAGTTGCTTTTTGTACCCTGAAATGTCGTCGCTTTTTGTGCCCTGAAATTTCGTCACTTTCCGTGTGCTGAAATGTCGTCGTTTTTCGTGTCCTGAAATGTTGTCTCTTTTCGTGACCTGAGATGTCATCACTTCTTGCGTCCTGAAATGTGTCTATTTTCCGTCCTGAATTTTTTGTCACATTTCACGTCCTGATTTTTAGTCACTTACTGCGTCCTATATTTTAGACATTTTGGCTTCCTGAAGGTCCGTCGCATTGAGCGTGCTGAATTTTCATCGCATTTCACATGCCGCATTTTCGTCACTTTTTATGTGCTGAATTTTCGTAATTTTACGAGTGCTGAATTTTCATCGTTTCTTCACTTCTTGCGTCCTGAAATGTGTCTATTTTCCGTCCTGAATTTTTGTGACATTTCACATCCTGATATTTAGTCACTTATTGCATCCTGAAATTTCGTCACTTTCTGTGTCCTGAAATTTTGTCGCTTTTTGTGTCCTGAAATTTTGTCGCTTTTCATGTCCTGAAATGTCATCGCTTTTCGTGTCTTGAAATGTCATCGCCTTTCGTCTCCTGAAATGTCATCGCTTCTCGCGTCCTGAAATGTGTCTATTTTCCGTCCTGAATTTTGGTCACATTTCACGTCCTGATTTTTAGTCACTTATTGCTTCTTGAATTTTCGTCGCTTTTTGCTTCCTGAAGGTCAGTCACTTTGAGCGTGCTGAAAATTCATCGCATTTCACTTGCCGCATTTTCGTCACTTTTTATGTGCTGAATTTTCGTCATTTTACTCGTGCTGAATTTTCATCCCTTTTCACGTCCTGAAGTTTTGGCACTTTTTGAAAGCTGAATTTTCGTCGCCTTCCATGTCCTGAAATTTAGTCACTTTTCATTTCAGGAAATGTTGTTGCTTTTCACGACCTGACATTTCGTCACATTTCGCATCCTGAATTTTCTTCACTTTTCCTGTGCTGAAATATCATCGCATTTTGTGTGCTGAAATTTCGTCGCTTCTTGAGTGCTGAGTTTTCGTCACATTTCAACGCTGAAGGTTCTTCGCTTTTCACGTGCTAAATTTCATCGCTTTGCTCGTGGTGAATTTTTGTCACTATTTGTGTGCTGAAATTTTGTTTAATTTCAAGTCCTGAAATGTTGTCGCTTTTCCCGTCCTGATATTTGTTCTGTTTTCGCGTCTTGAATTTTGTTTACTTTTGGCGTGCTGAATTTTCATGAGTTTTCGTGTATAGAAATTCTGTCGCATTTCATGTTCTAAAATTTCGCCGCTTTATGCATCCTTTAATTTTGTCGTTTTGTGTGTCCTAAATTCACCTTTGGCGTTTTGAATTTTCATCATCTTTCATGTCCTGAATTTTCATCACTTTTGTGTGCTGAAATTTCATCGCTTTTCACATCCTGAAGGTTTGTGGCTTTATTGTGCTGAAATATTTTCACTTTTGGTGTCCTGAAATGTTGTCGCTTCATGTGTCCTGACCTTTTGTCGCTGTTTGCATCCTGAATTTAAGTCGCTTTTGGCGTTTTGAATTTTTGTCGCTTTTCATGTGCTGAAATTTTGTCGCATTTCAAATTCATTCCCTTTTCGCATTATGCTTCCTGAATTTTTGTCGCTATTTCCATCCTGAATTTTTTTGTCATTTTCCGTGCGCGCAAATCTGGCCTTTTTTCGTTCTGAAATTTCGTCACTAATCGCATCCTGAATTTTCGTCGCCTTTCTGGTCCTGAATTTTGTTTCCGTTTTGAGTCCTGAAATTTTGTTAGATTTCGCATCCTGAAGGTCCGTTGCGATGCGTGTGCTGATTGTTCGTCGCATTTCACGTGCCGAATTTTCATTACTTATTGTGTGATGAATCTTTTCATGTGTTTTTCATGTGCTGAATTTTCGTCACTTTTTCCATCCTGAAATATTGTCGTTTTTCACGTCCTGAATTTTTGGTGCATTCTATGTCCTGAATTTTTGTCGTTTTTCGTGTACAGAAATTTCTCAGCTTTACGCATGCTGAATTTTCTTTGCTTTTTGCCTGCTGAATTTTCGTTCCCTTTTTGTGCCCTGAAATTTCGTCGCTTTTCGTGTCCTGAAATTTCGTCACTTTTCGTGCCGTGAGATTTTGTCGCTTTTCGTGTCCTGAAATGTCATCGCTTTATCATCCTGAAATGCGTCTATTTTCCGTCCTGAATTTTTGTCACATTTCACGTCCTGATTTTTAATCCCTTATTGCGTCCTGAATTTTCATCACTTTTTGTGCCCTGAAATTTCGTCACTTTCCGTGTCCTGAAATTTTGTTGCTTATCGTGCACTGAAATTTTGTCGCTTTTTGTGTCCTGAAAAATCATCGCTTCTCGCGTCCTGAAATGTGTCTATTTCCATCCTGAATTTTTGTCACATTTCACGTCCTGATTTTTAGTCCCTTATTGCATTCAGAATTTTCATCGCTTTTTGCTTCCTGAAGGTCCGTCGCTCTGAGCGTGCTGAATTTTCATCGCATTTCACATGCCGCATTTTCGTCACTTTTTATGTGCTGAATTTTAGTCAGTTTACGCATGCTGAATTTTCATCGCTTTTCACGTCCTGAAGATTTGTCGCTTTACGCAAGCAGAATTTTTGTCGCTTTTTGTGTTCTGAAATTTCGTCGCTTTTTGTGCCCTGAAATTTCGTTGTTTTTCGTGCCCTGAAATGTTGCCGTTTCTCGCGTACTGAAATTTTGTCGTTTTTCACGTCCTGAATTTTCGTTGCATTTCTTGTCCTGAATTTTCGTAGTTATTCGTGTACTGAAATTTCTCAGCTTTATGCATGGTGAATTTTCTTCGCTTTTCCCCTGCTGAACATTTGTCCCTTTTTGTGTTCTGAAATTTAGTCGCTTTTCGTGCCCTGAAGTTTCGTCGCTCTTTGTTGCCTGAAATTTTGTCATTTTCTGTGTCCTGAAATTTCGTTCCTTTTCGTGTCCTGAAAAGTCATCGCTTTTCATCTCCTGAAATGTCGTCGCTTTTCGTGTCCTGAAATGTCGTCGCTTTTCGTGTCCTGAAATGTCATCGCTTTTCACGTGCTGAAATGTGTCTATTTTCCGTCCTGAATTTTTGTCACTTTTCACGTCCTGAATTTTTGTCACTTTTCACGTCCTGATTTTTAGTCCCTTGTTGCGTCCTGCATTTTCGTCGATTTTCGCTTCCTGAAGGTCCGTCGCATTGAGCATGCTGAATTTTCATCGCATTTCACATGCCGCATTTTGTCACTTTTTAGGTGCTGAATTGTCGTCATTTTATGCGTGCTGAATTTTCATCACTTTTCACGTCCTGAATGTTCATCATTTTTTGTGTGCTGAAATTTCTCAGCTTTATGCATGCTGAATTTTCTTTTCTTTTTCCTGGTGAGGTTTTGTCCCTTTTTCTGTTCTGAAATTTAGTCACTTTTCGTACCTTGAAATTTTTCTCGCTTTTTGTGCCCTTAAATTTCGTCACCTTGCGTGTCCTGAAATGTCGTCGTTTTTCGTGTCCTGAAATTTTGTCGTTTTTCTTGTCCTGAAATGTCATCGCTTTTCGTGTCCTGAAATGTCATCGCTTTTCGTGTCCTGAAATTTTGTCACTTAGCGAGTCGAAATTTCGTCGCTTTTTGTGTCCTGAAATTTTGTCACTTTTAATGTCCTGTAATGTCATCGCTTTTTGTGTCCTGAAATGTCATCGCTTTTCATGTCCTGAAATGTCGTCGCTTTTCGTGTCCTGAAATGTCGTCGCTTTTCGTGTCCTGAAATGTCATCGCTTTTCACGTGCTGAAATGTGTCTATTTTCCGTACTGAATTTTTGTCACTTTTCACGTCCTGATTTTTAGTCCCTTGTTGCATCCTGCATTTTCGTCGATTTTCGCTTCCTGAAGGTCCGTCGCACTGAGCGTGCTGAATTTTCATCGCATTTCACATGCCGCATTTTGTCACTTTTTACGTGCTGAATTGTCATCATTTTATGCGTGCTGAATTTTCATCGCTTTTCACGTCCTGAATTTTCATCATTTTTTGTGTGCTGAAATTTCTCAGCTTTATGCATGCTGAATTTTCTTTTCTTTTTCCTGGTGAGGTTTTGTCACTTTTTCTGTTCTGAAATTTAGTCACTTTTCGTACCTTGAAATTTTTCTCGCTCTTTGTGCCCTCAAATTTCGTCACCTTCCGTGTCCTGAAATGTTGTCGTTTTTCGTGTCCTGAAATTTTGTCGTTTTTCTTGTCCTGAAATGTCATCGCTTTTCGTGTCCTGAAATGTCATCGCTTTTCATGTCCTGAAATTTCATCACTTAGCGTGTCGAAATTTCGTCGCTTTTTGTGTCCTGAAATTTTGTCACTTTTAATGTCCTGTAATGTCATCGCTTTTTGTGTCCTGAAATGTCATCGCTTTTCGTGTCCTGAAATGTCGTCGCTTTTCGTGTTCTGAAATGTCATTGCTTTTCACCTCCTGAAATGTGTCTATTTTCCGTCTTGAATTTTTATCACATTTCACATCCTGATTTTTAGTCACTTATGGCGTACTGAAATTTCGTCACATTCCGTGTCCTGAAATTTTGTCGCTTTTGGTGTCCTGAAATTTTGTCGCTTTTCATGTCCTGAAATATCATCGCTTTTCGTGTCCTGAAATGTCATCGCTTTTCGTGTCCTGAAATGTCGTCGCTTTTCACGTCATGAAATTTTGTAGCTTTTTGCATCCTGAAAATGTGTCTATTTTACGCCCTGAATTTTTGTTGCATTTCATGTCCTGAATTTTCGTTGTTTTTCATGTGCTGAAATTTCTCAGCTTTATGCATGCTGAATTTTCTTCTCTTTTTCGCTGCTGAACTTTTGTCCCTTTTTGTGTTCTGAAATTTAGTCGCTTTTGGTACCCTGAAATTTGGTCGCTTTTTGTGCCCTTAAATTTCTTCACTTTCCGTGTGCTGAAATGTCGTCGTTTTTCGTGTCCTGAAATGTTGTCTCTTTTCGTGTCCTGAAATGTCACCACTTCTTGCATCCTGAAATGTGTCTATTTTGCATCCTGAATTTTTGTCACATTTCATGTCCTGGTTTTTAGTCACTTACTGCGTCCTATATTTTAGACATTTTGGCTTCCTGAAGGTCCGTCACATTGAGCGTGCTGAATTTTCATCGCATTTCACATGCCGCATTTTCGTCACTTTTTATGTGCTGAATTTTCGTCATTTTACGCGTGCTGAATTTTCATCGTTTTCACGTCCTGAATTTTCGTCATTTTTCGTGTACTGAAATTTCTCAGCTTTACGCATGCTTAGCGTGCTGAATTTTCATCGCATTTCACATGCCGCATTTTCGTTACTTTTTATGTGCTGAATTTTCGTCATTTTACGCGTGCTGAATTTTCATCGTTTTCACGTCCTGAATTTTCGTCATTTTTCGTGTACTGAAATTTCTCAGCTTTATGCATGCTGAATTTTCTTTGCTTTTTGCCTGCTGAACTTTCGTCCCTTTTTGTGTTCAGCAATTTAGTCGCTTTTCATGCCCTGAATTTCGTCGCTCTTTTTGCCCTGAAATTTCGTCACTTATTGCGTCCTGAAATTTCGTCACTCTCCGTGTCCTGAAATGTCGTCGCTTTTCACGTCATGAAATTTTGTACGTTTTGCGTCCCGAAAATGTGTCTACTTTCCGTCCTGAGTTTTCGTCGCCTGAAATTTCGTCGCTCTTTGTGCCTTGAAATGTTGTCACTTTCCGTGTCCTGAAATTTCGTCGCTTTTCGTTTCCTGAAATGTTGTCGCTTTTCGTGTCCTGAAATGTCATCGCTTTTCGCGTCCTGAAATGTGTCTATATTCCGTCCTGAATTTTTGTCACATTCTGATTTTTTGTCACTTATTGCATCCTAAAATTTCGTCACTTTCCGTGTCCTGAAATTTTGTCGCTTTTTGTGTCCTGAAATTTTGTCGCTTTTCATGTCCTGAAATATCATCGCTTTTCGTGTCCTGAAATGTCATCGCTTGTCGTCTCCTGAAATGTCGTCGCTTTTCCTGTCCTGAAATGTCATCGCTTTTCACGTCATGAAATTTTGTAGCTTTTTGCGTCCTGAAAATGTGTCTATTTTACGTCCTGAATTTTCTTTGCATTTCATGTCCTGAATTTTCATTGTTTTTCGTGTGCTGAAATTTCTCAGCTTTATGCATGCTGAATTTTCTTCTCTTTTTCCCTGCTGAACTTTTGTCCCTTTTTGTGTTCTGAAATTGAGTTGCTTTTTGTACCCTGAAATGTCGTCGCTTTTTGTGCCCTGAAATTTCGTCACTTTCCGTGTGCTGAAATGTCGTCGTTTTTCGTGTCCTGAAATGTTGTCTCTTTTCGTGACCTGAAATGTCATCACTTCTTGCGTCCTGAAATGTGTCTATTTTCCGTCCTGAATTTTTTGTCACATTTCACGTCCTGATTTTTAGTCACTTACTGCGTCCTATATTTTAGACATTTTGGCTTCCTGAAGGTCCGTCGCATTGAGCGTGCTGAATTTTCATCGCATTTCACATGCCGCATTTTCGTCACTTTTTATGTGCTGAATTTTCGTAATTTTACGAGTGCTGAATTTTCATCGTTTCTTCACTTCTTGCGTCCTGAAATGTGTCTATTTTCCGTCCTGAATTTTTGTGACATTTCACATCCTGATATTTAGTCACTTAATGCATCCTGAAATTTCGTCACTTTCTGTGTCCTGAAATGTTGTCGCTTTTTGTGTCCTGAAATTTTGTCGCTTTTCATGTCCTGAAATGTCATCGCTTTTCGTGTGTTGAAATGTCATCGCCTTTCGTCTCCTGAAATGTCGTCGCTTTTCGTGTCCTGAAATGTTGTCGCTTTTCACGTCATGAAATTTTGTACCTTTTTGCGTCCTGAAATGTGTCTATTTTCCGTCCTGAGTTTCTGTCACATTTCACATCCTGATTTTTAGTCATTTATTGCATCGTGAAATTTCGTCACTTTCTGTGTCTTGAAATTTAGTCCCTTTTTGTGTCCTGAAATTTTGTCGCTTTTCATGTCCTGAAATGTCATCGCTTTTCGTCTCCTGAAATGTTGTCACTTTTCCTGTCCTGAAATGTCGTCGCTTTTCACGTCATGAGATTTTGTTTCTTTTTGCATCCTGAAAATGTGTCTATTTTCCGTCCTGAGTTTTCGCTGCATTTCATGTCCTGAAATTTTGTCTTTTTTTTCGTGCTGAAATTTTGTCGCTTTTCGTGTCCTGAAATTTCGTCGCTTTTCATGTCCGGAAATGTTGTCGCTTTTCGTGTCCTGAAATGTCATCGCTTTTCACGTCCTGAAATGTGTCTATTTTCCATCCTGAAATTCTATCACTTTTCACATCCTGATTTTTAGTCACTTATTGCGTCCTGAAATTTCGTCACTTTCCGTGTCCTGAACTTTTGTCACTTTTTGTGTCCTGAAATTTTGTCGCTTTTCATGGACTGAAATGTCATCGCTTTTCGTGTCCTGAAATGTCATCGCTTTTCATCTCCTGAAATGTCGTCACTTTTTGTGTCCTGAAAAGTTGTCGCTTTTCACATCATGAAATTTTGTAGCTTTTTGCGTCCTGAAAATGTGTCTATTTTCCGTCCAGAGTTTCCGTTGCATTTCATGTCCTGAAATTTCGTCTTTTTTCGCTTGCTGAAATTTCGTCACTTTCCGTGTCCTGAAATTTCGTCGCTTTTCGTGTCTTGAAATGTTGTCGCTTTTCGTGTCCTGAAATGTCATCGCTTTTCACGTCCTGAAATGTGTCTATTTTCCATCCTGAATTTTTATCACATTTCACATCCTGATTTTTAGTCACTTATTGCGTCCTGAAATTCCGTCACTCTCCGTGTTCTGAAATTTTGTCGCTTTTTGTGTCCTGAAATTTTGTCGCTTTTGTGTCCTGAAATTTTGTCGCTTTTCATGACCTGAAATGTCATCGCTTTTCGTGTCCTGAAATGTCATCGCTTTTCGTCTCCTGAAATGTCGTCGCTTTTCGTGTCCTGAAATGTCGTCGCTTTTCACGTCATGAAATTTTGTCGCTTTTTGTGTCCTGAAAATGTGTCTATTTTCCGTCCTGAATTTTCTTTGCATTTCATGTCGTGAATTTTCGTCGTTTTTCGTGTGCTGAAATTTCTCAGCTTTATGCGTGCTGAATTTTTGTCCCTTTTTCCCTGCTGAACTTTTGTCCCTTTTTGTGTTCTGAAATTCAGTCGCTTTTCGTGTCCTGAAATTTCGTCATTTTTCGTGTCCTGAAATGTTGTCTCTTGTCGTGTCCTGAAATGTCATCGCTTTTCGCGTCCTGAAATGTGGCTATTTTCCGTCCTGAATTTTTGTCACATTTCACGTCCTGATTTTTATTCACATTGCGTCCTGATATTTTGTCACTTTCTGTGTCGTGAAATTTCTTTGCTTTTTGTGTCGTGAAATTTTGTTGTCCTGAAATGTCATTGCTTTTCGTGTCCTGAAATGTCATCGCTTTTCGTCTCCTGATATGTCATCGCTTTTCGTGTCCTGAAATGTCATCGCTTTTCGCGTCCTGAAATGTGTCTATTTTCCGTCCTGAATTTTTGTCACATTTCACATATTGATTTTTAGTCACTTATTGCATCCTGAAATTTCGTCACTCTCCATGTCCTGAAATTTCGTCACTTTTTGTGTCCTGAAATTTTGTCGCTTTTTATGTCCTGAAATGTCATTGCTTTACATGTCCTGAACTGTCATTGCTTTTCGTCTCCTGATGTGTCGTCGCTTTTAGTGTCCTGAAATGTCGTCGCTTTTCACGTCATGAAATTTTGTAGCTTTTTGCGTCCTGAAAATGTGTCTATTTTCCGTCCTGAGTTTTCGTTGCATTTCATGTCATGAATTTTCGTCATTTTTCGTGTGCTGAAATTCCTCAGCTTTATGCATGCTGAATTTTCTTCTCTTTTTCCCTGCTGAACTTCTGTCCCTTTTTGTGTTCTGAAATTTAGTCGCTTTTCGTACCCTGAAATTTCGTCGCTTTTTGTGCCCTGAAAAGTCGTCACTTTCCGTGTTCTGAAATGTCGTCGTTTTTCGTGTCCTGAAATGTCATCGCTTTTCGTGTCCTGAAAAGTCATCACTTTTCGTGTCCTGAAATGTCATTGCTTTTCACGTCCTGAAATGTGTCTTTTTTCCGTCCTGAATTTTTGTCACATTTCACATCCTGATTTTTAGTGCTGAAATTTCTCAGATTTATGCATGCTGAATTTTCTTCTCTTTTTCCCTGCTGAACTTTTGTCCCTTTTTGTGTTCTGAAAATTAGTCGCTTTTCGTGCCCTGAAATTTTGTCACTCTTTGTGCCCTGAAAGTTCGTCATTTTCCGTGTCCTGAAATTTCGTCACTTTTCGTGTCCTGAAATGTCAAGCTTTTCTCCTCCTGAAATGTCATCGCTTTTCGCGTCCTGAAATGTGTCTATTTTTCATCCTGAATTTTTGTCACATTTCACGTCCTGATTTGTAGTCATTTATTGCGTCCTGAAATTTCGTCGCTTTTTGTGTCCTGAAATTTTGTCACTTCCCGTGTCCTGAAATTTTGTCGCTTTTCATGTCCTGAAATGTCATTGCTTTTCGTGTCCTGAAATGTCATCGCTTTTAGTCTCCTGATATGTCGTCGTTTTTCGTGTCCTGAAATATCATGGCGTTTCACGTCATGAAATTTTGTAGCTTTTTGCGTCCTGAAAATGTGTCTATTTTCCATCCTGAGTTTTCGTTGCATTTCATTTCCTGAATTTTCGTCGTTTTTCGCGTGCTGAAATTTCTCAGCTTTCTGCATGCTGAATTTTCTTCTCTTTTTCGCTGCTGAACTTTTGTCCCTTTTTGTGTTCTGAAATTTAGTCGCTTTTTGTACCCTGAAATTTCGTTGCTTTTTGTGCCCTCAAAATTTCGTCACTTTCCGCGTCCTGAAATTTCGTCACTCTCCGTGTCCTGAAATTTCGTCGCTTTTTGTGTCCTGAAATTTTGATGCTTTTAATGTCCTGAAATGTCATCTCTTTTCGTGTCCTGAAATGTCATCACTTTTCGTGTCCTGAAATGTCATCGCTTTTCGTGTTCTGAAATGTCATCGCTTTTCACGTCCTGAAATGTGTCTATTTTCCGTCATGAATATTTATCACATTTCACATCCTGATATTTAGTCACTTATTGCATCCTGAAATTTCGTCACTTTCTGTGTCCTGAAATTTTGTCGCTTTTTGTGTCCTGAAATTTTGTCGCTTTTCATGTCCTGAAATGTCATCGCTTTTCGTGTCTTGAAATGTCATCGCCTTTCGTCTCCTGAAATGTCGTCGCTTTTCGTGTCCTGAAATGTTGTCGCTTTTCACGTCATGAAATTTTGTACCTTTTTGCGTCCTGAAATGTGTCTATTTTCCGTCCTGAGTTTCTGTCACATTTCACATCCTGATTTTTAGTCATTTATTGCATCGTGAAATTTCGTCACTTTCTGTGTCTTGAAATTTAGTCCCTTTTTGTGTCCTGAAATTTTGTCGCTTTTCATGTCCTGAAATGTCATCGCTTTTCGTCTCCTGAAATGTTGTCACTTTTCCTGTCCTGAAATGTCGTCGCTTTTCACGTCATGAGATTTTGTTTCTTTTTGCATCCTGAAAATGTGTCTATTTTCCGTCCTGAGTTTTCGCTGCATTTCATGTCCTGAAATTTTGTCTTTTTTTGCGTGCTGAAATTTTGTCGCTTTTCGTGTCCTGAAATTTCGTCGCTTTTCATGTCCGGAAATGTTGTCGCTTTTCGTGTCCTGAAATGTCATCGCTTTTCACGTCCTGAAATGTGTCTATTTTCCATCCTGAAATTTTATCACTTTTCACATCCTGATTTTTAGTCACTTATTGCGTCCTGAAATTTCGTCACTTTCCGTGTCCTGAAATTTTGTCACTTTTTGTGTCCTGAAATTTTGTCGCTTTTCATGGACTGAAATGTCATCGCTTTTCGTGTCCTGAAATGTCATCGCTTTTCATCTCCTGAAATGTCGTCACTTTTTGTGTCCTGAAATGTTGTCGCTTTTCACATCATGAAATTTTGTAGCTTTTTGCGTCCTGAAAATGTGTCTATTTTCTGTCCAGAGTTTCCGTTGCATTTCATGTCCTGAAATTTCGTCTTTTTTCGCGTGCTGAAATTTCGTCACTTTCCGTGTCCTGAAATTTTGTCGCTTTTCGTGTCTTGAAATGTTGTCGCTTTTCGTGTCCTGAAATGTCATCTCTTTTCGTCTCCTGAAATGTCATCGCTTTTCGTGTCCTGAAGTGTCATCGCTTTTCGTCTCCTGAAATGTCGTCGCTTTTCGTGTCCTGAAATGTCGTCTCTTTTCACGTTATTAAATTTTGTAGCTTTTTGCGTCCTGAAAATGTGTCTATTTTCCGTCCTGAATTTTCGTTGCATTTCATTTCCTGAATTTTCGTTGTTTTTCGTGTGCTGAAATTTCTCAGCTTTATGCATGCTGAATTTTCTTCTCTTTTTCCCTGCTGAACTTTTGTCCCTTTTTGTGTTCTGAAATTTAGTCGCTTTTCGTTCCCTGAAATGTCGTCGCTTTTTATGCCCTGAAATTTCGTCACTTTCCGTGTCCTGAAATGTTGTCTCTTTTCGTGTCCTGAAATGTTATTGCTTCTTGCGTCCTGAAATGTGTCTATTTTCCGTCCTGAATTTTTGTCACATTTCATGCCCTGATTTTTAGTCGCTTACTGCGTCCTATATTTTAGTCATTTTGGCTTCCTGAAGGTCCGTCGCGTGAGCTGAATCTTCAGTGTTTTTCACATGCTGAATTTTCGTTGCTTTTTGCGTCCTGAACTGTTGTCTTTTTTCATGTCCTGAAATTTCATAGTTTTTCTCGTCTGGAATTTTTGCTGCATTTCATGTCCTGCGTTTTCATCGTTTTTATGAGTACTGAAATTTCTCAGCTTTACACATGCTGAATTTTCTTCGCTTTTTGCCTGCTGAATTTTCTTCGCTCTTCGTGTTCTAAAATTTTGTCGCTTTTCGTGCCCTGAAATTTCTTCCCTTTTCATGCCCTGAAATGTTGTCACTTTTCATGTCCTGAAATTTTGTCGCTTTTCGTGTCCTGAAATTTCATCGCTTTTCATGTCCTGAAATATCATCGCATTTCGCGTCCTGAAATGTGTCTATTTTCTATCCTGAATTTTTGTCACATTTCACGTCCTGATTTTTAGTCACTTATTGCATCCTGAATTTTCATCGCTTTTCGCTTCCTGAAGGTCCGTCGCTTTGATCGAGCTGAATTTTCATCGCATTTCACATGCCGCATTTTTGTCACTTTTTATGTACTGAATTTTCGTCATTTTATGCGTGCTGAATTCTCATCACTTTTCACGTCCTGAAGATTTGTCGCTTTTTGCAAGCTGAATTTTCGTCGCGTTTCATATCCTGAAATATAGTCACTTTTCATGTCCTGAAATTTTGTCGCTTTTCGCGTCCACTTTTCGTTGCATTTCGCGTCCTGAATTTTCATCAATTTTAGTGTGCTGAAATCAAGTCGCATTTTTGTGCGCTGAAATTTCGTCGCTTCTTGTGTGCTGAGTTTTCGTCACATTTCATGTGCTGAAGGTTTGTCACTTTTCGCATGCTGAATTGTCATCACTTTTCTCGTGGTGAATTTTTGTCGCTATTTGTGTGTTGAAATGTTGTCGCTTTTCACGTCCTGAAATGTTGTTGCTTTTCCGTCCTGAAATGTTGTCACTTTTCACTGAAATTTCATTGGTTTTCATGTCCTGAAGGTTTATTGCGTAGCATGTGCTGAATCTTCGTCGCATTTCACGAGTCAAATTTTCGTCAGTTTTCATGTGCTAAATCTTTGGTGTTTTTCGCGTCCTGAGTTTTCGCTGCATTCCACGTCCTGAATTTTAATCGTTTTTCACGTACTGAATTTTCATAGCTTTACGCATGCTAAATTTTCTTCGCTTTTTGGGTGCTGAATTTTCGTCCCTTTTTGTGTCCTGAAATTTTGTCGCTTTTTGTGTCCTGAAATGTCATTGCTTTTTGTGTCCTGAAATGTCATCGCTTTTCGTGTCCTGAATTGTCGTTGCTTTTCGCGTCAAGAAATTTTGTAGCTTTTTGCGTCCTGAAAATGTGTCTATTTTCCGTCCAGAGTTTCCGTTGCATTTCATGTCCTGAAATTTCGTCTTTTTTCGCGTGCTGAAATTTCGTCACTTTCCGTGTCCTGAAATTTCGTCGCTTTTCGTGTCTTGAAATGTTGTCGCTTTTCGTGTCCTGAAATGTCATCGCTTTTCACGTCCTGAAATGTGTCTATTTTCCATCCTGAATTTTTATCACATTTCACATCCTGATTTTTAGTCACTTATTGCGTCCTGAAATTCCGTCACTCTCCGTGTTCTGAAATTTTGTCGCTTTTTGTGTCCTGAAATTTTGTCGCTTTTGTGTCCTGAAATTTTGTCGCTTTTCATGACCTGAAATGTCATCGCTTTTCGTGTCCTGAAATGTCATCGCTTTTCGTCTCCTGAAATGTCGTCGCTTTTCGTGTCCTGAAATGTCGTCGCTTTTCACGTCATGAAATTTTGTCGCTTTTTGTGTCCTGAAAATGTGTCTATTTTCCGTCCTGAATTTTCTTTGCATTTCATGTCGTGAATTTTCGTCGTTTTTCGTGTGCTGAAATTTCTCAGCTTTATGCGTGCTGAATTTTTGTCCCTTTTTCCCTGCTGAACTTTTGTCCCTTTTTGTGTTCTGAAATTCAGTCGCTTTTCGTGTCCTGAAATTTCGTCATTTTTCGTGTCCTGAAATGTTGTCTCTTGTCGTGTCCTGAAATGTCATCGCTTTTCGCGTCCTGAAATGTGTCTATTTTCCGTCCTGAATTTTTGTCACATTTCACGTCCTGATTTTTATTCACATTGCGTCCTGATATTTTGTCACTTTCTGTGTCGTGAAATTTCTTTGCTTTTTGTGTCGTGAAATTTTGTTGTCCTGAAATGTCATTGCTTTTCGTGTCCTGAAATGTCATCGCTTTTCGTCTCCTGATATGTCATCGCTTTTCGTGTCCTGAAATGTCATCGCTTTTCGCGTCCTGAAATGTGTCTATTTTCCGTCCTGAATTTTTGTCACATTTCACATATTGATTTTTAGTCACTTATTGCATCCTGAAATTTCGTCACTCTCCATGTCCTGAAATTTCGTCACTTTTTGTGTCCTGAAATTTTGTCGCTTTTTATGTCCTGAAATGTCATTGCTTTACATGTCCTGAACTGTCATTGCTTTTCGTCTCCTGATGTGTCGTCGCTTTTAGTGTCCTGAAATGTCGTCGCTTTTCACGTCATGAAATTTTGTAGCTTTTTGCGTCCTGAAAATGTGTCTATTTTCCGTCCTGAGTTTTCGTTGCATTTCATGTCATGAATTTTCGTCATTTTTCGTGTGCTGAAATTCCTCAGCTTTATGCATGCTGAATTTTCTTCTCTTTTTCCCTGCTGAACTTCTGTCCCTTTTTGTGTTCTGAAATTTAGTCGCTTTTCGTACCCTGAAATTTCGTCGCTTTTTGTGCCCTGAAAAGTCGTCACTTTCCGTGTTCTGAAATGTCGTCGTTTTTCGTGTCCTGAAATGTCATCGCTTTTCGTGTCCTGAAAAGTCATCACTTTTCGTGTCCTGAAATGTCATTGCTTTTCACGTCCTGAAATGTGTCTTTTTTCCGTCCTGAATTTTTGTCACATTTCACATCCTGATTTTTAGTGCTGAAATTTCTCAGATTTATGCATGCTGAATTTTCTTCTCTTTTTCCCTGCTGAACTTTTGTCCCTTTTTGTGTTCTGAAAATTAGTCGCTTTTCGTGCCCTGAAATTTTGTCACTCTTTGTGCCCTGAAAGTTCGTCATTTTCCGTGTCCTGAAATTTCGTCACTTTTCGTGTCCTGAAATGTCAAGCTTTTCTCCTCCTGAAATGTCATCGCTTTTCGCGTCCTGAAATGTGTCTATTTTTCATCCTGAATTTTTGTCACATTTCACGTCCTGATTTGTAGTCATTTATTGCGTCCTGAAATTTCGTCGCTTTTTGTGTCCTGAAATTTTGTCACTTCCCGTGTCCTGAAATTTTGTCGCTTTTCATGTCCTGAAATGTCATTGCTTTTCGTGTCCTGAAATGTCATCGCTTTTAGTCTCCTGATATGTCGTCGTTTTTCGTGTCCTGAAATATCATGGCGTTTCACGTCATGAAATTTTGTAGCTTTTTGCGTCCTGAAAATGTGTCTATTTTCCGTCCTGAGTTTTCGTTGCATTTCATTTCCTGAATTTTCGTCGTTTTTCGTGTGCTGAAATTTCTCAGCTTTCTGCATGCTGCATTTTCTTCTCTTTTTCGCTGCTGAACTTTTGTCCCTTTTTGTGTTCTGAAATTTAGTCGCTTTTTGTACCCTGAAATTTCGTTGCTTTTTGTGCCCTCAAAATTTCGTCACTTTCCGCGTCCTGAAATTTCGTCACTCTCCGTGTCCTGAAATTTCGTCGCTTTTTGTGTCCTGAAATTTTGATGCTTTTAATGTCCTGAAATGTCATCTCTTTTCGTGTCCTGAAATGTCATCACTTTTCGTGTCCTGAAATGTCATCGCTTTTCGTGTTCTGAAATGTCATCGCTTTTCACGTCCTGAAATGTGTCTATTTTCCGTCATGAATATTTATCACATTTCACATCCTGATATTTAGTCACTTATTGCATCCTGAAATTTCGTCACTTTCTGTGTCCTGAAATTTTGTCGCTTTTTGTGTCCTGAAATTTTGTCGCTTTTCATGTCCTGAAATGTCATCGCTTTTCGTGTCTTGAAATGTCATCGCCTTTCGTCTCCTGAAATGTCGTCGCTTTTCGTGTCCTGAAATGTTGTCGCTTTTCACGTCATGAAATTTTGTACCTTTTTGCGTCCTGAAATGTGTCTATTTTCCGTCCTGAGTTTCTGTCACATTTCACATCCTGATTTTTAGTCATTTATTGCATCGTGAAATTTCGTCACTTTCTGTGTCTTGAAATTTAGTCCCTTTTTGTGTCCTGAAATTTTGTCGCTTTTCATGTCCTGAAATGTCATCGCTTTTCGTCTCCTGAAATGTTGTCACTTTTCCTGTCCTGAAATGTCGTCGCTTTTCACGTCATGAGATTTTGTTTCTTTTTGCATCCTGAAAATGTGTCTATTTTCCGTCCTGAGTTTTCGCTGCATTTCATGTCCTGAAATTTTGTCTTTTTTTGCGTGCTGAAATTTTGTCGCTTTTCGTGTCCTGAAATTTCGTCGCTTTTCATGTCCGGAAATGTTGTCGCTTTTCGTGTCCTGAAATGTCATCGCTTTTCACGTCCTGAAATGTGTCTATTTTCCATCCTGAAATTTTATCACTTTTCACATCCTGATTTTTAGTCACTTATTGCGTCCTGAAATTTCGTCACTTTCCGTGTCCTGAAATTTTGTCACTTTTTGTGTCCTAAAATTTTGTCGCTTTTCATGGACTGAAATGTCATCGCTTTTCGTGTCCTGAAATGTCATCGCTTTTCATCTCCTGAAATGTCGTCACTTTTTGTGTCCTGAAATGTTGTCGCTTTTCACATCATGAAATTTTGTAGCTTTTTGCGTCCTGAAAATGTGTCTATTTTCTGTCCAGAGTTTCCGTTGCATTTCATGTCCTGAAATTTCGTCTTTTTTCGCGTGCTGAAATTTCGTCACTTTTCGTGTCCTGAAATTTTGTCGCTTTTCGTGTCTTGAAATGTTGTCGCTTTTCGTGTCCTGAAATGTCATCTCTTTTCGTCTCCTGAAATGTCATCGCTTTTCGTGTCCTGAAGTGTCATCGCTTTTCGTCTCCTGAAATGTCGTCGCTTTTCGTGTCCTGAAATGTCGTCTCTTTTCACGTTATTAAATTTTGTAGCTTTTTGCGTCCTGAAAATGTGTCTATTTTCCGTCCTGAATTTTCGTTGCATTTCATTTCCTGAATTTTCGTTGTTTTTCGTGTGCTGAAATTTCTCAGCTTTATGCATGCTGAATTTTCTTCTCTTTTTCCCTGCTGAACTTTTGTCCCTTTTTGTGTTCTGAAATTTAGTCGCTTTTCGTACCCTGAAATGTCGTCGCTTTTTATGCCCTGAAATTTCGTCACTTTCCGTGTCCTGAAATGTTGTCTCTTTTCGTGTCCTGAAATGTCATTGCTTCTTGCGTCCTGAAATGTGTCTATTTTCCGTCCTGAATTTTTGTCACATTTCATGTCCTGATTTTTAGTCGCTTACTGCGTCCTATATTTTAGTCATTTTGGCTTCCTGAAGGTCCGTCGCGTGAGCTGAATCTTCAGTGTTTTTCACATGCTGAATTTTCGTTGCTTTTTGCGTCCTGAACTGTTGTCTTTTTTCATGTCCTGAAATTTCATAGTTTTTCTCGTCTGGAATTTTTGCTGCATTTCATGTCCTGCGTTTTCATCGTTTTTATGAGTACTGAAATTTCTCAGCTTTACACATGCTGAATTTTCTTCGCTTTTTGCCTGCTGAATTTTCTTCGCTCTTCGTGTTCTAAAATTTTGTCGCTTTTCGTGCCCTGAAATTTCGTCCCTTTTCATGCCCTGAAATGTTGTCACTTTTCATGTACTGAAATTTTGTCGCTTTTCGTGTCCTGAAATTTCATCGCTTTTCATGTCCTGAAATATCATCGCATTTCGCGTCCTGAAATGTGTCTATTTTCTATCCTGAATTTTTGTCACATTTCACGTCCTGATTTTTAGTCACTTATTGCATCCTGAATTTTCATCGCTTTTCGCTTCCTGAAGGTCCGTCGCTTTGATCGAGCTGAATTTTCATCGCATTTCACATGCCGCATTTTTGTCACTTTTTATGTACTGAATTTTCGTCATTTTATGCGTGCTGAATTCTCATCACTTTTCACGTCCTGAAGATTTGTCGCTTTTTGCAAGCTGAATTTTCGTCGCGTTTCATATCCTGAAATATAGTCACTTTTCATGTCCTGAAATTTTGTCGCTTTTCGCGTCCACTTTTCGTTGCATTTCGCGTCCTGAATTTTCATCAATTTTAGTGTGCTGAAATCAAGTCGCATTTTTGTGCGCTGAAATTTCGTCGCTTCTTGTGTGCTGAGTTTTCGTCACATTTCATGTGCTGAAGGTTTGTCACTTTTCGCATGCTGAATTGTCATCACTTTTCTCGTGGTGAATTTTTGTCGCTATTTGTGTGTTGAAATGTTGTCGCTTTTCACGTCCTGAAATGTTGTTGCTTTTCCGTCCTGAAATGTTGTCACTTTTCACTGAAATTTCATTGGTTTTCATGTCCTGAAGGTTTATTGCGTAGCATGTGCTGAATCTTCGTCGCATTTCACGAGTCAAATTTTCGTCAGTTTTCATGTGCTAAATCTTTGGTGTTTTTCGCGTCCTGAGTTTTCGCTGCATTCCACGTCCTGAATTTTAATCGTTTTTCACGTACTGAATTTTCATAGCTTTACGCATGCTAAATTTTCTTCGCTTTTTGGGTGCTGAATTTTCGTCCCTTTTTGTGTCCTGAAATTTTGTCGCTTTTTGTGTCCTGAAATGTCATTGCTTTTTGTGTCCTGAAATGTCATCGCTTTTCGTGTCCTGAATTGTCGTTGCTTTTCGCGTCAAGAAATTTTGTAGCTTTTTGCGTCCTGAAAATGTGTCTATTTTCTGTCCTGAATTTTCGTTGCATTTCATGTCCTGATTTTTAGTCTCTTATTGCATCCTGAATTTCACTTTTCACTTCCTGCTTTGAGCGTGCTGAATTTTCATCGCATTTCACATGCCGCATTTTCGTCACTTTCTGTGTGCTGAATTTTCGTCACTTTGCATGTGCTGAATTTTCATCGCTTTTCACGTCCTGAAGATTTGTCGCTTTTCACAATCTAAATTTTCATCACTTTTCATGTTCTGAAATTTAGTTGCTTTTCATGTCCTGAAATTTCATCGCTTTTCACGTGCTGAATTTTCATTGCTTTTTGTGTCCTGAAGTTTTGTCACTTTTCGCGTGCTGAATTTTCATCACTTTTCGCATCCAGGTTCATCGCTTTTCACGTCCTGCAGTTCCGTCACTTTTCGTGTGCTGAAATCTCATCACATTTTGTGTGCTGAATTTTCGTCACTTTTTGCATGTTGAATTTTCGTTAGTTTTTGCATGCTGAATTTTCGTCGCATTTCACGTCCTGAAAATTTGTTGCTTTCCATATCCAGAATTTTTGTCGCTTTTGGCGTTTCAGATTTTTGTCCACTTTCTTCATCTGAATTTTAGTCACTTTTCGTGTGGTGAATTTTCTTCGCTTTTTGTTTGCTGAAATTTCGGAGATTTTCGTGTGCTGAACTTTCGTTGTTTTTCTCATCATGAAATGTCATCCCTTTTTGTGTCCTGAATTTTTGTCCGTTTTCTTGTCGTGAATCTTCTTTGCTTTACCAATCATAGATTTACTTTTTGCGGTTTGAATTCATGTCGCCTTTCGCAGCCTGAATTTTCATTGCTTTTCACACCCTGAGGGTTCCGCACTTTTTGCGTGCTGTATTTTCATCGCATTTCTCGTGGTTTTGTGTGCTGAAATTTTGTTGCATTTCAAGTCCTGAAATGTTGTCGCTTTTCCCGTCCTAAAATTTGTTCTTTTTTTGCGTCTTCAATTTTTTCCCTTTTTGCGTGCTGAATTTTCATGGCTTTTTGTGTATAGAAATTCTGTCGTTTCATGCTCTGAAATTTCGTCGATTTATGCATCGTGTAATTTCGTAGTTTTTTGTGTCCTGAATTTACTTCACCTTTGGCATTTTGAATTTTCGTCGTCTTTCATGTCCTGAATTTTCATCAATTTTTGTGTGCTGAAATTTCGGTGCTTTTCATTTGCTGAAATTTTGTCACTTTTCGCGTGCAGAATTTTCATCGCTTTTCACGTCCTGAAGGTTTGTTACTTTTCTTGTGCTGAAATATTTTCACTTTTCGTGTCTTGAAATGTTGTCGTTTCATGTGTCCTCACATTTGGTCGTTGTTTGCATCCTGAATTTAAGTCACTTTTGGCGTTTTGAATTTTTGTCGCTTTTCCTGTGCTGAAATTTCGTCGCATTTCAAATTTGTTCCCTTTTCGCATTATGCTTCCTGAATTTTTGTCGCCATTTCCATCCTGAATTTTTGTCACTTTCCATGCGCGCAAATCTGGCCTTTTTTCATTCTGAAATTTCGTCACTACTCATGCCCTGAATTTTCGTTGCCTTTCAGGTCTTGAATTTTAGTTGCGTTTTGCGTCCTGAAATTCCATTGGATTTCGTGTCCTGAAGGTCCGTTTTGTGTGCTGAATCTTTGTCGCATTTCACGTGCCGAATTTTCGTCACTTTTCGTGTGCTGAATCTTTGGTGTTTTTGACGTGCTGAATTTTCGGCGCTTTTTGCGTCCTGAAATGTTGTCGTTTTTCGCGTCCTGAAATTTTGTCATTATTCACGTCCTGAATTTTCACTGCATTCCATGTCCTGAATTTTTGTCGTTTTTCGTGTACTGAAATTTCTCAGCTTTACGCATGCTGAATTTTCTTCGCTTTTTTCCTGCTGAATTTTCGTCCCTTTTCGTGTTCTGAAATTTTGTTGCTTGTCGTGACCTGAAATTTCGTAGCTTTTCGTGTCCTGAAATGTCATCGCTTTTCGCGTCCTGAAATGTGTCTATTTTCCATCCTGAATTTTTATCACATTTCACGTCCTGATATTTAGTCACTTATTGCATCCTGAATGTTCATCGCTTTTCACTTCCTGAAGGTCCGTCGCTTTGAGCGTGCTGAATTTTTATTGCATTTCACATGCCGCATTTTCGTCACTTTTTATGTGCTGAATTTTCGTCACTTTATGCGTGCTGAATTTTCATCGATTTTCACGTCCTGAAGATTTGTCGCTTTTCGCAAGCTGAATTTTCATCGCTTTTCATGTCCTGAAATTTAGTCACTTTTCATGTCCTGAAATTTCGTCGCTTTTCGCGTCCTGACTTTTCGTCGCATTTCGCGTCCTGAATTTTTATCATTTTTCGTGTTCTGAAATCTCGTCACTTTTTGTGTTCTGAAATTTTGTCACTTTTTTCATACTGAATTTTCACCGCTTTTAATGTTTTGCTGCTGCCTTTTACGTGGCTTCATCGCTTTTCGGGTGCTGAATCTTCGTCACTTTTTGCGTCCTGAATTTATGTCATATTTGGTGTTTCGGATTTTCATCGACTCTTGCCACCTGAATTTTCAATTCAATTCAATCTTCAATTGTCATTGAGCGGTGTACAATTTTCTTCACTTTTCGTTTGCTGAACTATTGTCGTTTTTCACGTCCTGAAATTTTATCGCTTATTGCGATCTGAAATTTTGATGCTTTTCACATGCAGAATTTCTGTCAATTTTCGTCTCTTTTCTCGTCCTCATCCTCCTCCACTCCAGGTAATAAAGTTCCAGCCTACTCAACATCTCCCTATAGCTCAGACGATCCAGTCCTGCAACGTTCTTGTAAAACATCTCCGTACCTTTCCTATAACATGGTGCCCAGAACTGAACACAATACTCTAAATATTAGGTCTTTGGGCATCTTCAATTCGAATCACTAAAATGGTAACTGTTACTTGTATTAAGTTTTCTTTTCTCTCTGCTGTTAAGGCAAGCTTGCACTGATGACACTGCAAGATGTAACAAATAGCTCTGGCCTCAGTGCAAGATACCCGGGTTTGATCCTGACCATAGATGCTATCTGTGTGCAGTTTGCACGTTCACCCTGTGGTTTTCCACCGGGTTTTCCGGTTTCCTCCCACATCCCTAAGACGTGCGGATTTGTAGGTTATTTGGCCCTCTGCAAAGAGCCTCTAGTGTCGGGAGTGGATGAGAAAGTCCGATAACATGGAACTAGTGTGAACGGGTGATCGATGGTTGGTGTGAAAATTTGTAGTGAGCCTTCATACATCTAGGAATTAGTATCTATTTAAAAATGTTTTGTACAATTTATTTATGAATACTTCTGAATGTCTGGGCAATCAAAAGCTTTCCATGTACTAACAATGTTACAACATTTTGAGATATAAAAAATCAAGCCTGAAATTTATTCCATCAGATAAAGCATAAGAATAAGTTTAATTTGGCACCTAATTCACTTTCATATTTTCAGTATTAAAAAGGTTATGGTCATTTTCATACTCAGAAATTAGCATCTTGTTCCCTTTTGCTTTTCCATTGACTTAACACAAAAGCTGTGATCACGGACAGTCAAAAGCCCATAACTTTCTTAAAAAATAATAGAACTGAATGAAATTATCAGTTATTATTGATTGAAGTGTTCTGAAACAAATATGAAACAATCTTATCTGGATGACCTGAAAGTAAAGCATATAATTAGTTAGTTGCCTAATTTTAGCTAATTACAAAATTCAATTACTAGATCAAAACACCTATCCAAACACCTAAGAAAAGGTTAACATTTTTAAAAAGCCTAAGCGTCCAAATAACATTCACAGAAGAATTCACAATATAACATGATTTTTAAATCTCATTGTCATGAATTTATAGGCCAAATGGAAGGAACTTAGTCTTTAATTCCCGTAAATTAATGGCTATTTAAATCAATTTACGAGTGGGTATTTGTGGACCGCGATGGATTGGAACGTTGTGGTTTGCGGTGAATTTAACTCCCATATCGGCAGGAAAAATACTGCCAGTTCATATGGGGAATAAATCACCGTTTCACAACATGAAATTTTGATTAAATGTTCCTAAGAAGCACGTTCTTATGTAAAAATAAACTGTGTACCTTCTTTTGTCCCCTACGTAAGATCCGTCCCGTTGTCAGCGTTGACGGCATTAGAAGATTATTTTTAATTTACTCCTGCTTTTAATTTTTCCAGCGCTAATTTTAATAATAAAACGAGAGAGAGAGAGAGAGAGAGAGAGAGAGAGAGAGAGAGAGAGAGAGAGAGAGAGAGAGAGAGAGAGAGAGAGAGAGAGAGAGAGAGAGAGAGAGAGAGAGAGAGCAGTGTATTAATTTGTATTAATATTCAAACTGACGGTGGTGACGAGGTGTTTATGAGTTTATGTTTACAACTTTATAAAGTTCATGAAGTTTCAAGAGCAGGATAAAGTCTCCTCCACTCTCCTCTCCTCTCGTCTCCTCTCCTCGCCTCTCCTCCCCTTCTCTCAAATCCCCCCTCTCCTCCCCTCACCATTCCTTCCCTCCACTCTCCTCTCCTATCGTCCCCTTCCCGTCCCTCCCCTCTCATCTCCTCCCCTTCCCCCCTTCCTCTCCTCTCCGGAGAGTATTGGCTTTGGGTCAGTTCTGGTCCCTGATTCGCCTCCACTTCATCTTCTTCTTCTTGCGTATGGCGTGCACAGCCCAAAGTTGTAGGTCAACTTGTTCTATTTGATCTATTTGTTTGTGTATGTCGGGTTGATTGCATTAGTTGAAACAGCGTGGACCGCAATGAAGGTTGCAATCTCCCACCGCTCTCCTCCACTCTCTATCAGTCTGCGCAGCTGGAGGTTCTTCATGACGGGGGAGGGGGGGGTGGGGTCGCCCTAAATTATGAATATGAATTGAGGATAAAATGCAGGGAACTTGTCATTGCTGTAAATCACCACAGGGTAGGAGTGTTGACTTAAAAAGTGAAAAGACGTAATTCTGGCGGAACACCACTGGGTGGGAGAGTTGAGCAGAGAATAACAGGACGTGTAATCGCACCAGAGACCACCGGGTGGGAGTGTTGAGCAGGGAATAACATGACTTGTCATTGTGCAGAAGGAGAGGGTCTGCAGTTAATGGCACAACCCTGAACAGCATCGATGTCCGAGGGATCTTCGAGGCCAAGTCCATAACTCCCTGAAAGAAGCAACACAAGATGCTCTTGCCCTGTTGCATATGTTTTGAATAAACCTTTGACTAACATGTTGAACATGGAAAGACCTTTTGTTCAATTCATTATTAGATAAATCAGCTTACTTTGACAATTGTGGTAACATACGTTTATCTACTGCATACCTACTATTGTTTTTCTACTTTACATCTGTATATGGTGGCTGAGTGTTTTGATTTGTGTTAATGTTCAAGTTTAATCGTTCCAAGTCGACTGTGGCACAGAGCTTATAACTTTATATCTTTATTAATTCATTGAGTTCGAAGAGCAGAATTTAGGCCATTTCGCAGGAGAATGGGGTTGAGAGGCAAAGATACATCAGCCATGATTGAATGGAAGAGTAGACGCGATGGGCTGAATGGCCTAATTTTTCTCCTATCACTCATGAACATAAATTAAAATATTGTGGATAAAATACAGTCATTGGTCTGAGAGGATATCATCCATCACACCTGTTCAATGTTTGTCAGTGTAGGAACCCCCCACTCCCCAGAAAAATCTTCCTCTTCGCACCCCCTCTCTCCCCTATCTCCCCTTCTATCTTCCCCATCTCCCCCTCCCCCTCTCTCTTGACAAATTGTCAAAGTAAGCTGAATGACAGAGAGTGGAGGAGAGCGGTGGGAGATTGCAACCTTAATGCGGTCCACGCTGTTTCGACTAATGCAATCAACCCGACGTGCACAAACAAATAGATCAAATAGAACAAGTTGACCTTCAACTTTGGGCTGTGCACGCCATACGCAAGAAGAAGAAGTGGAGGCGAATCAGGGTCCAGAACTGACCCAAAGCCAATATTCTCCAGAGAGGAGAGGAGAGGCGAGGAGTTGAGTGGAGAGGAGAGGAGAGGAAGGGGCTGTCATTGCTGCGGGATGCCACTGGGAGGGAGTGTTGACCACAAAATAATGAAGGGGGACACCGTTAAATATTTAAAGGAGGGCATTGTTAAATGGGAGGGTGGGAGAGAGAGAGAGGAAGGGAGGGGGGATGGAGGGGGGCCTGGGAGAGAGAGAGAGAGAGAGAGAGAGAGAGAGGGGGGGGAGAAGGGGAAAGGGGAAGAGAGAGGGGGAGGGGGAGATGGGGAAGATAGAAGGGGAGATTGGGGAGAGAGGGGGTGCGAAGAGGAAGATTTTTGTGGGGAGTGGGGGGTTCCTACATTGACAAACATTGAACAGGTGTGATGGATGATATCCTCTCTCTCCCTCCCTCTTTCCTGCCTTCCTGCCCACCTCTGCCACACTCTTCTCTGTCTCTCTGCCTCACCTCCCTCCTCTCCCTGCCTTCATCCAACACTCTCCTTGATTCCTCAGCTCCACAACACTCCCTCTATCCCACATTCCATCCTACCATAACATTGTGCCCTCTCCCCCTCCCCCTCTCACTCTCCATTTCTCATTCCTTCTCTCTCCCCAACCTCACTCCCCCTCCTGGCCAATGGCGGCTCCTCCACGATGGACTACAACGCGCAACAGGCACTAGGGCCCTGTAGCCCACTCCCCTCTAAACTCACTCATTCACCCCCTCAACTCACTCACTTCCTCCCCTCCTTCAGTCATCCCTCAACTCACTCCCTCCCTTCTCCCATTGCCTCCCTTCCCCTCATTCCCTTTGTCTCTCCTCACTCACACTTATTTGCTCCTGTCCCTCATTCACTCCCTCCCCACCATCCTTCCCACCCACAACTCATTCCCCCTCCCTCATTCCCGCCCTTCCTCCCCTCTATGCTTCCCTTCCTCACCCCCTCCCTCCCCCTCAGTCACCCACTTTTCCTCATCCCTCCCTTCATTCCCTCCTGCCTCTTATTCACCCCCACTCTTCCCTCATTCCCTCCCAATCCTCATTCACTCCCTCCCTCTCTCAGATTCCCTCCCTCTCTCCCCAGTCACACACTTCTTTCCCCTTCCCTCCTTCCGCCCTCCCTTTTCTTCCCTTTCTTCCTCTCCCTCATTCCTCCCCTCATTCATTCACACTGCTCTATCTTTCCCCCACTCATTCACTCCATCCATGCCCTCTTTCAGATTTCCCTCCATCCCGCTACACCCTTCTATCCCCTCTCTCCCTCCCCACATCCACTCCATCCCTCCACTCACTCCGCTAAACTAAAGTCCGCATTGCCGCCAAAGACCAGTCCATAGAAGATCAAAGTTGCTGAGGTCAGTGTTGTTCATTGTTCAAGAACGTGATTGATGTTTGGAAGAAGCAGAGAAGTCAAGAGTGAAAAAGGTCACCCCACCTTCCATCACCCCCACCCCCAGGATAGATTGCTGATTAGTACAGGTGTCAGTGGTTATTGGGAGAAGGCAGGAGAATGGGGTTAGGAGGGAGAGATAGATCAGCCATGATTGAATGGGAGAGTAGAATTGATGGGCTGAATGGCCTAATCCTACTCCCATCACTTAAGGTCATGAACTTCAACCTCTCATTAAAATACAGGGGATCTGTCATTGCAGGGGGACACCACTGGGTGGGAGTGTTGACCACAAAATAATTAAGGGGGGGCACCATTAAATATTTAAGAGAGGGCACCATTAAATATTTATGGAAGGGCATCATTAAATAGGAGAGAGAGAGGGAGGGAGGGATGGGAGAGAGTGAAGGGGAAATGAGAGATAGAGGGGGAGAGCAGGGAGAGGGGAGAGTATGAGGAGAGAAGGGGAGATGCGGAAAGAGAGGGTGAGTGGGGACAGAGAGGGGGAGAGAGTGGGGGGTGAAGAGGGGGAGTTGTGTGGGGAGTGGGGGGTTCCTACTGACAAACAATGAACAGGTGTAATGGATGATATGCTCTCTCTCTCCCTCCCTCTTCCCTCTTCCCTCTTCCCTCTTCCCTCTTCCACCTGCCCACTACTGACACACTCTGTACCGATGTAGCCCCGAGTACCGAAGAGTGGCCATTACCGTAAATTTCCGAGTTCGAATCAGGGCAAACTCGGGAGATTTCTTGGAATGAACTCGTACCGTGGGACAGGGGTTTAATCTAGTTAGCTAGCTAGCTATCCAGTATGTAGCTCAGTCTTGCTATCTACCTAGCTATCCAGTATGTAGCCATCCAGCTAGCTACCTAGTTATACAGGATGTAGCCATCTAGCTGGCTCAATTGTGAACATGTTTTGCCTTTCTGCTAACTGGTTAGCATGCGACTAAAGCTTTTCATTGTACCGCAGTACACAAGAGAATTAATCAATGTGGGGGAAATAATTATATGAGACTAGACTAGACGGGACCCATTGGGTCTCCTTGGCTACTCAAGGCTACACCTTGAAATTCCATTTCAAGCAGGGTGCAAGGCCATCAAATTAAAATCCATTTTCCTACCATTTCAAGTAGGGTACAAGGCCACCAAATTCAAGTGCAGTTTCCTACCACTTGAAGCAGGGTACAAGGCCACTGAATTCAAGTGCAGTTTCCAACCACTTCAAGCAGGGTGCAAGGCCACTGAATTCAAGTGCAGTTTCATACAATTTCAACCAGGGTGAAATCACCATAACACTACCACAAAAAACACACAAAACACCAAACTCACAGTTCAGTAGAAATTCAGTGTGTTCAATTGATTCACAGCTCAGACGGTCATGACCTCTCCCTCCCCCATCATGCAGAGACTGAGCCACAGCCACTCTACCGGGTTTTATAACCCCTCCCCCTCCCACCGCAAAAGGTGTGGCCTTCATGGCGTGATTGACAGGAGAGAGATTCTCAACATTTCTTAAACACTAATAATACTTTTTTTTATTGATGGGAAGAATCCTCTGCACCTGATGAGTGGAGGGGGACTGGGTAAGATGGCCAAAAATCACAGCCGTAAGTGGCAGCGTTTTATCTAAAATCAATATATGCAAACAGGAGGTTGTCCAGTGCACCCAAGCTACCATTTGCAGTGCCTTTTACTTCAACCCAGTGCACCCAAACCACCATTTGCAATGCCTCTTACTTCAAACCAGTGCACCCAAACTACCATTTTCAGTGCCTTTTACTTCAACCTAGTGCACCCAAGCCACCATATGCAGTGCCTTTTACTTCAACCCAGTGCACCCAAGCCACCATTTGCAGTGCCTTTTACTTCAACCGAAAGCACCCAACCCGCCACATGCAGTACCTTTTACTTCTACCCAAAGCACATGCCACCATTTGCAGTGCCTTTTACTTCAACCCAAGGCGCACAAGCCACCATTTGCAGTGCCGTTTACTTCAACCCAAAACACCCAAACCACCATTTGCAGTGCCTTTTACTTCAACCCAAAGCACCCACACCACCATTTGCAGTGCCTATTACTTCAACCCAAAGCACCCAAGCCACAATTTGTAGTGCTATTACTACAACCCAAAGCACCCAAGCCACCATTTGCAGTGCCTATTACTTCAGCCCAAAGCTTCCAAGCCACCATTTAGAGTGACTATTAAATCAACCCAAAGCACCCAACCACCATTTGCAGTGCATGTTACTTCAACCCAAAGCTCCCAAACCACCATTTGCTGTGCCTTTTACTTCAACCCAAAGCACCCAAACCACCATTTGCTGTGCTCTTTACTTCAAACCAACCATATTTTCATTTTCAAACCACATTAAGGGCATTGAAGGTCATTAAAACCACACTCACAATTTAGCAGACATGTGTTCACTGTTATTCACAGCTTAGACTGAGAGACATGACTCTCTCACTACCCCCATCTTGCAGAGACTGACTGAGGCACACCACTTCCGGGTTTTATAGTTCCTCCCCCCTGCCACCAGCAGGGGCAGCAGAGAGAATGTCAACATTTTTAAAAACATTAATAAGTCTTTTATGTTTCATTGATGGGAAAAATACTCTGGTCCAGCTCAGCGGAGGGCGACTCTGAGCGAGGTGGCCAAAAATGATGTCTGTAAGTGGCGGCGTTCTCTCGGAAATCGAATCGCAGTGAGTCAAAAGTGGTCAAGATCTTACTTTTAGTAATATAGATTCTTACGTGGATTGGTGTAACAACACACCAGTTGTTGTTGTTGTTGTAAAGCTTCAGTTGTTGCTGTTGTTGCTTATATTGTATTGTTCTTTTACAGGTGCCCTCCCCTAAATCTACCCTAAATTTACATTTGCCTTCCCTACTGCACCATTAAAGGTGCCCTCCCCTAATTCACCATTTATAGATGCCCTCCTAATTTAAATTCCCCACTGCATCATTTAAAGGTGCCCTCCCCTATATCCCCCTCCATTGACATGCCCTACCCTAAAGCTACATTTGCAGGTGCCCTTCCCTAAACCCCCCTATTTCTAGGCACCCTCACCCACACGCAGCCATCTATTTAGCATTATGCGTCATGTAATTTTGTCGCTTTTCGTGTCCTGAATTTACATCACCTTTGGCATTTTGAATTTTCGTCGCCTTTTGTGTCCTGAATTTTCGTCACTTTTCGCACGCTGAATTTTCATCGCTTTTTGTGAGCTGACATTTTGGCATTTTCCGTGTGCTGAAATTTTGTCGCTTTACACGTCCTGATATTGCGTCGTTTTCACGTCCTGAATTTTCATCGCTTTTCATGTGCTGAATTTTCGTCGTTTTTCACGTCCTGAAGTTCATCGCTTTTGGCATTTTGACTTTTTGTCGCCATTCAAGTCCTAAATTTTCGGCACTTTTCGCCTGCTGAATTTTCGTCGCTTTTCTTGTGCTGAAATTTTGGTGCATTTCACATCCTGAAATTTAGTTGCATTTCACGTCCTGAATATTTGTCGTATTTAATGTCCTGAATTTTTGTTGCGTTTAGCGTCCTGTATTTTCATTGCTTTTCGCATCTTTTTTTTAATATATATTTTTATTAGAGGCCATATATATTACAAATAATATGATATTTTTTTCAGATATACATATTACATCTTTCCAAAATTATATAAATATTACCAAGTCATATATATAGGCCTCAATTTTTTTTAATAGTGTGAAAAAGAGAAAAAGAAAAAAGAACAAAGAAAGAATAGTGAATAATTTAAAGAGTGTGATTATACTTGATTAGAAGAGAAAAAGATTAGAAGAAAAAAAAAATTTTTTTAAACAAAAACATAACTAATAAACAATTATTATACTTAAGGAGAAAAAAACCAGTATGCATCTTATCAATGAATGGAACAATTTCTAATTATAATATATGGAGACAAGTATATAAATCTCAGATTAAACATTTTTGTTTGATCTTACCACCGGGTACTTATTGAGTTTCAATGCTGAGCCCAGCTACCCCTTCATATAATCAGTGAATGGAGACCATATTTGTTCAAAAAGCTCATGTTTATCCATTAGGATAAACCTAATTCTCTCCAATTGCAACGTCTCCAACATTTCCAATGTCCACATTTTAATTGTAGGGAATAATGGTCCCTTCCAAAATTTTAATATTAATTTTTTTCCAATTATTAAACAATAATCCAGAAAATTTCTTTGATTGCTTTTCGCATCTTGAAGGTTTGTCACTTTTCATGTGCTGAATGTTTGCCGCTTTTCACATACTGAATTTTCGTCACTTTTCGTGTGGTGAAATTTCGTCACTTTTCACTTTGTGAAATTTCGTCCCTTTATCCGTCCTGTAATTTAGTCGCTGTTCATGTCCTGAATTTACGTCGTTTTGGTGTTTTGAATTTTCGTCAACTTCATGTCCTGCGTTTTCATCACTTTTCGCTTGCTGAATTTTCGTCACTTTTCGCATGCTGAATTTTCGTTGCTTTTTGTGTGCTGAAATACTGGCGCTTTTCGTGTGCTGAAATTTCGTCGCTTTTCCTGTCCTGAAATTTAATCGCTTTTTACATCCTGAATTTTCGTTGCTTTTCATGTGCTGAATTTTAATTGCTTTTCACGTCCTGAAGGTTCGTCACTTTTCGTGTGCTGAATTTTCGTCGCTTCTCGCATGCTGAACTTTCATCGCTTTTCATGTGCTGAAATTTCATCGTTTATCACGTCCTGAAAGTTCGTCACTTTTTGAATCCTGAATTTACATTTCTTTTAGCGTTTTGAATTTTCGTCGCTTTTGGCATTTTTTATTTCCGTCGCCTTTCGCAGCCTGAAGGTTCGTCACTTTTCGCGTGCTGAATTTTGGTCACTTCTCACATGCTGAAATATCATCGCTTTTCATGTGCTGAAATTTCGTCACCTTACACGTCCTGAAATTTCGTCTCTTTATGCGTTCTGAATTACGTCGCCATTCACGTCCTCAATTTACAATGCTTTTTGCGAGCTGAATTTTCGTGACTTTTCACGTGCTGAATTTTTGTCGCTTTCCGTGTGGTGACATTTCTTCGCCTTTCATGTTCTGAAAGTTTGTAGCTTTTCGCATGTTGAATTTTCATCACTTTCTGAAATTTCGTTGCATTTCACGTCATGAAATTTCATTGCATTTCACGTCCTGAAATTTAGTTGCATTTCATGTGCTGAAATTTAGTTGCATTTCACATCCTGAATATTTGTCACATTTCATGTCCTGAATTTTCGTCGCATTTAGTGTCCTGAATTTTCGTCGCATTTAGTGTCCTGAATTTTCAGCGCATTTTGCATCCTGAAGGTTCGTCGCTTTTCATGTACTGAATTTTTGTCACTTTTCACATGCTGAATTTTCATCACATTTCCTCTGCTGAAATGTTGTCGCTTATCACATCGTGAAATTTCGTCGCTATTTGAATCCTGAATTTACATTTCTTTTGGCGTTTTGAATTTTTGTCGCTTTTTGCATGCTGAATTTTCGTTGCATTTCATGTGCTGACTTTTCATCACTTTTCACGTCCTGAATTTTTGTCCATTTACGCATCCTGAAGATTCGTCACTTTTCACGTGCTGAATTTTCATCGCTTTTCACATTCACATCATTTTCGTATGGAATTTTCGTCACTCTTCGCGTGCTAAATTATCGTCGCTTTTCGGATCCTGAAGTTTCGTCACTTTTTGCGTGCTGAATTATCATTGCTTTTCGCAGGCTGAATTTTCATCGCTTATCGTGTGCTGAAATTTTGTTGTTTTTCACGTCCTGAAAATGCATCGCTTTATGCGTCCTGAAGTTTTGTCGCCTTTCTTTTTTTTGTTTGTTTATTTTTTTGTTTATTTTATTAGGTTAATACAGTACAAAACAATACAATGGCACCTAATTTTAGGTGCCAACTATGTCATAACGTAATACATTCTATGTACAACCTCTAGTTTTATGTTTTTGAAAAGGAAATTAAAAAAAGACAAGAAATAGAGAGAAGAAAAAGAGGAAAAATAGATAGTAGAAAATTGATGAAAGGGAATCAACTCCTTAAGAATTGGTCATATTTACCTATTAGGCTGAGTCTCATTTCTTCAGGGTGAGCTATGTCCGTCATATTACTAATCCACATTTTAATAGTTGGTATAGCTGTATTTTTCCAAAATTTAAGTATCAATTTCTTTCCAATTATTAACCCACAATTAAAGAATACTTTTTGGTCTTTGTTTAACTTGATATCTTCTACTATTATTCCAAATATAATCCATTCCGTATTTGGTTCTTTTCTTGACTTGAAGAGCATTGAAAATATATCAGATATATCGCTCCATCATTTATTCAACTTTATACATCCTACAAATGAATGTGTTATATTGGCATTTTGAAACAAACATTTATCGTATCTAGGAGAAACATTTGAGTAGAATTTATGGAACCTCGTTTTTGAATAATATAGTCTATGTAATAATTTAAATTGAATTAGATTATGTATTGCATTAATGGAACAATTATGTGTGTTCATCAGATACTTTTCCCATCTATCTTTCGGAATCTTTATCATTAGTTCATGTTCCTAATCTTCTCTAAGTGCCTCTGGTGAGGGTTATTCTCTATTTAATATACTATTATAAAAATATGATATTAGTTTTTGTGAATCGGCCTTAATATTCATTGCTTCTTCTAAAGGGTCTAAAAATATTGTTTGAAATCTATGTATATATTTCTTCATAAAGTCACATATCAGTATATATTTAAAATATTGATTATCATTCAGTTTAAATTTTGATTTTAATTGTTGAAATGATAACAATTTACCCAATTCATACTTTCCTAATTCCCAGTATATCCCAATGTTTATATGGTTTGTTGATAAGAGATGGTTTAAATGCACGATTATTCAATATTGGGGTTGTTACGGCAATCTTCTTTGAACTCCAGCTTATTACTTTAGTTATCAGAAAGCTCCTCGTGTCTCCATAACAATGACATGGTCGAAGGATTGACCTTCTCCATCGTCTGTCCAAACTAATCTAAAAACTAAACTTCTGCGCAAGCAGTTAAGCTGCAAACACGCCCAAAAACACGTCGTAAATCCCACCCACATTACAACGGGCAGCCTAATATTTAAAGTCAAATGCCATTCACAATGACACGCAAAACAGGCCAAATGGCCACGACAGACCGGCCCCTAATTGTTCTGAATACATAATGAGGCAATTACTAATAAACATCAGAAAAGTGGCCATAAAGGCTTAACATATATCAAAAGCAAAAGGTTAGAGATTAAAACCCTGTAGCTCCTCAAAAATCAAACCTCGGTCTCTGCATGACAGGTGGGGATACTAACCACTGTACTAACGAGGATAAAAATAGCATGCACTATAAATCTGCAATCACAATTCTTTATCGACTCCTCCATCTTCACTTTCACCTTCTTGAAGCAAGCATAACTTGGTTATTGGTCTTATTAAAACATTATTTTTTGTTTTCAGTCGCACCATATGCACCAAACCCTGAACATCAGGCATGATTTCTAGTATTCTTCCCATCAACCAAGAACCTTGAGATGCTGTAGAGACAGCTACCAACCTTTGTCACCTGGAGCAAAGTTCCTTTTAATCCGTAGCCATCATTGTCGTTCTTGGATTAAAGGCAAATACTCTTGTATCCATCTCCTCCAAAAAAGATTTGCCGTATATTGTATTTCTTTCCATCTACGTTTCATATACAAATGCTCTTTTACAAAAAGCCCAGGTGGTAGTGTTTGATTGGTTTTCAGCAGAAGAATATGATTTGGTGTAAGTACTTCCAGGTCATTTGGGTCATCAGAACTTTTTGTAATAGGTCGATTGTTTAAAATCGCCTCAATTTCACAAAACAGAGTTTGTAACCCTTCATCATCAAAAAATTGTTGTCTAAGAACGGAGCGCAGCACATTTCGTATTATCCGAATTAATCGTTCCCAAATACCGCCATGATGGGAACCCATCGGGGGATTAAAGCTCCATTTTATGCCTTGTTGAAGCATAGTATTTTGGATTTTATCCTGATTTAAGTCTTTGAGTGCCTTTTTTAGTTCCCTATCCGCTCCAATGAAATTTGAACCATTATCCGATCTTAACGAAATAGCTTGACCCCGTCGACAAATAAATCTCCTTAATGCTTGAATACATGAGTCTGTGTCAATTGTAGATGCAATTTCAAGATGTACTGCTCTAATTGCCATACAAGTGAAGAACACACCATATCTTTTCACATGGCTACGTCCTCTCTTAACCTCCATAGGACCAAAATAATCCACCCCCATATCTGTGAATGGAGGTTTGTCTGGAGTGATCATCTCCAAAGGCAAGTCTGCCATCTTCTGGATACCAAGTTTTCCAATTTTTCAATTTGATACAATTTTTATTATATTTCGTGCTGCCGAATTAGCCTTGGTGACCCAATATTTTTTACGAAGTTGGGATAACATATAATTTCTTCCTCCATGTCCAATTTATTCATGAATATGCCGTAATAATGATGTCGTTATATAAAAGTCCTTAGTGAGAATAATGGGACATTTCATTATTTCGGGCATTGCCAATCTGTTTAGGCGTCCACCCATCCGCATAAGATCTCCTTCCCAGATTGGGTCGAGCTGGTACAATTGACTGCTTCTTTTTACCACCTGTCCTCCAGCTTCCAATGTTAATATTTCTTCTCCATATTTCTGTCTTTGACAGAAAGATATAATTGCATTTTTTGCCTTGAGGCAATCACATTCACCTAAATGTTTTATTTAATTTCCGGATGATTTGTAGAGATTTCAAATCCCAGTTCAAGCTCTGGCCATTCTCTGCTGGGTTCACAAAGAAACTTTGGCCCATTGATCCATCTCTTGTATTAAGAAAGCAATTTGCAGTTAATCCCCTAGAGGCTTCGTCCACAGGATTTTCCTTTGTATGAACATATCTCCATTGAGAAACATTAGTAGCTCCCCGTACAAAGGAGACTCTATTTACAACAAATGTCATAAAACGTTTGTTTTCATTGTTAATGTATTTCAGAACCATAGTGCTATCGGTCCAGAAGATAGATTCTTCCAGTTGGAATTGTAGTTCCTTTTGCAGCATTATGTCAATTTTAACAGCTAAGACTGCTGCTGTGAGTTCCATTCTGGGAATCGTCATTTGCTTCAGTGGTGCTACTCTGGCTTTTCCCATTAAGAATGCAACATGCACTCTTTTGTTTACATTTTGCAGTCTTAAGTATGAAACAGTCCCATAACCACTTTCACTGGCATCCGAAAAATGATGCAGTTGTGCATTTCCGATCTTACCAAAGTCTTTAGGTTTTATGAACCTATCTACCTTAAACTTTGAAATTTTATGGAGGTCACTTAACCATTCTGTCCAACTGTGCGAGGATGTTTGAGTTATACTCTCATCCCAACCAAGGTTTTCCCTACACAGATTTTGTAAAATTAACTTGGCTGGCAGTGTAAATGGTGCAAGAAATCCCAACGGGTCGCATACTGAGCCAATCACAGATAAGATACCCCTTCTTGTGCATGGTCATTCCTGAATCGACAATTTAAACTTAAACACATCCGTTTCCACACACCAGTGCAGTCCCAGCGCCCTTTCCATTGGCAAGTTGTCTTTATCTAAATTCAACTCCTTGGTTTCTTCCACTCTGTCATCTGGTGGAATGCTTTCCAAAACAGCACGATTGTTGCTGATCCACTTGATTAGTACAAATCCTCCATTATTGCAGAGAGAGGTCAGGTGTTTCACCATTTGAATTGCCTCTAACTCAGTAGATGTGGATTTTAGGCAATCGTCCATGTAAAAATTATTTATCAAAGTGGAAATTACCTCCTCTGGGAAATAATCTTTATTATCCTCTGCGGTTTACCTTAAAGCGTAATTCGCACAACTTGACATTGATCCAAAGAGATGTACTTTCATTCGGTAATCAACAAGATCTTGCTGCACATCCCCTTCAGGCCTCCATAAGAATCGCAGATGATCAATATGTTTACTAGCAACTTTCACTTGATGAAACATTGATCTGATATCAGCCATCAAAACAATCGGTTCTTGCCTAAATTTGATGAGAACTCCAATGAGTGAGTTGGCAAGGTCTGGACCTTGCAGTAGTTCACTGTTAAGTGATGTCCCTTTAAGAACTGCATTGTAGTCAAAGACCACCCTCAATGTCCCTTTCTTCAAGTGATACACCCCATGGTGTGGAATGTACCAGAGCTCTCCATCATCTCGATATAATTGATTCGTTGGTATCTTTTCGACATAATCATTATTAATCATATTCTGTAAGAAGGATGTATATTCCTCTGAAATTTCGTGTTCTTAACAAACGTACGTTTCAAATTCTGAATACGCTGTTCAGCCATGTGACGATTATTCGGCAAATTAACACTTTCTTGCTTGAAAGGTAAGTCCAAACAATAATGTCCATTTTTCATCTTAACTGAATGGTTCATAATATCTAAGAATTTTAATTCTTCTCGAGACATTTCTTCAGATTCATGGCTGGTACTTGCATTGAAGTCATGATTATATTGATTCATTAACAGCTTTTCCAATTTACCTGTAGATATTTGGTTAACAGCAACAGCACGGCAATTCATTTTGCTGGTGCTTTCCTTATTCTTACACAAGGAGCCATAGATAACCCTTCTCAGTGGGGTCTTCACAGCATACGGTCCTTCCCCTTGGCTCCTAATAATCTGTACAGGTTCTAATGCTCTCGGAGCACTCGTTCCAATAAATATTTATATAAATATTATGATTATATAAATCAGAATTTATCTTTGATATTTTGACCTCCTTCAGGTAAGGCCATTGCTGTAAGTTTTCACATCTGGGTACATTTTGACGACCAACAGGCATTGTTTCATGCATAAAAACTTATTAAATTTGAATAAAATTATCTTCATTCAAACTGGCTACAATAACTAGGGTACTCTTTCTCTTTATTCATGGTACGCATTTGAATTTTACCTTTATCCCCAGTAATGTCCAGCCTTCTCATCAACTTCTCTGTACAAAAATTAGCTGAACTTCCGGGATCCAGAAATGCATATGTTTGCATCATTACATTAGTTTCCCTATTTCTCACTTGTACTGGTAAAATAGGGAAAATGGATGCTTCCTTCCCGGCCCCAATATGAGCAGTTCCTTGAGACGAGGTGATAGCATTAATAGCCGTTAACTCATTCCGCTCAGTAAGATCTGGCTCTTTCTCTACAGTATGAAGCACATCAGGATGATTCTGCTTACATTTGTCACAAATTATTGGGCACTTGCAGTTTTTTACCATGTGCCCCTTCTTTAAACATCCGTAGCAGATACCATTCCCTTTGAAAAACTCCCCCTTTTCTTCATATTTCTTGTCTTTAAATTTACGACACCATCATATGGTGTGACCTACTCATCACAAAACAGACAAAATCCTTTCATAATGGTCGGTGCATCCTCTATAGTACCACCCAACGCCTTCTTAGGTATTACAATGGTAGCAAAATTGCTTTTCTTAGGCCCTGCCTTTTGTTTAGTTTTGGCATAGGGAGAACCTTTATAAATTGCAAGTGGTTTGGCTTCTTTAATAATCCCGTTGCATGAGTCTGACATGTACCGTACTTCTCTTTCTAAAAATTCCACCAGGTCTGATAGCCTGGCTACTTGTTTGCTTTTATCTCGTATTTCACCTGCCCTATCTCTCATATTCTCATATTAGTTGCAACATTCATTTCATCCATGTAGCCAAGATTTTTCATCGAGCTGCAACATCTTCTCAGAAATATTGCATAATCACTCAATTTTTCCACGTCTTCTGGCTTAATTTCTTTCCAAGCATGGGCCTTTTCAATGTATGCGTTCGTAATCCTCTGTTCATCACCAAAACATTCCGTTAGTAATCTTCTCGCCTTTCTATAGCCCTGGTCGCCTGGCTCCATCTGACAACTTTCTACAAGCACCTTCACACTTCCTTTTGTGTACTTCACCAGAAATCGTAAGCGCTCATTTTCATCCTTAACTTTCATCTCTAATACCTCCTCTAGTGCCCTTACGAAAGTTTCATACTCCAACGGATCTCCACCATACATAGGAATTTCTACTGGTGGTAGAATGAGAGAGGTATTTCGTCTTGCTATAATCTTGTTGAATTCAGTTTGCCTTTTCAACAGTGACAATAAACCAACCTGATTCCCTTCTCCTTGGTCCATCTGTTCATAAGCAGGTCTTGGGTCAAGCAGACTTGTTCGAGCCCGTGCCCTCGGCCTTGGAAGAGCGTGATCCATTGGTCCATCTCGAGTTTGTACGAATGCTCCCATAGTAGCTAGTTTCAGTCTAGCACCCATTTGCTGAGATGAAGCTTCATTCAACCTATTTAGTTTTTCCAATCCAAGGTATCCGGTGGACCTTGTCTGTGGAATTGATCCAACTGCCAATTCCCTCTGAGCAGTTTTCTCCCTCTGTCTAGAGCTCATCGTCCTTGCCGATCTAGAGCTGCATCTTGACCCCTCTCCATCGCGTACGTGCTTCCTGGCTTTAGCCACCACCATCTTTGTGTCTACTTCCAATTGTTCCTTACATCGCATCATCTGTTCCTCTTCCCACATTATCTCTCGCTTCATCTCTTCTTGCTGTCGTGCCATCTCTCGCTTCATCTCTTCTTGCTGTTGCGCCATCTCATGTTGTCTCTCTTCTTGCTGATGTGCCATCTCATGTTTTTTCTTCATGGCATCCGCTTCTATTGAGAGTGCAGCTATATCTTTTGCTCCCAATTGAGCAGAAATCCTTCAAACCGAACTGGCTGAGCAACCAGATCTACGGCCTGATCTTCGTGAAGATACATTTGAGATACTATCTCCCAGTGCTATATCATCATCTTCTTCTTCTTCGTGCTTAGTATCTTCTTTTCTGCTACATTTACTTTGGTCAACTTGCGCTAACCATACTTCTGTAACATCCATGGATTCATCATAATACTCCGTATTTTCTAAATCCCACATAATGTCTTTCACGTTCCTCTTGAGAACGCTCTGCATCCAGCAGTGTGTTCTGCTTCTCTTTCAGCTCCTGGCTAAGGTTAAGCAAAACAGGCCAAATGGCGACTACAATGTTCTATTGAGTTTATATTTCAATAAAGTTATCTTATTATGTTTATCTATGGTTGGGTCATTTGCATTGTCTAGTTCTAATAATTTTATTTCCTGTACAATCCTCTGAAGTTCTCTTTTATTTTCTTTATTTTGAAAACTTTGATAAGAGATTATAGCATCGCGGATGTATGCCTTAAAGGTTCCCCATAATAGAGATACAGAAATACCCGGTGTCTCATTTATCTCGAAAACAAATTTTGTTTGTTCTTTTATATACTCATAACCCTGCGGGTTATTTAATATTTGTGCGTTGAATCTCCAAAAAGGTTTTATATCCGGCATTCCCTCGATTCTTAGTATAAAAGTCAGTGGTGAATGATCGGAAATAATACTATTATGGCTGTCGTATAAGGGATTAATTTTGTATCCAATAAAAAATAGTCAATTCGTGAGTAAGTTTTATGAACCGATGAGTAAAACGAATTTTCCCTTCCAATTGGGTTTGCTATTCTCCAAACGTCAGTTATGTTATTATTTTTTATATAAGTATTTAAGAATTCACAGGTCTTAGTTTTAACAAGACACTTCCCTACCTTTATTGATTTATATAAATATGGGTCTATAAAACAATTGAAATCTCCCCATTATATTTTGATAATTATGCTCTGCAATTATATCTGCTATTTTCTTAAAAACTTGGGGGTTATCAAAATTAGGTGCATAAATATTCATCATAGTTAATGGTATATTATAAATTTCTCCCGTGACTATAACGTATCTTCCCTCTTTATCAGATATAGACTTCTTTAAAAGGTATACCTGTCCGAATTATAATGGCCGTGCCTCTTGCTTTAGAAGTGAATGCAGAGTAGTAAGTTTGACCTATTCAGTTTGCGCTTAATCTGATCTGAGTTTGTTGTTTCAAATGTATTTCTTGTAGAAAAGCAATGTCCGTGTTTAATGATTTTAATTGTGCCAGAATTTTACCCCTCTTAATTGTCTCATTCGCACCTCTGATGTTCCAATTACAGAAAGTGAGACCTCCGGTGTTTATTCGACTATTATCTTGCATTGGCTATTATTGCCAGAATGTATGATTCATGTGATGCAGACAAGTACCTCAAAATCCCGAGTCCAGGGTTGTTCTTGATAATTTCTGCACTAGATTTACACCTCCTGATTGAACATAATTAAGTGAAAGAGAAAAACATAAACTGAAGTGTTTATAAAGGTTGTTAAATCATACAACTCATAATAGTGAATAAACAAAAAAATGTGAGTGTAAGTTATCAAAAAAGCGATATCTTACAAAAAGGCCACCTATGGTGGCTAAGATTAATTTTAAATTGACCTTCGTCGATGGAATTATGCACTGGGCTTTTCCCCCGTAGTAAAGTATCATCCAATGTTAGTCGGTTTCCTCCACTTATAATGAAAATTATCATGTCAGTTCGATTAATAGCCAAAAAATGTTAAATAAAATAATGGATAAGCAGAAGATTTAAAATAAAATAAAATTGAGTTATTATGGGTTAAAGTACCACGTCAGCAATCACACTTTTAATTCGCCTATCTGTTAGTTAATTCATAATTAATATTTAATATTTAGAATATCTGTCTAACCTCCCCCATCCTTCCTACTATATAGTTAGTCATGTTAGTATAATACATTAAATCTTTAGCGATAATTAAATTTATTGCGTATATATAGTTAATTAGTTAGTTATACGCTGTATGTGTAAATAGTAGATCACATAGTACTGAGACAAAGGCAGATCATCAAAACTGTTTTAAATTTAAAACAAAAACAGTTCAATAACTATCAGGGCTGAAAAACTTGGCGAAGAGCCTAAGACCTTGAACGTTCCATCTGTTGAGCTTCAGTTTTTCAGTTCAAGATGAAGTTAGGTCTCTGTTATTAAAAAACACATTATTGACAGATAAGTCTGTCTGAGAGCCAACTGAACAATTCTAATGTCTTGTTTGAAACAAAAAAGCAAGTGTATGTCTTATTCGTCCGTTTTTCCATGTTTGCCAGCTGAGTCCGGATCCGCGAATGAGCGTTGCTTAGCATTGTACGTAATTAAAAAATGTTCTGGATAGATAAAACCGTAACGAACTCCAGGAAGTCCTTGTAGAATACTGCTTGCACTTTTAAACTGGTGTCTTTTTGCTAGTATTTCCCAAGAGTAGTCTCTGTAAAATCTAACAATGTTATCAGGTAAATGTAAGGTTTTCTCCATGGGGTATCTTCTTTAATAAATTTTCCAACATTGAGATATCTAAGAACTTTACAATAATTTGACGTAGTGAAGCATTCGCTCCTCTTTGGAAGCGACCAACATGATGAGTCACAACTATCTTTGGTTTTTCTGGCAGTTTAATAACATCTTTAAGCAAATTAGCAAGAAAATCACACATTTGAGAGCCATGCTCTGCCCCCTCTTTAATTCCTATTATCCTCAGATTCTGCCTCCTTGACCTGGCTTCCAAATATTTACATTTCTCATTCAGGTTTTTCGTCCGATCCAAATTCGCGTTGTGTCCTTTTTTTAAACCAGTTATTTTCTGACCCATCTGCTGCATTTCACTCTCCATCTCTTTCATCAATGTTACCGCTTTTGTGAATTGCTTCAGCGGGGAGCCATGTTTATTGTTATAATCTCTCTGCTTCTTTCCAATTCCTTAGCAGTCCTCCACTCCAAATCTTTGAACTGCTGGTTCAGAGATACATAAAGCTCCTTTAACTCTCTGCAGCTTGTGTCGATTTTCTTAGAGAGCTTAACCTCCATTGTGGAGAGGTTATTCTGCATTGTAGAAAGATTATTCTGCATTGTAGAATTCATTTTAGCAAATTGCTTCAGAAGATCTTTAATAATGTCTTTAGTAATATTAACTCTTACCGTTTCTTCCAAGCTTTTTGTTTCTTTCTTCCTTTCTTTCAATTCTTTTGTTTCAGCTCTTGCAGCCATTGGTTGTTGAGACTCCAGCTGTTGGTTGTTGAGACTCCAGCTCCTCTTCCAAACTTTCAAAAGTGGATTCAGGAGTTGTTTCAAGCTCATCCAGAGCTTTTTGGAGCTGGAGACATTGTAATCTTCTTGGATCCTCTCTGACCTCTTCGCTTTTTCATCCGATTTTTACCGGTAAAATCGTTTTAAATCCGGATTCCACCGGCACCGTCTGATGATGAAAGTACCCACGACGTTCAGCAATCACGGTAAGAGTTTTTAAGTCAATCCTGGCATAGAATCCGACTTTAAACATGATTTGTCGAGAGCAGAGCTCTGTGCAGCTGTCTTCACTACTGCAGAGCAGCCACCGGAAGTCTTGTTGCCTTTCACGTCCTGAATTTATGTCGCTTTTTGTGTGCTGATTATCGTCACTTTTCGTGTGCTGAAATGTTGTAGCTTTTCACATCCTGAAATTTCTTTGCTTTTCGCGTCCTGAATTTTCATCACTTTTCATGTCCTGAAATTACGTTTCATTTTGCAGGCTGAATTTTCGTCACTTTTCATGTGCTGAAATTTAGTCGATTTTTTCTTCCTGAATTTATGCCGCTTTTGGCGTTTTTTAATTTTTGTCGCCTCTTGCATCCTGAATTTTCGTCACTTTTCATGTGCTAAATTTTCGTCACCTTTCTCGTGCTGAATTTTCGTTCCTTTTCGTGTCCTGAAGGTTTGTCGCTGATCGCGTGCTGAATTTTAGTTGCTTTTCCCATCCTGAAGGTTCCTCGCTTTAAGCATGCTGAATTTTTGTTGCCTTTAGAAGGTGTGCTGGAGTTTCATTGCTTTTCGCGTCCTGAATTTATGTAACTTTTGGCGTTTGGAATTTTCATCGTCTTTTGCGTCCTGAATTTTCGGCAATTTTCGTGTGCTGAATTTTTGTGGCTTTTCATGCGCTGAATTTTTGTGGCTTTTCACGTCCTGATAGTTCATCACCTTTAGCATGCTGAATTTTCATCGCTTTTCGGGTCCCGAAGGTTCTTCGCTTTTCGCGTGCTGAATTTTCGTCACTTTTCATGTGCTGAATTTTCGACACTTTTGGCATCCTGAAGGTTCGTCGCTTTTCACATGTTGAATTTTCATCGCTTTTCACATCGTATGCTGAAATTTTGTCGATTTTTGCTTCCTGAATTTATGTAGCTTTAGGCGTTTTTAATTTTTGTCACTTGCGTCCTGAATTTTCGTCTCTTTTCATGTTCTGAATTTTCGTCGCCTTTATCGTGCCGAATTTTTGTCACTTTTCGCATCTTGAAGGATTGTCGCTGATCGCGTGCTGAATTTTCGTTGCTTTTCCCATACCGATGGTTTCTTGCTTTAAGCGCGCTGAATTTTTGTTGCTTTTCGCGTGCTGAAATTTAATCGCTTTTTGCATGCTGAATTTTCATCGCTTTTTACATCCTGAAGGTTTGTCGCTTTGCGTATGCAGAAATTTTGTCGTCTTTTGTGCCCTGAATATTTGTTATTTTATTGTGTGCATAATTTTTGTCGCTTTTCGCATCCTGAAGGTTCGTCGCTTTTTGCATGCTGAATTTTCATCGCTTTTCACATCCTGAAGGTTTGTCGTTTTCGTATGCTAAAATTTTGTCGTCTTTTGTGCCCTGAATATTTCTTATTTTATTGCGTGCATAATTTTTGTCGCTTTTCGCATGCTGAATTTTCGTCGCCATACGTGTACCGAAATGTTGTCACTTTTCTTGTCCTGAACTTTTGTCGCTTTTCTTGTCCTGAACTTTTGTCGCTTTTCGCATGCTGAATTTACGTTATTTTTGGCATTTTGAACTTTTGTCACATTTCGCATCCAGAATTTTCTTCACTTTCCATGTGTGAATTTTCGTTACTTTTCACATGCTGAATTTATGTCGCTTTTCTGGTCCTGAAGGTTCGTCGCTTTTCGCGTGCTGAATTTTCGTCACTATTCGCATCCTGAAATTACATCGCATTTTGCGTCCTGAAATTTTGTCGCTTTTTGCATCCTGAATTTTTGTCGCATTTCAAGTTCTGAAATTTATTCGCTTTTTGTTTCCTGGAATGTTGTCACTTTTGTTGTTTTGAATTTTCATCGTCTTTCGCATGCTAATTTTTTTTCTGCTTCTCATGTGGCAAAATGTTGTCGCTTTTTGTGTCCTGAAATTTTGTCACTTTATGTGACCTGAAATTTTGTCCCTTTTCCAATCCTGAATTTACATCGCATTTGGCGTTTTGAATTAGTGTCGCCTTTCACATGCTGAATTTTCCTCACTTTTTGCTTGCTGAATTTTCGTCACTTTTCGTGCGCTGAAACGTTGTCATTTTTCATGTACTGAACTTTCGTTACTTATCCCGTCTTCAATTTCCGTCGCTTTTTGCTTCCTGAATTACTTTTTACATGCTGAAATTTCTTTGCTTTTCGTGTGCCGAAATTTTGTCGTGTTTTGTGTCCTGAAATTTTGTTGCTTCATGTGACCTGAACTTTTGACGCTTTTCCAATCCTGAAGTTACAACGCCTTTGGCGTTTTCAATTAGTCGCCTTGCGCATCCAGAATTTTCATTACTTTTCTGCTGAATTTTCGTTGCTTTTCGTGTGCTTTTTTCGCATACTGTAGTTTTGTCACGTGTCTAGTCCTGAATTTTCGTCGCTTTTCGCTTCCTGAATTTACGTCGCTTTTGGCGTGTTGAATTTGTCGCCTTTCACATCCGAATATTCGTCACTTTTCACGAGCTGAAATTTCATCACATTTCACGTCCTGAATTTTTGTCGCATTTCACGTCCTGAATTTTCATCGCTTTTTGGGTCGAGAAGATTTGTCGCTTTTCGCCCGCTGAATTTTTGTGGATTTCCGTGTGCTGAAATTTTGTTGCTTTTCGTGTCCTGAATATCCGTAGCTTTTAGCGTTTTGAATTTTCGGCACCTTTCGCGTCCTGGATTTTCGTCGCTTTTCACGTGCTGAATTTTTGTCGTCTTTCGCATGCTGAATTTTTGTCGCCTTTCGTGTCCTGATAGTTCGTCATCTTTCATGTGCTGAATTTTCTGCCCTTTTAAGGTCCTAAAGGTTCTTCGCTTTTCGTGTGCTGAACTTTCGTCACTTTTCGTGTGCTGAAATTTAGCCGCTTTTCGCATCCTGAAGGTTCGTCGCTTTTCGCATGCTGAATTTTCGTCGCCATTCGTGTGCCGAAATGTTGTTGCTTTTCTTGTCCTGAACTTTTCTCGCTTTTCTTGTCCTGAACTTTTGTTGCTTTTCGCATGCTGAATTTACGTCATTTTTGGCTTTTTCAACTTGCGTCGCGTTTCGCATCCAGAATTTTCTTCACTTTCCATGTGTGAATTTTCGTTGCTTGTCACATGCTGAATTTTCGTCACATTTTGGGTGCTGAATTTTCAGCACTTTTCATCTACTGACGTTTCATCACTTTTCGCGTCCTGAATTATCGGCGTTTTTCTCTTCCTGAATTATTGGCGCTTTTCTCGTCCTGAATTTTTGTTGCTTCTTCACGTCTCGAAAGTTTGTCGCTTCTCGCGTGCTGAATTTTTACCGCTTTTTGTGTCCAGAATTTCTGTCGCTTTTCTTGTCCTGAATTTTCGTCACTTTTCATGACCCGAATTTTTGTCACTTTTTGTGTCCTGAATTTATGTCGTGTTTGGCGTTTTGCATTTTTGTCACCTCTTGCATTCTGAATTTTTATCTCTTTTCATGTGCTGAATTTTTGTCACTTTCCTCGTGCTGAATTTTAATCGCTTTTCACGTCCTGAATGTTTGTCGCTGATTGCGAGCCAAATTTTCGTTGCTTTTCACATTCTGAAAATTCCTCAAATTTCGCATGCTGAAATTTTGTCGCTTTTTGCATGCTGCATTTTCATCACTTTTCGCATTCTGAAATTTCATCACTTTATGTATCCTGTAATTTCGTCACTTTTCAAGTCATGAATTTACATCGCTTTTGCCTTTTTGAATTTTTGTTGCTTTTCATGTCCTGAAAGTTCCTCACTTTTCACGTGCTGAATTTTTGTCGCTTTTCGCATGCTGAATTCTCATCGCTTTTTGCGTCCTGAATGATTGTCGCTGATTGTGAGCTGAATTTTTCTTGCTTTTCACAGCCTGAAAGTTCCTCACTGTTCGCATGCTGAAATTTCGGTGCTTTTCGCATGCTGAATTTTCATCGCCGTATGCTGATGTTTTGGTGCTTTTCATGTGCTGAAATGTCATTGGTTTTCGCATCCTAAAACTTTGTTGGTTTTTGAGTCCTGAATTTTCGTCACTTTTCCAGTGCTTAATTTTCATTGCTTTTCGCATGATGAAATTTCGTCACTTTTCACCTGCTGACTTTTTGTCTCCTTTCGTATCCTGAATTTTTGTCGTTTTGCATGAGCTAAATTTTCGTCCATTTTTATTTGCTGAAATTTCGTCCCTTTTCAGTCCTAAATTTTCGTCACTTTTGGCGTTTTAAATTTTCGTCACCTTTCCTGTCCTGAATTTCTGTCACTTTTCATGTGCTGAAGTTTAGTCACTTTTCTGATGCTGAAGTTTCATCGCTTTTCATGTCCTGAAAGTTCGACGCTTTTCCTGTGCTGAAATTTCATCCCTTTGCGAATCCTGAAGGTTTGTCGCTTTTCGCATATTGATTTTTTGTCGATTTTCGCGTCCTGAAATTTTGTCGTCTTTCGCATCCCGAATTTTCATCGCTTCTCACATTCTGAATTTTCGTCTTTTTTATGTGTTGAAATGTCGTTGTTTTTCACGTCCTGAATTTTCGTCGCCTTTCTCGTCCTGTATTTTTGTTGCCTTTTGCGACCTGAATATTCATCACTTTTCATGTGCTGAATTTCGTCATCTTATGTGTCCAGAATCTTCATCACTTTTCATGTGCTGACTTTTTGTCGCTTTTCATGTGCTGAATTTTCATCACTTTTCGCATCCTAAAGGTTTGTCGCTTCTCGCGTGCTGAATTTTCATCGCTGTTTGCGTCCTGAATTTTTGTCGCTTTTATCATCTTGAATTTATGTCATTTTGGCATTTTGAATTTTTGTTGTCTCTTGCTTTCTGAATTTTCATCTTTCATGTGCTGAATTTTCGTCACTTTTCTCAGGCTGAATTGCTTTTCGCGTCCTGAGGTATGTCACTCAATGAGTGCTTAATTTTGGTTGCTTTTCACATCCTGAAAGTTCCTCACTTTTCGCATGCTGAATTTTTGTTGTTTTTCACATGCTGAATTTTCGTCACATTTTGTGTGCTGAATTTTCGTTACTTTCCGTGTGCAGAAATTTTGTCGCTTTTTATGTTCTGAAATTTCATCAATTGATGCATCCTGTAATTTTGTCACTTTTCACGTCCTGAATTAACATCGCTTTTGGCTTTTTGAATTTTCGTTTCCTTCCACAAACTGAATTTTCATCACTTTTCGTGTGCTGAATGTTCGTCACATTTCACGTGCTAAATTTTCATCGCCTTTCATAGGCTGAATTTTTGGCGCTTTTCATGTCCTGAAATTGCATCTCTTTATGTGTCCTGAAGTTTTGTTGCCTTTCACGTCCTGAATTTACGTCACTTTTAGCATTTTAGCATTTCGCTTCCTGAATTTTCGTCACTTTTCCTGTGCTGAATTTTTTGCCGCTTTTCGTGTGCTGACATTTCGTCACTTTTTGCGTCCTGAATTCTCATTGCTTTCCTCGTCCTGAATTTTTGTTGCTTTTCGTGTCCTGAATTTTCATCATGTTTCGCATCTCGAACGTTTATCGCTTCGCGCATGCTGAATTTTTGCTTCTTTTTGTATCCTGAATTTTTGTCGCTTTTCTTGTCCTGAATTTTCGTCACTTTTCGTGTCCTGAATTTTCGTCACTTTTCGTGTCCTGAATTTTCGTCACTTTTCGTGTCCTGAATTTATGTTCGTCTGGCATTTTGCATTTTTGTCACCTCTTGCATCCTGAATTTTCATCTTTCATGTGCTGAATTTTCATCACTTTTTTTGTGCTGAATTTTCATTGCTTTTCACGTCCTGAATGTTTGTCGCTGATTACAAGCATTGTCTTTGTGAATTATCATTGCTTTTCATGTCCTGAAAGTTCCTCACTGTTCATGTGCTGATATTTCAGCACTTTTCACATGCTGCATTTTCGTCGTCGTGTGCTGAATTTTCGGCACTTTTCGTGTGCTGAAATGTCATTGGTTTTCGCATCCTAAAATTTTGTCAGTTTTCGCGTCCTGAATTTTCGTCACTTTTCCTGTGCTGAATTTTCATTGCTTTTTGCATGATGAAACTTTGTCGCTTTTTGCGTGCTGACTTTTTGTCGCCTTTCGTATCCTGATTTTTTGTCGTATTACACGTGCTGAATTTCTGTCCATTTTTATTTGCTGAAATTTCGTCCCTTTTCTGTCCTGAATTTTCATCACTTTTGGCGTTTTGAATTTTCATCGCCTTTCCTGTCCTGAATTTTCGTTGCTTTTCACGTCCTGAAAGTTCCTCACTTTTCATGTGCTGAATTTTTGTTGTGTTTTGCATGCTGAATTTTCATTGCTTTTCGCGTCCTGAATGTTTGTCGCTTATTGCGAGCTGAATTTTCGCTGCTTTTCACGTCCTGATAGTTTCTCACTGTTCGTGTGCTGAAATTTCTGCGCTTTTCACATGCTGAATTTTTGTTGCCTTGTGCTGAATTTTCGTCGCTTTTCGGGTCCAGAATTTTTTTTCGCTTCATGTGTTTGTGTCGCCTTTCGCATCATGAATTTTCATCAGTTTTCGTGAGCTGAATTTTAGACGCTTTTTGTGTCCTGAAACGTCATTGCTTTTCGCATCCTGAAGCTTTGTCGCTTTTCTCGTCCGGAATTTTTGTCGCATTTCACATGCTGAATTTTCATCGCTTTTAGCATCCTGAAATTTTGCCGCTGTATGCATCCTCGTTCATCACTTTTCGTGTGCTGAATTTTCGTCTATTTTCACATGCTGAAATTTCATCGCTTTTCACATCCTGAAGGTTCGTCGCTTTTCATGTGCTTAATTTTCATCTCTTTTCACATGCTGAATTTTTGTTACTTTTCCTGTGCTGAAATTTCATCACGTATCGTGTGCTGAAATTTAGTCATTTTAGTCATTTAGTCATGGGCTGCCACCATTGTCTATTTATCCTTTTCATCCATGCCTATCCTTTGGTTAATTTATTGTGTTGCACAGCGAGCCAAATGCAACGTAATTTCGTTTGGAACTGCATATATCAATGTATTTCTAAATGACAATAAAGTTTGTTTGACTTTGACTTTTGACTTTGATTTTAGGCATCCTGCAATTTCGATGCTTGTCTCGTCCTGAAATGTCATCACTTTTCACGTCCAGAAGGTTTGTCACTTTCGCATGCTGAATTTTCGTCACTTTTTGCGTGCTGAATTTTTGTAACTTTAATGTGCTAAAATTTTGTCACATATCACGTCTTGAAACATCATTATATTTCTCGTCCTGAAATGTCATTATATTTCACATTCTGAATTTCGTTGCATCCTGAAATGTTGTCGCTTTTCGCGTCATGAATTTTCATCACTTTTCCTGTGCTGAATTTTCATTGTTTTTTGCATGCTGAAATGTAGTCACTTTTTGCATGCTGACTTTTCGTTGCCTTTCGCATTCTGAATTTTCGTCGCTTTTTGCATCCTGAATTATTAACGGTTTTCTCGTCCTGAATTTTTGTCATTTTTCATGTCCTAAATTGATGTCGCTTTTGGCATTTTGAATGTTTGTCGCTTTTTGCATCCTGAATTTTCCTGTGCAGAACTTTTGTCGTTATTCGCGTGCTAAATTTCCATTGCTTTTCACATTCTGAATTTACATCGCTTTTGGCGTTTTGACTTTTTCATTGTCTTTGATGTCCTGAATTTCTGCCACTGTTCATGTGCTGATGTTTCATCGCTTTTCGCATCCTGAAATCACGTCGCATTTTGCATGCTGAATTTTCATCACTTTTCATGTGCTGAAATTTAATCGATTCCTGCAGTTCTTGAGCCCTGTAGGTTCGTCCTGAAGGATTTTCGAGTCCTGAAGTTTCGTCGCTTTTCACATGCTGAATTTTCATTGCTTTTCACGTGCTGAATTTTAGATGCTTTTCATGTGCTGAAACGTCATCGCTTTTTGCATCCTGAAGCTTTGTCGCTTCTCTCGTCCTGATTTTTTGTCGTATTTCACACGCTGAATTTTCATCGCTTTTAGCGTCCTGAATTTTCATCGCTGTCTGCATCCTGTTTCATCATTTTTCGTGTGCTGAATTTTGTCTATTTTCACATGCTGAATTTTCATCGCTTTTCACATCCTGAAGGTTCGCCGCTTTTTATTGCTGAATTTTCATCTCTTCTCACATGCTGAATATTCATTACTTTTCCTGTGCTGAAATTTCATCACGTATCGCGTGCTGAAATTTAGTCATTTTAGGCGTCCTGAAATTTCGTTGCTTTTCTTGTCCTGAAATTTCATCACTTTTCACGTCCAGAAGGTTCGTCACTTTTCGCATGCTGGATTTTCGTCATGTTTTGCATGCTCAAATTTTCCTGAAGGTTCCTCGCTTTAATCGTTCTGAATGTTTGTCGCCTTTCACATGCTGAATTTTCGTCACATTTCGTGGCTGAAATTCCATTGATTTTCATGTCTTGAATTTCCGTCGCTATTGGCTTTTTAAATTTTCGTTGCCTTTCGTGTCCTGAACTTTCATCACTTTTCATGTGCTGAATTTGTCACTTTTCTTGTCCTGAAATTTCATCGCTTTTTGTGTCCTGGATTTTTTTTTTTTTTTTTGCAGAATTTTTGTTGCTTTTCGCATGCTGAATTTATGTTGTTTTTCCCGTCCAGAATTTTCATCGTTTTTCGCTTTCTGAATTGATTTTGGCATGCTGATTTTTCTTCACTTTTCTTGTGCCAAAATGCTGTCGCTTTTCGTGTGCTGAAATTTTGTTGCATGAAACAAAAAGCGTCTTGAAGTTTTGTCGCTTTTCACATCCTAAATTCATGTTGCTTTTGGCGTGTTCAATTTGTTGCCTTTCGCATCATGAATTTTCATCACTTTTCGAGTTCAGAATTTTCATCGCATTTCGCACCCTGAATTTTTGTCGCATTTCCCATCCTGATTTTTTGTCGCTTTTAGCGTCATGAAGGTTCGTTGCTTTTTGGATGATGAATTTTCATCACTTTTTGGTCCTGAAGAGTAGTCCCTTTTCATGTGTTGAATTTTTGTCGCTTTTCATGTGCTGAATTTTCGTCGTTTTTCATGTGCTGAATTTTCATCACTTTTTGCATCCTGAAGGTTTGTCTCTTCTCGCATGCTGAATTTTTGTCACTTTTCTTGCCCTGAAGTTTTGTCACATTTCTTGTCCTGAATTTATGTTGCTTTTGGAGTTTTTAATTTTTGTCACCTCTCACGTTCTGAATTTTCATCTCTTTTCATGTGCTGAATTTTCGTTGCATTTCTCATGCTGAATTTCCATAGCTTTTTGCGTCCTGAATTTTTGTCGCATTTCGTGTGCTGAATGTTCGTCACTTTTCACTAGCAGAATTTTCGTCACTTTTCATTTGCTGAATTTTTGTCGCTTTTCGTGTGCTGAAATTTAGTTGCCTTTCACGTCCTGAGTTTCCATTGCTTTTCAGGTTCTGAATATTTGTCGCTTTTGGTGTGCTGAATTTTTGTTGCATTTCGCCTGCTGAATTTTTGTGGATTTCCATGTGCTGAAATGCTGTCGCATTTTGCTTCCTGACATTTCATCGCTTTTTGTGTCCTGAATTTTTGTTATTTTTTTGTGTGCAGAATTTTCGTCACTTTTCCCGTCCAGAAATGTTGTCGCTTTTCTCGTCCAGAATTTTTGTTGCTTTTCGAGTCCTGAATATTTGTTGCTTTTGGAGTTTAGAATTTTCATCGTCTTTCATGTCCTGAATTTTTATCACATTTCATGTGCTGAATGTTCATCACTTTCACGTGATTAATTTTTGTCGCTTTTCCCATGCTGAATTTTTGTTGCTTTTCGTGTCCTGAATTTTTGTCACTTTTCGTCTCCTGAATTTATGTCGCTTTTGGTGTTTTTTATTTTTGTCGCCTCTTGCATCCTGAATTTTCATCTCTTTCCATGTGCTGAATTTTCTTCACTTTTCTCATGCTGAATTTTCATCACTTTTCACGTCCTGAATTTTCATCACATTTCTTGTGCTGAATTTTTGTCGCATTTCATCTGCTGAATTTTTGGCGCTTTTCCTGTGCTAATATTTCGTCACTTTTCACATGATACATTTTCGTCACCATTTGTGTGCTGAATTTTTGGCACTTTTCGTGTGATGAAAGTTTGGTGCTTTCTGCGTCTTGAATTTTCCTCGCTTTTCTCATCCAGAATTTTTTTTGTTTTCGGCATTTTTCATGTCCTGAAATTTTGTCGCTTCATGCGTCCTGAACTTTTGTCGCTTTTCGCATCCTGAATTGACGTCAATTTTGGTGTGTTGATTTTGTATCGCCTTTCTCATGCTGATTTTCATCACTTTTTGCGTGCTAAAATGTTGTCGCCTTTAGCGTTCTGAAATTTCGTCTCTTAATTTTTCCTGTAATTTTGTCGCCTTTCATGCCCTGAAATTATGTCATATTTGGTGTTTTTAATTTTCATCACATTTTGCGTCCTGAATTTTCGTAACTTTTAGTGTGCTGAATTTTCATCATTTTTCGTTTGCTGAAATTAGTTGCAATTCACGTCCTGAATCTTTGTCGCATTTCACATCCTGAAGATTTGTTGCTTTTAGCATCCTGGAGGTTCGTTGCTTTTTGCGTGATGAATTTTCATTGCTTTTTGGGTCCTAAGGTTCATCACTTTTTGCCTGCTGAATTCTTGTGAAATTCCATGTGCTAAAATTTTTTGCATCTTGCAATTCCGTTGCATTTTGTGTCCTGAAAGTTCATCGCTTTTTGTTCTGAATATTTGTTACTTTTTGTGTGCCTAAGATTTGTCGCTTTTCGCGTGCTGAATTTTCATCGCTTTTTGCCTGCTGAATTTTTGTGGCTTTCCGTGTGCTGAAATTTCGTCACTTTTCGTGTCCTGAAATTTTGTCACATTTTGTGTCCTGAAATTTCATCGCATTTTGTGCCCTGGATTTTTGTTACTTTTTGTGTGCAGAATTTTCATTGCTTTTCACAAGCTGAATTTTCGTCGCTTTTCGCACGCTGAATTTTCGTTGCTTTTCGCATGCTGAATTTTCGTCGCCTTTTGTGTTCTGAATTTTTGGCACTTTTCTCGTCCTGAAATTTCGTCGCCTTTCGCATCCTGAATTTTCGTCACCTTTTGCATCCTGAATTATCGTCGGATTTCGTGTCCAGAATTTTCATCACTTTTTGCACTTTGTCGCTTTCCGCGTTCTGAAATGTTGTTGCTTAATGTGTCCTGTAATTTTGTCGCCTTCCGTGTCACTGAAATTATGTCGCTTTTGGCATTTTGAATTTTCGTTTCATTTCACATCCTGAACTTTCAGTGTGCTCAATTTTCGTTGCTTTTCATGTCCTGAAATGTATTGCCTTTCACGTCCTGAATTTTAGTCACATTTCACACACTGAATTTTCTTCGCTTTGAGTGTCCTGAATTTTCATCGCTGTCCGCATCCTGAAGGTTCATCACTTTCCGTGTGCTGAATTTTCATCTCTTTTCACATGCTGAATTTTCGTTACTTTTATTTTCGTTACCTGAGCTGAAATTTTGTTGTGTATCGCGTGCTGACATTTCGCCACTTTAGGCGTCCAGATGGTTGAATTTGCTGAATTTTCGTCACTTTTTGCATGCTGAATTTTTGTCACTTTTCTTATGCTAAAATTTAGTCGCATTTCACGTCCTGAAACTTTGTTATATTTCTCGTCCTGAAATTTCATTATATTTCATGTTCTGAAACCTCGTTGCATTTTGCGTCCTGAAATTTTCTCACTTTTTGCGTTCTGACATTTTACCCCTTTTCAAATGCTGAATTTTCCTCACTTTTTGCGTCCAAAATATTCCTCTGTTTTAGCGTCCTGAATTTTCGTACTTTTTTGCATCCTGAATTATCGTACCGCTTTGTGTCCTAAATGTTTGTCGCGGTTCATGTCCTGAATTTTTGTAGCTTTTCACGTCCTTAATTTTCGTCACTTGTGTGCTGATGTTTTGTCGCTTTTTGTATCCTGAAGGTTTGTCGCTTCTCTCGTGCTGAATTTACGTCGCTTTTTGCGTCATGAATTTTTATCACTTCTCGCGTGCTGAATTTACGTCGTTTTTTGCGTCATGAATTTTTTATCACTTTTCGTGTCCTGAATTTATGTCACTTTTGGCATTTTGAAAGTTTGTCGCTGATTGCGTGCTAAATTTTCATTGCCTTTCATGTCGTGCATTTTCATCACTTTTCATGTGCTGAATGTTTGTCACTTTTCGCGTGCTGAATTTTAATTGCTTTTCGCAGGCTGAATTTTGGTCGCTTTTCATGTGCTGAAATTTTGATGCTTTTCACGTCCTGAAATTGCATCGCTTTATGCGTCCTGAAGTTTTGTCACCTTTCACATCCAGAATTTATGTCGCTTTTCATGTGCTGATTTTCGTCGCTTTTCATTGGCTGAAATATTGTAGCTTTTCACGTCCAGAAATTTCATTGCTTTTTGCATTCTCTATCTTTGTTATATTTCACATCCTGGAATATCTTTGCTTTTCGTGTCCTGAATTATCGTCACCTTTCCTGTGCTGAACTTATGTTGCTTTTCGCGTGCTGAATTTTCATTGCTTTTCGCATGCTGAAATTTAGTCACTTTGCGCATGCTGACTTTTCGTTGCCATTCGTATTCTGAATTTTTGTCGCTTCTCGGGTGCTGAATGTTTGTCACTTTTTGCATCCTGAATTTTTGTCACTTTTCTAGTCCAGAATTTTTGTCACTTTTCGTGTCCTGAATTTATGTTGCTTTTGGTGTTTTGAATTTTTGTTGCCTCTTGCATCCTGAATTTTCATCTTTCATGTGCTGAATTTTGATCACTTCTCATGCTGAATTTTCATTGCTTTTCGCGTCCTGGTTTTTAACTGATCGTGCTGAATTTTTGTTGCTTTTCACGTCCTGAAAGTTCCTCTCTTTTTGCATGCTGAATTTTGTCGCTTTTCGCATGCTGAATTTTTTTGCTTTTCATGTGCTGAAATGTTGTCGCTTTTCGCGCTCTGAAATTTTGTCACTTTATGCTTCCAGTAATTTCATCGCTCCTCACGTCCTGAATTTACATCACTTTTGGCTTTTTGAATTTTCGATTCCTTTCACGAACTGAATTTTCATCACTTTTCATGTGCTGAATGTTCGTCACTTTTCGCGTGCTGAATTTTCATCACTTTTCGCAGGCTGAATTTTCGTTGCTTTTCATGTGCTGAAATTTCATTGCTGTTCACGTCCTGAAAATACATTGCTTTATGCATCCTGAAGTTCTGTCGCCTTACATGTCCTGAATTTATGTTGCTATTCGTGTTCTGATATTCATCATTTTTGGTGTGCTGTAATGTTGTTGTTGTTGTTCATGTCCTGAAATGTTACCACTTTTTGCACCCTTTATTTCTGTCACATTTCACATCCTGCAATTTCTTCGCTTTTTGCGTCCTGATTTTTCATCACTTTTCCTGTGCAGAACTTTTGTCCATTTTCACATCCTGAATTTATGTCGCCTATGGTGTTTTGAATTTTGGTCGCCTTTCATGTCCTGAATTTTTGTCACTTTTCATGTTCTGAATTTTCGTCGCTATTCACGTGCTGAATTTTCATAGCTTTTCATGTCCTGAAGGTTCGTCGTTTTTCGCGTGTTGAATTTTCATCGCATTTTGCATCCTGAAGGTTCGTCGCTTTTTACATATTTAATTTTCGTCGCTTTTTGCGTGCTGAATTTTTGTTGCTTTTCGTGTACTGAAGTTTTGTCACTTTTCGCGTCCTGAATTTGTCGCTTTTGCCATTTTTAATTTTTGTCACCTCTTGCATCTGAATTTTCGTCACTTTTCATGTGCTGAATTTTTGTCACCTTTCCCGTGCTAAATTTTGATCGCTTTTCATGTCGTGAAGTTTCGTCGCTTATCTCATCCTGAATTTTCATCCCTTTTCGCTTCCTGAATTTATGTCGCTTATGGCGTTTCAAATTTTTGTCACCTTTTGCATCCTGAATTTTCATCACTTGCTATGTGCTGAGATTTTGTCACTTTTTGCTTGCTGAATTTTCGTCGCTTTTCGCATCCTGGTTTCGTCACTTTTCACGTGCTGAATGTTCGTCGCTTTTCGCATCCTGAAATTACGTTGCTTTTTTGCTTTTTCAATTTTCGTTGTTTTTTGTGTCCTGAAGTTTTGTTGCTTTTCGTGTGCTAAATTTTCATCGCTTTTCGTGTGCGGAATTTTCGCCGCTTTTCGCATGCTGAATTTTCATCACTTTTCGCGTGCTTAAAGATTGTCGCTTTCTGCATTCTGAAATGTTGTCGCTTTATGTGTCCTGTTATTTTGTCGCCTTCTGTGTCCTGAAATAACGTTGCTTTTCCTGTTTAATTTTCGTCTCATTTCGTCTCATGATGAATATCAGAACACGAATAGCAACGTAAATTCAGGACATGTAAGGCGACAGAACTTCAGGATGCATAAAGCAATGTATTTTCAGGACGTGAACAGCAATGAAATTTCAGCACATGAAAAGCGACGAAAATTCAGCCTGCGAAAAGTGATGAAAATTCAGCACGCGAAAAGTGACGAACATTCAGCACATGAAAAGTGATGAAAATTCAGTTCGTGAAAGGAATCGAAAATTCAAAAAGCCAAAAGTGATGTAAATTCAGGACGTGAGGAGCGATGAAATTACTGGAAGCATAAAGTGACGAAATTTCAGAGCGCGAAAAGCGACAACATTTCAGCACATGAAAAGCAACAAAAATTCAGCATGCGAAAAGCGACAAAATTCAGCATGCAAAAAGAGAGGAACTTTCAGGACGTGAAAAGCAATATTCATAATTTGTCGTGTGCTGAATTTTCATCGCTTTTCGTGTCCTGAAATTTAGTTTCATTTCACATCCTAAATTTTTGTCGCATTTCACGTCCTGAATTTTCATCACTTTTAGCGTCCTGAATTTTCGTTGCTGTATGCATCTTGGAGGTTTGTCATGTTTCATGTGCTGAATTTTCGTCTCTTTACACATGCTGAATTTTCATTACTTTTCCTGTGCTGAAATTTCGTCGCATATCGCAAGCTGAAATCTCGTCACTTTAGGCGTCCTGAAATTTCATCGCTTTTCTCGTGTCCAAAATGTTCCTGCATTTTAGCGTCCTGAATTTTTGTACTTTTTCGAATCCTGAATTGTTGTACTTCTGCATCCTCAATTTTCATCCTTCTTTCCAGAATTTTCGCCCATTTAGTGTCCTAAATGTTTGGCGCATTACATGTCCTGAATTTTTGTAGCTTTTCACATCCTGAATTTTCATCACTTGTTGTGTGCTGAATTTTTGTCGCTTTTCGCGTCCTGAAGGTTTGTCGCTTCTCACGTGTTGAATTTACATCGCTTTTTCCGTCCTGAATTTACATCGCTTTTTGCATCCTGAATTTTCGTCGCTTTTCTCGTCCTGAATTGTTGGAACTTTTCATGTCCTGAATTTATGTTGCTTTTGCCGTTTTAATTTTTGTTGCCTCTTGCATCCTGAATTTTCATCTCTTTTCATGTGCTGAATTTTAGTCAATTTTCGCGCGCTGAATTTTCATCGCTTTTCGCGTCCTGAAGGGTTTTCACTGATTGTGTGCTGAATTTTTCACATCCTGAATGTTCCTCACTTTACACGTGCTGAATATTTGTTGCATTTCGCATGCGGAATTTTAGTCGCTTTTCCTGTGCTAATATGTTGTCGCTTTTCGCGTTCTGTAATTTTGTCGCTTTATGCATCCTGCAAATTTGTCGCTTTTCACATCCTGCATTCACATCGCTTTCGACTTTTTCAAATTTTTGTTGCCTTTCGCATCATGAATTTTCATCACTTTTCGTGTGCTGAATGTTCGTAACATTTCGCGTGCTGAATTTTCATTGCTTTTCGCAGGCTGAATTTTAGTTGCTTTTCGTCTGCTGAAATTCTCGTTGCTTTTCGTGTCCTGAAATTTAGTTGCATTTCACGTCCTAAATTTTTGTCGCAATTCACGTCCTTAATTTTCATGACTTTTAGTGGCCTGAATTTTCATTGCTGTATGCATCTTGGAGGTTCGTCACATTTCGTGTGCTGAATTTTCGTCTCTTTTCACATGCTGAATTGTCGTTTGTCGCCAGCTGAATTTACGTTGCTTTTTTCGTCCTGAATTTTCGTTGTTTTCTCGTCCTGAATTGTTGTCACTTTTCATGTGCTGAATTTATGTCGCTTTTGCTGTTATAAATTTTTGTTGCCTCTTGCATCCTGAATTTTCATCTCTTCGCGTCCTGAAGCTTTTTCGCTGATTGTGTGCTGAATTTTCATTGCTTTTCACATCCTGAAAGTTCCTCACTTTTCACGTGCTGAATATTTTTCGAAATTCGCTTGCGGAATTTTAGTCGCTTTGCATGTGGTGAAAGTTCGTCGCTTTTCGTGTGCTGAAATATTGTTGCTTTGTTCATCCTGCAAATTCATCGTTTTTCACGTCCTGAATTCACATCGCTTTTAATTTTTTTAATTTTCGTTGCCTTTCGCGTCCTGAACTTTCATCACTTTTCGTGTGCTGAATGTTCGTAACTTTTTGCGTGCTGAATTTTCATTGCTTTTCACAGGCTGAATTTTAGTCGCTTGTCGTTCACTGAAATTTTGTTGCTTTTCATGTCCTGAAATTGCATCGCTTTATGCATCCTGAAGTGTTGCCACCTTTCATGTCCAGAATTGACGTTGCTTTTCGTGTGCTGATTTTCGTCGATTCTAGTGGGCTCAAATATTGTACTTTATTTGCATTCTGAATTTTTGTCACATTTCACATCCTGAAATTACTTCCCTTTTTGTGTCCTGAATTTTCATCACTTTTCCTGTGCTGAACTTTTGTCACTATTCGCATGCTAAATTTTCGTTGCCTTCACATCCTGAATTTTCTTTGTTTCCCGCGTGCTGAATTTTTGTTGCTTTTTGCATCCTGAATTTTTGTCAGTTTTCTCGTCCTGAATTTTTGTCACTTTTCGTGTCCTGAATTTATGTTTCTTTTGACGTTTTTAATTTTCATTGCCTTTCAGGTCCTGAATTTTCATCACTTTTCCTGTGCTGAATTTGTCGCTTTTCGCGTGCTGAATATTTGTCACTTTTCACGTCCTGAAATGTTGTCGCTTTTTGGGTCCTGGATTTTTGTTATTTTTTTGTGTGCAGAATTTTCGTCGCTTTTCCCGTCCTGAATTATCTTCACTTTTCGTGTGTTGAAATGTTGTTGTTTTTCGTGTCCAAAAATGTTGTTGCTTAATTCGTTTGTGTCGCCTTTTGCATTATGAATTTTCATCACTTTACCCGTGCTGAATTTTCATCGCTTTTCGCATCCTGAAATTTTGTTGCCTTTTGTGTCCTGAATTTTTGTTATATTTTTGTGTGCATAATTTTTGTTGCTTTTCGCATGCTGAATTTTTGTCGCCTGTGCCGAAATGTTGTCGCTTTCCTTGTCCTGCACTTTTGTCACTTTTCTTGTCCTGACCTGTTGTTGCTTTTCACAGCCTGAATTTACGTCGCCTTTGGCGTTTTGAATTTGTGTCGTCTTTCGCATTCTGAATTTTCACTTTTCACACGCTGAATTTTCGTCGTTTTTCATGTGCTGAAACATTGTAGTTTTTCACGTACTGGTTTCGTCGCTTATCTTGTCCTGAATTTTCGTCACTTTTCGCTTTCTGAATTGCTTTGTGCATGCTGAATTTTCTTTGCCATTCTTGTGCTGAAATGTTGTCGCTTTTTGTGCCCTGAAATTTTGTCACTTCATTGCGTCATGAACTTTTGTTACTTTTCACATCCTGAACTTACATCGCTTTTGCCATGTTGAAATTGTTGTCTTTCGCATTCTGAATTTTCAGGTTCTATAGGAGCTTCACTTTTCCCGTGCTGAATTTTCGCCACTTTTCATGTACTGAATTTTTGTCACTTTTCTTGTGCTGAACTTTTGTCGTTTTTTGCATCCCGAGTTTACGTGTCATGTTTTTGGACATGTTTCACATCCAGAATTTTCTTCACTTTCCTTGCGTTGAATTTTCGTTGCTTTTCGCGTGCTGAATTTTCATCGCTTTTCCAGTCCTGGTTCGTCGATTTTCGCGTGCTGAATTTTTGTCGCTTTTCATGTGCTGAAATTTCATTGCTTTTCACGTCCTGAAATTACATTGCATTTTGCATCCTGAAATATTGTTGCTTTTTGCATCCTGAAATTTTGTTGCATTTCATGTTCTGAAATTTAGTTGCGTTTTGTGTCCTGAAATTTTGTCACATCATGCATCCTGAACTTTTGTCACCTTTTGCATCCTGAATTTTCACTTTTCGTATGCTGAAATTTCGTCGCTTTTCGTGTGCTGAAATTTTGTTGTTTTTCGCGTACTGAAGTTTTGTCACTTATCTTGTCCTGAATTTTCATTGCTTTTTGCTTTCTGAATTGCTTTTGGCATGCTGAATTTTCTTTGCTTTCCTTGTGCCGAAATTTTGTCACTTTTCGTGCGCTGAAATTTTGTCACTTCATGCGTCTTTAACTTTTGTTGCTTTTCACATCCTGAATTTACGTCGCTTTTGACATGTTGAATTTGTTGCCTTTCGCATCCTGAATTTTCAGGTCCTAAAGTTTCTTCACTTTTCGTGCGCTGAATTTTAATCGCTTTTCATGTGCTGAAATTTTGTCGCTTTTTGCGTCCTGAAGTTTCATCGCTTTTTGTGTCCTGAAATTTCGTTGCTTTTTGCATCCTGAAATTTCGTCGACCTTTGCATCCTGAATTTTTGTCATATTTTTGTGTGCATAATTTTCATCACTTTTCACATGCTGAATTTTCATCGCATTTCATGTGCCGAAATGTTGTTGCTTTTCTTGTCCTGAACTTTTGTCGCTTTTCGCATCCTGAATTTACATCACTTTTGGCATTTCGAATTTGTGTCGCGTTTCGCAAACAGAATTTTATTTCCTTTCCATGCGTTGAATTTTCGTTGTTTTTTTCGTGCTGAATTTTCATTGCTTTTCCATTCCTGAAGGTCCGTCGCTTTTCCTATCGTGAATTTTTGTTGCTTTTTGTGTGCTGAAATTTTCATCGCTTTTCAGGTCCAGAAATTATATCGCATTTTGCGTCCTGAAATTGCGTCACTTTTTGCGTCCTGAATTTTTGTCACATTTAATATTCAGAAATTTAGTCACTTTATGTGTCCTCAATTTTGTCACCTCATGCATCCTGAAGTTTTTGTCGCTTTCTGCATCCTGAAATGTTTTGTTCCTTCTCGTGTGCTGAAATTTCATTGCTTTTCGCATCCTGAATTTTCGTTGCATTTGGCATTTTTAATTTTCGTTGTTTTTTGCGACCTGAATTTTTGTCACTTTTCATGTGCAGAATTTTTGTCGATTTTCATGTGCTGAAATCTCATCGCTTTTTGCGTCATAAATTTTCATCGCTGTTCGCATTTTGAATTTTCGTCTCTTTCGCGTCCTGAATGTTTGTCACTTTTGATGTGCCGAATTTTCGTCACATTTTGCGTGCTGACTTTTCATCACCTTTCGCGTCCTGAGGGTTCATCACTTTTTGCGTGCTGAATTTTCGTTGATTTTTGTGTGCTTAATTTTTGTCGCATTTCATATCCTGAATGTTCATCGCTTTTCGCATGCTGAATTTTCATTGCTTTTCGCGTATGGAATTGTTGTCGCTTTTATTGTGCTGAAATTTTGTTGCTTTTCACGCCTTGAACTTTTGTCACATTTCACATCCTGAAATCTCATCGCTTTTAGCATCCTGATATTTTGTTGCTTTTCTCGTTAATAATTTATGTTGCTTTTGGCGTTATGGATTTTTGTTGACTTTAGTGACCTGAAGGTTCTTCGCTTTTCATGTGCTGAATTTTAGTTTACTTTTCACGTGCTGCAATTTTGTCGCTCTATGCGTCATGAAAATTAGTCTATTTTCCGTCCTGAATTTTCATCACAATTCATGTCCTGAATTTTAGTCGCTTTTCATGTCCTGAAGATTCGCGCTTTATAAAAGTTGAATTTTTATCGCTTTCTGTCTGCTGATTTTTTGTCGCTTTTCGTGTCCTGAAGGTTAGTCACTTTTTGCATCCTGAAATTTCGTAGCATTTTGTGTCCTTAAATTTTGTCGCATTTTTTGCGCTGAAATTTCTGTGCTTCTTGTGTGCTGAGATTTCATCAATTTCATGTGCTGAAGGTTCGTCACTTTTTGCATGCTGAATTTTCATCGCTTTTCTCCTAGTGAATTTTTGTCACTATTTGTGTGTTGAAATGTTGTCACTATTCGCATGCTGAATTTTAATCACTTTTCGCTTCCTGATGGCTTGTCATTTTCGCTTTTTGTGTCCTGAAATGTTGTCGCTTCATGTGTCCTGAACTTTTGTTGCTGTTTGGATTCTGAATTTACATCGCTTTTGGCATTTTTAATTTTTGTCGCTTTTCATGTGCTGACATTTCTTCGCATTTCAACTCATGAGTTGCATTTCACCTCATTTTTTGCGTTCTGAAATTTATTCCCTTTTCGCATTATGCTTCCTGAAATTTTGTCGCCATTTCCATCCTGAATTTTTGTCACTTTCCATGCGCTTTTTTCTTTCTGAAATTTCGTCGCTATTCATGTCCTGAATTTTCATTGCCTTTCAGGTCCTGAATTTTAGTTTCGTGTTGAGTCCTGAAATTTTGTTTGTTTTCATGTCCTGTAGATCAATTGCGTAAAAAACATATAAGGAAAATCCTATAATTTTAAATAATATACGTATTTGGAAACAAATAGTTAAGACTTTACATTTAGAAACTATGCCGCTTTGTTTCCCAATTATGAATAATCCTCTGTTTAAGCCCTCGACATTGGATGTGGGGTTTAGACATTGGAAAAATTTAGGAATTATAAGGATAGAACAACTTTACAGGAATGGGAAATTTCTCTCATTTCAGGAGTTGAAAGAGATTTATGGATTGCAGGCAAATAACTGAATTAGATATTTACAAATCAGAGATTATGTCAAATCAAATACGCAAAATTATAGAAATAGCGATCCAGGTTTACTGGATGAAGTGCTTAATAAGCATCCAAATACAGAAAAATTAATAGCATATATATATATAACATTCTTTTGGACAGGGATATACCAACAACAGAATCATTTCGACAAAAATGGGAACATGAAACTGGTTTACCGATATTAGAAGATTTTTGGGAAGAAAGCTTACAATGAATACATCGCTGTTCGTTAAATGCCAGAAAATACTATGATACAATTCAGAATCAGAATCAGAATGCCTTTTATTGTCACTATACACGTGTACAGTGAGATTAAAAACTGCTCCTACTCAGTGCAAAAACAAGACAAAAAGGGGGGGGGGGTAAGGTGCACAGTGTCTGCAGCACTATATACATATCTATAAAAAGACAATGGATAATAGAATGGATAATAGGATTCCTATATCCAGTATGGGTTACAGTTACAGTACAAATTACAGTAGGTGGATAGATGAAAGTCCGGGGGTGAAGTCAATGCATGTGTGAGTTCAGGGAGATGATGGATTTTGGGAATAAACTGTTCTTGAGTCTATTTGTCCTTGTGCTGATGCACCTATAGCGCCTCCCTGAGGGTAGCAGGTTGAACAGGCCAAATGCAGGATGGGAGCTGTCCTTGATAATGTTCTTCGCCCTGCTGAGGCAGCGGGAGGTGTAAATGTCCATCAGAGAGGGGAGAGGGCAGCCGATGATCTTCTGTGCTGCCCTGACTACCCTCTGAAGCCTCTCCCTGTCTACCATGGTGCAGCTGCCGTACCATGCTGTAATGCAGTATGTCAACAGGCTCTCAATGGACGAGCGGTAGAAGGTCAGCAGCAGGTTGGAGTCCAGGTTGTGCTTCCTGAGGACCCTCAGGAAGTGCAGGCGCTGCTGAGCCTTCTTGATGACCGCTGTGATGTTGTCTGTCCAGGAGATGTCAGCGTAGATGAGGACACCGAGAAACCGGAAGGTGTGGACCCTCTCCACACACTCGCCGTTGATGTATAAGGGGGCTAAGTCGGTGCTGTGCTTCCTGAAGTCGACAATGAGCTCTTTGGTTTTCTTGGTGTTCAGAGCCAGGTTGTTTTCTGAGCACCAGGCTGTCAACTTCAGGACTTCCTCTCTGTAGGCTGCCTCATCTCCCCTTGAGATGAGTCCGACTACTGTAGTGTCGTCAGCAAACTTGACGATTCGGTTGTTGTTGTGGGCCGGACTACAGTCGTGGGTGTAGAGACAGTATAGGAGGGGGCTTAGCACACAGCCCTGCGGGTCGCCGGTACTCAACATGCGAGTGGAGGAGAGGTGGGGGCCGAGTCTCACAGTCTGGGGCCGGTTGGTGAGGAAGTCCTTTATCCAGGCACATGTGAGAGTAGGGAGGCCGAGAGTGACCAGTTTGTCAATGAGAATGTCCGGAATGATAGTGTTGAAAGCTGAGCTGTAATCCACAAAGAGCATCCGAACGTAGCTCTGCCCCTGCTCCAGGTGGCTCAGCACAGAGTGGAGAGCTACGGTGATGGCGTCTTCTGTGGACCTGTTTGGGCGATTGGCGAACTGGTGGTGGTCGAAGTCTGGAGGGAGATAGTCCTTGATGTGCTGGAGGACCAATCTCTCGAAGCACTTCATGATTACCGGAGTGAGGGCCACGGGACGGTAATCGTTTAGGCTGGTGATGGGAGACTTCTTCGGCACTGGGACGATTGTGGCTGATTTTAGGCAGGATGGGATAACTGCCTGGTCCAGGGAGAGATTGAAGATTCTGGTGAAGATGACGGTGAGCTGGTGGGCACACGCTTTGAGCACCTTACCAGGTACTCCATCTGGACCGGCAGCCTTCTTGGGGTTCACTGCCAGGAGCACCCGTCTGACATCGTGCTCCCTTACAGTGAGTGGAGTAGTGCAGGAGCCAGGTAAGGGTGGGAGCAGGGCTGTAGCACATGAGTGCTGCTGTTGTGATGTTTCAAAGCGGGAAAAGAAGCAATTTAGCTTCTCTGCCAGCGGCGCACTCAGGTCTTCTGTCGTTGTGGCACAGCCTCTGTAGTTTATGATGTCTCGTATGCCCCGCCATACCTCCCGTGTGTTATTGCTGGACAGGTGGGCCTCTATGCTCCTCTTATAGTCCACCTTGGCTTTTTTTTTTTTTTTTTCAATTCAATTCAATTTTTTATACAATTCAAAGTATACATAGATTACATTACTCAAAAAGAAATTAAATAGAATTTTTCCTAATATATCACCATTGTGTGATAAATGTCAGCACATAGAAGCTGATTTAACTCATAGTTTTGTAATATGTACAAAACTTAATAGTTATTGGTCTGAGATTTTCAAAATTATTTCCATAGTTCTTAAGATCACATTAATTCCTGACACAAAATTAATAATATTTGGTGTTTCAGATTCAAATCAAACATTAACAGCAAATCAAAGAAACTTTCTGGATTATTGTTTAATAATTGGAAAAAAAATAATATTAAAATTTTGGAAGGGACCATTATCCCCTACAATTAAAATGTGGACAGTGGAAATGTTGGAGATGTTACAATTGGAGAGAATTAGGTTTATACTAATGGATAAACACGAGCTTTTCGAACAAATATGGTCTCCATTCACTGATTATATGAAGGGGTAGCTGGGCTCAGCATTGAAACTCAACAAGTACCCGGTGGTAAGATCAAAAGAAAATGTTTAATCTGAGATTTATATACAAGTCTCCATATATTATAATTAGAAATTGCTCCATTCTTTGTTAAGATGTATACTGTTTTTTTTTACCTTTAAGTATAATAATTGTTTATTAGTTATATGTTTTTTTTTCTTTTTTTTCTCTCTCTTTTTCTCCTCTAATCAAAATTATAATCACACTCTTTAAATTAATCTCTATTCTTTCTTTACTCTTTTTTTTCTTCTTCACACTATTAAAAAAAATTGAGGCCTATATATGGCTTGGTAATATTTATATAATTTTGGAAAGATGTAATATGTATAGCTGAAAAAATTATCATATTATTTGTAATGCGTATGGCCTCTAATAAAAATATATTTAAAAAAAAAGAAATTTCAAAATGCGAACAGTGATGAAAATTTATGACGCGAAAAGTGACCAGCTTTCAGCACATGAAAATCGACGAAAATTCTGCATGTGAAAAGTGACAAATATTCAGGTCGCGAAATGGGGACAAAAATTAAAAATGCCAAATGCAACGAAAATTCAGGACGCGATACACGACAATGTTTCAACACAGGAAAATCGACGAATCAAGATGTGAAATGCAATGAAAATTCAGCATTTGAAAAGTGAAGAACCCTCAGGACTTGAAATATGACAAAAATTCAGCACACGAAAAGCAACGAAAATTCAGCATGCAAAAAGCAAGGGAAAATTCAGCACGTAAAAAGAGACTAAATTTCAGGATGCAAAATTTAATGAAATTTCAGAATGCGAAAGGCGATTAAATTTCATCACACATAAGTGACGAAAATTCAGCACGCGAAAGGCGCCGAAAATTCAGCACGCGCAAAATGACGAAAATTCAGCATGAAAAGTTACGAAAATTCAGGACACGAAAGGCGACAAAAATTAAAAACACAAAATGCAAAGTAAATTCAGAACGGGAAATGTATTGAAAATTTAGGACGAGAAAAAAGACGAAAATTTACGGAAATTCTGCATGTGAAAAGCGACAAAAATTCAGATTGCAATAACCGACGAAATTTCACGACGTGAAAAACGACGATAGGTCAGCAAGCAAAAAGTGAAGAAAATTGTACACTGCACAATGACAATTCAAGATTGAATTGAATTGAATTGAAAATTCAGGTGGCGAAAGTCGATGAAAATCTGAAACGCTAAATGTGACATAAATTCAGGATGCAAAAAGCGATGAAAAATTCAGCACACGAAAAGCGACAAAGCCACTTAAAAGATAACGGCAATTCAAAACGTTAATAGCAGCAAAAATTCAGGATGCGATAAGCGATGGAATTTCAGAACGCAAAAAGCGATGAAAATTCAGGACATGAAAAGTGACTAAATTTCAGCTTGCGAAAAGCGACAAATCTTCCGGACATGAAAAGCAAAGAAAATTCAGCACGCGTGAAGTGACGAAAATTCAGCACATAAAAAGTGACGAAAATGTGGCATGTGAAATGTGATGAAAATTCAGCACGCTCAAATCATCGGACATTCAGGAAGCGAAAAGCGACGAAAATCAGGATGCAATAAGTGACTAAAAATCTGCACGTGTGATGTGACAAAAAATCAGGAAGGAAAATAGACACATTTCAGTACGCGAAAAGCGATGACATTTCAGGACACGAAAAGCGACTAAATTTCAGGACACGAAAAGTGACGACATTTCAGCGCACGAAAAGCGATGAAATTTCAGGGCACGAAAAGTGACGATATTTCCGGACACGAAAAGGGACAAAATTTCAGAACACAAAATGGGATGAACATGTAGCAGGCAAAAAGCGAAGAAAATTCAGCATGCGTAAAGCTGAGAAATTTCAGTTCACAAAAAGCGATGAAAATTCAGGATATGGAATGCAGCGAAAATTCAGCACATGAAAAATAACAAAATTTCAGGATGTGAAAAGCGACAACATTTCAGGATGCACAAAGCGACGAAAATTCAGCACGTGAAAAACACCGAAGATTCAGCACACAAAAAGTGACGAAAATTGAGCAAGTGAAATGCGACAAAGATTCAGCACATGCAACGCAATTGACCTTCAGGATGTGAAATCCAATGAAATTTCAGGAATCAAAATGCAACTAAAATTCAGGACCTGAAAGGCGACGAAAAGTCAGGAAACATAATGCGAAAAAGAAATGAATTTGAAAGGCGACGATATTTCAGCACATGAAAAGCGACAAAAATTCAAAACACCAAAAGCGACAAATTCAGGATGCAAACAGCAACAAAAGGTCAGGATACATTAAGCGACAACATTACAGGAGACAAAAAGTGAAAATATTTCAGCACAAGAAAAGTGACAAACCTTCAGGATGCGAAAAGCGATGCAAATTCAGCACACGAAAAGCTCCGATATTTCAGCACACAAAAAGTGATGAAAATTCAGGACATGAAAGATGACGAAAATTTAAAATGCCAAAGGTGAAGTAAATTCAGGACACAAAAAACGATGAAATTACAGGATGCATAAAGCGACGAGATTTCAGAACGTGAAATGCGACAGAAATTCTATACATGAAAGGCCATGAAATTTCAGCACGCAAAAAGGGGAAGCAATTCAAGACGCGAAAAGAGAACAAATTTCAGGACGGGAAAAGCGTCAACATTTCAGGACTTGAAATGCAACAAAATTTCAGCACACAAATAGCGACAAAAATTCACCATGAGAAAAGCAATAAAAATTCAGCACGTGAAAAGCGAAGAATCTTCAGCACATGAAATGTGGCAAAAATTCTACACACAAGAAGCAACAGAATTAAAGGATGCAAAAGCAACAAAATTTCAGAAGGTGAAACATGACGGAATTTCTATACACGAAAAGCAATGAAAATTCAGCATGTGAAAAGTGAAAAAAATTCAAGACGCAAAAAGAGAATGAATTTCAGGATGGGTAAACAACAACATTTCAGGACTTGAAATGCAACAAAATTTCAGCACACAAATAGCGACAAAAAGTCACCACTTGAAAAGCGATGAAAATTCAGCATGCGAAAGCAACATAACATAACATGAAATGTGGTGAAAATTCAGCACACAAGAAGTGATGAAATTTCAGCGCACAAATAGCGACGAAATTTAATGATGCAAAAAGCGACGAACCTTTAGGACATGAAAAGTGACAAAAATTCAGCTTGTCAAAAGTAAACTAAAATTCAGCACGCGAAAAGCGACGATAATTCAGCAAACGGAAAGCCACAAAAATTCACCACGTGAAAAGCAATTAAAATACAGCATTAAAATAAAAGTGCTGAACCCTCAGGGTGGCAAAAGCAATGAAAATTTCAGGGTGGAAAAGGTGACAAAAATTCAAACCGCAAAAAATAAAGTTAGGATGCAAAAAGTGAAGAAGATTCACAACAAGAAAACGGACAAAAATTCAGGACACAAAAAGGGATGACATTTCAGGATGTGAAAAACAACTAAAGTTCAGCACACGAATAGATCTGAACTTTCAGCAAACAAAAAGCGAAAAAAATTCAGCACACGAAAAGTGACTAAAATTCAGGTCATTAAATGCAACGAAAATTCAGGATGGAAAATACACACATTTTCAGAACAAAAAAGCTACAAAATTTCATGACGCAAAACACGACGACATTTCAGGACACGAAAAGTGAAGACATTTTCAGGACACGAAAAGCGATGACATTTCAGGGCATGAAAAGCGATGACATTTCAGGACATGAAAAGCAACAACTTTTCAGGACACTAAAAGGGACGAAAGTTCAGCAGGGAAAAAGTGAAGAGAATTCAGCATGCGTAAAGCTATGAAATTTCAGTACACGAAAAGTGACGAAAATTCAGCACGAGAAATCCAACGAAGTTTCAACACATGCAACACAATGGATCTTGAGGATGTGAATATGAACGAAATTTCAGGACTCAAAATGCTGAACTAAAATTCATGACCTGAAAGGCGATGAAAATTCAGGACGTGAATAGCGACGATATTTCAGAATGAAAAACGGCCAGATTTGAGCGCATGGAAAGTGACAAAAATTCAGGACAGAAATGGCGAGAAAAATTCTGGAAGCATAATGCGAAAAGGGAATCAATTTCAGAACGCTAAAAATGAGTTGAAATGCAATGAAATGTCAGCACATGAAAAGTGACAAAAAATCATAACGCCAAAAGCGACGTAAATTCACGATGCAAACAGTGACAAAAGGTCAGGACACATGAAGCAACGACATTTCAGGACACGGAAAGCGAAAATGACAAACCTTAAGGACGCGAAAAGCGATGAAATTTCAGGATGTGTTTAGTGATGACATTTCAGCAAATGAAAAGCAACAATATTTCAGCACACAAAAAGTGACGAAAATTCAGGACATGAAAGGTGACGAAAATTTAAAACGCCAAAGGCGAATTAATTCAGGACACAAAAAACAATGAAATTACACAATGCATAAAGCGATGACATTTCAGAAAGTGAAACGCGACAGAATTTCTTTACATGAATTCCCATGAAAATTCAGCATGCAAAAAGGGAAAAAAAATCAAGACGCGAAAAGAGAACAAATTTCAGGACAGGAAAAGCGACAACATTTTAGAACTTGAAATACCACAAAATTTCAGCATACAAATAGCGACAAAAATTCACCACGAGAAAAGCAATCAAAATTCAGCACGCAAAAAGCGAAGAACCTTCAGCAAATGAAATGTAGCAAAATTCTACACACAAGAATCGACAGAATTACAGGATGTATAAAGAGACAAAATTTCAGAACGGGAAACGTGACGGAATTTATATGCACGAAAAGCGATGAAAATTCAGCACGTGAAAAGGGGAAAAAATTCAAGACGCAAAATGAGAATAACTTTCAGGATGGGAAAAGCGACAACATTTCTGGACTTGAAATGCAACAACATTTCAGCACACAAATAGCGACAAAATTCATCATGATAAAAGAGATGAAAATTCAGCATGCGAAAAGCGACGAACCTTCAGCACATGAAATGTGACAAAAATTCAGCACACAAGAAGTGACAAAATTTCAATGCACAAAATGCGATGAGATTTCAGCACACGAAAAGCGACGAAATTTCAGGACACAAGAAGCGACGAAATTTCAGCACATGAAAAGTGACGAAAATTCAGGTTGCGAAAAGCGACAAATCTTCAGGACGTGAAAAGCGATGAAAATTCAGCACGCGAAAAGTGATGAGATTTCAGCAAATGAAAAGCACCGAAATTTCAGCACACAAAAAGTGACGAAAATTCAGGACATGAAAGACGACGAAAATTCAAAACGCCAAAGGTGAAGTAAATTCAGGACACAAAAAACAACGAAATTACAGGATGCATAAAGCGATGAAATTTCAGAACGTGAAACGCGACAGAATTTCTTTACACGAAAATCCATGAAAATTCAGCATGCAAAGAGGGGAAAAAAATCAAGACGCAAAAAGAGAACAATTTCAGGACAGGAAAAGCGACGAAATTTCAGGACTTGAAATGCAACAACATTTCAGCATACAAATAGCGACAAAAATTCACCACGAGAAAAGCAATGGAAATTCAGCACGCAAAAAGTGAAGAACCTTCAGCAGATGAAATGTAGCAAAAATTCTACACACAAGAAGTGACAGAATTACAGGATGCATAAAGCGACAAAATTTCAGAACGTAAAAAGTGACGGAATTTATATGCACGAAAAGCAATGAAAATTCAGCACGTGAAAAGGGGGAAAAATTCAAGACGCAAAAAGAGAATCAATTTCAGGATGGGAAAAGCGACAACATTTCAGGACTTGAACTGCAACAAAATTTCAGCATACAAATAGCGACAAAAATCCACCACGAGAAAAGCGATGAAAATTCAGCACGCGAAAAGCGAAGAACCAAATTACAAAGTCAAATTACAAATTTCTTAGACAATTGTAATCTTCCAAAATTAAATAGGGTGGAACAAGAGGGATTAGGAGCTCAGATTACACTTCAGGAAATAGAAGAAACAATAAGTTTGTTGAAGAATAGCAAAACGCCAGGACCAGACGGCTTTAGTAATGAATTCTATAAAAGATTCCACGAGATAATTTCTCCACACTTGCAAGAATTATATATATATGCTTTTAAAGAAAATAAATTACCAGAAACACTAACTGAGTCAACTATTACACTTATACCAAAAAAGGATAAAGATCTAGAAGACCCAGGCTCATATAGAGCTATTGCACTCCTAAATACAGATCAAAAAATATTAGCAAAGACACCAGCGGGAAGATAGAGTAAATATATTGGCAAACTAATAAACCCGGATCAAACTGGGTTTATACCAAAGAGATACTCATTTAACAATTTGAGACGGCTGTCTAATATAATGTACTCACATAATACTGAAGAAGACCTAGCAATTATCTCATTGGAAGCAGAAAAAGCTTTCGATCAAGTAGAATGGCAATATTTATTCAAAGTATTGCAAAAATTTAACATGGGAGATAATTTTATCTCATGGGTAAAATTATTATATGATAAGCCAACGGCTAGAATACTGACTAATAATTTATTATCCCCGAAATTCCAATTGGCAAGGGGCAATAGGCAGGGGTGCGCACTATCACCCCTGCTATTTGCACTAGTGATAGAGCCTTTAGCAGAAAGTATAAGAAGTCATCTGAATATTCATGGATACAATACCAAACACTCAAATAATAAAATTTCATTATATGCAGACGACATATTATTATATGTTACAAATTCACAAATTAGCATACCAAATATACTAAATTTAATAGAGGAATTTGGTTCTTTTTCTGGATATAGAATAAACTGAAACAAAAGCGAAATTATAACGATAAAACCTCAAGAGCCGCTACATCTGTTGAAATTCCCCTTTAGAATTGCAACAGAAAAATTTAAGTATTTGGGCATCCAAATTACTAGGAAATATAAATCATTACTCAACGCAAACTATATGCCTTTAATAACTAAATAAAATGGGTTGATTAAATTCTGGAAAACACTGCCGATGTCCTTAATAGGTAGAATAAATGCGATAAAAATGATCTTCTTACCACAAATACGGTACCTATTTCAATCAATACCAATATACTTACCTAAAAAAATATTTTAAAAAATAGACTCTGATATTATAAACTTCATATGAGATTATAAATCACATAGAATTAAGAAAAAACACTTGTGTAAATCTAAAGAATCAGGGGGACTGACACTCCCTAACTTATTGTATTACTATTGGGCAGTGAATATTAAAAATATAATCTACTGGTTGGACAGTTCTGCCCAACAGGTAGATTGGATAAGAATGGAGAAAGAGGATTGTTCCCCTTATAATATAGGAGCGATCCTTCTTTCCCCGATGAAACTGAACAATATAATATATAAGAAGAATCCAATTATTCACAGTACAATACGAATTTGGAATCAAATAAAATTCTTTAAAATTAAGAAAATTATCGCTTCTTTCTCCAATAACTAATAATCCCTCATTTAAACCGTCTATTATTGATAAAACGTTTATCCATTGGGAAAGATTAGGAAATAAAACAATGGGAGATATGTATGATATGGGAAATTTTTTTATCATTCCAACAATTACAACTAAAATATAATTTGAAAAATAATCAATATTTCAAATATCTTCAAATTCAAGATTATTTGAAGAAATATATACAAGGATATCAAACCTTAACCCCAGATTTATTGGAGGAAGGAATGAATAGAAAGGCAGAATCAAGCAATTTAATATTTTACTTACATAATATAATTTTAAATATAGAAATGCCAACGACAGAGACAATTAGAAGGGACTGGGAACAAGAGTTATTGATAAAAATTCCTAACAATAGATGGGGAAAAAAATCTATTATATCTAAATAAATGTTCAATTAATGTAAGACATAACCTGATTCAATTTAAAATTTTTCATAGATTATATTATTCTAAAACTAGACTGAATAAAATATTCCCAAATGTTTCCCCCATCTGTGACAAATGTCTTACTCAAAATGCCAATATAGTACATTCCTTTGTCTCGTGTATAAAACTGTATAAATTTTGGAATGAAATCTTTGGAATTTTTACAAAACTATTTAACACAAAATTGAACCCCAATACAGAACTGATTACCTTTGGATCAATGGAAGAGGGAATTAAACTAACTATATTCCAATAATTTTTTTTAATTATGGTCTAATAACAGCAAAAAAACTTATAATCAAATTTTGGAAAAACGCAACTGGCCCAACATTCAAAATGTGGATTTCAAATATGTCTGATACGCTTCATCTTGAAGAAATGAGATCTCCTTTTATCAACTTTTTGCAAGCATATGGTGCAACATAACATAACCTCAGAAATTAAATGGTTTAGAACTGGGTGACGGATGGGCAAAAATACGAAATATGTAGATCTCTCCTAATCTCTCTTTTCTTTACTTTCTCCTTCTATTTCTATCTTTTCAGCTTCTCTTATATGCTCTTTATTTCATTTGCTATCTGTTTCTACTCGCTTTTCTAGCTATTCTGACACTCTTTAATACTTTTTTCTTCCACTGTTCTTTTATTATTAAATCAAAAGTATGAAGTTGCACAAGAATGGAAATATGTATGTATGTATGTATTAGGTACTTATGTACCAGTCTATTGTACTTACTTCTAACAAAAATAAACAAAAAAAACCACAAAATTTAAAAAAAAGCAATGTGACGAAAATTCAGCACACAAGAAGCGACGAAATTTCAATGCACAAAATGCGATGAGAATTCTGCACACGAAGAGCGACGAAATTTCAGGACACAAAAAGCGACAAAATTTCAGGACATGAAAAGTGACGAAAATTCAGGTTTCGAAAAGCGACAAATCTTCAGGACGTGAAAAGCGATGAAAATTCAGCACGCGTAAAGTGATGAAAATTCAGCACATAATAAGTGACGAAAATGCGGCATGTGAAATGCGATGAAAATTCAGCACGCTCAAAGCGACGGACCTTCAGGAAGCAAAAAGTAACGAAAATTCAGGACGCAATAAGTGACTAAAAATCAGGACATAAAATGTGACAAAAATTCAGGATGGAAAATAGACACATTTCAGGACGTGAAAAGCGATGACATTTCAGGACACGAAAAGTGACGAAATTTCAGGACATGAAAAGCGACGAAATTTCAGGACCAGAAAAGCGACGAAATTTCAGGACAGGAAAAGTGACGAAATTTCAGGGCACAAAAAGTGGCAACATTTCAGGACACGAAGAGCGATGAAATTTCAGAACACAAAAAGGGATGAAAATTCAGCAGGCAAAAAGTGAAGAAAATTCAGCATGCATAAAGCTGAGAAATTTCAGTACATGAAAAACAACGAAAATTCAGGACATGAAAAATGACAAAATATCAGGACGCAATAAATGACAACATTTCAGAACGCAAAAAGCAACAAAAATTCAGCTTGTGAAAAACACTGAAGATTCAGCACACGAAAAGTGACGAAAATGCGGCACGCGAAATGCAATGAATATTCAGCACACAGAATGCAACGGACCTTCAGGACGCGAAATTCAACGAAATTTCAGGACTCAAAACACAACTAAAATTCAGGACCAGAATGGCGACGAAAATTCAGGATGCGAGTAGTGACGAAATTTCAGAATGAAAACAGGCCAGATTTGCGCACACGGAAAGGGACAAAAATTCAGGATGGAAATGGCAACAAAAATTCAGGAAGCGCAATGCGAAAAGGCAATGAATTTGAAATGCGATGAAATTTCAGCACATGAAAAGCGACAAAAATCAAAACGCCAAAAGCGACTTAAATTCAGGATGCTAACAGCGACAAAAGATTAGGAGACATGAAGCAACAACATTTCAGGACACGAAAAGTGAAAATATTTCAGCACAAGAAAATTGACAAACCTTCAGGACGCGAAAAGTGACCAAATTTCAGCAAATGAAAAGCACCGATATTTCAGCACACAAAAAGTGACGCAAATTCAGGACATGAAAGACGACGAAAATTCAAAATGCCAAAGGTGAAGTAAATTCAGGACACAAAAAACGACGAAATTACAGGATGCATAAAGCGATGAAATTTCAGAACGTGAAATGCGACAGAATTTCTTTACACGAAAATCGATGAAAATTCAGCATGCAAACAGGGAAAAAAAATCAAGACGCGAAAAGAGAACAAATTTCAGGACAGGAAAAGTGACAACATTTCAGGACTTGAAATGCAACAACATTTCAGCACACAAATAGCGACAAAAATTCACCACGAGAAAAGCGATGAAAATTCAACACACGAAAAGTGAAGAAACCAGCAGATGAAATGTGGCAAAATTCTACACACAAGAAGCGACAGAATTACAGGATGCATAAAACGACAAAATTTCAGAACGTGAAATGTGACGGAATTTATATGCACAAAAAGCGATGAAAATTCAGCATGTGAAAAGGGAAAAAATTTCAAGATGCAAAAAGAGAATAAATTTCAGGATGGGAAAAGCGACAACATTTCAGGTCTTGAAATGCAACAACATTTCAGCACACAAATAGCAACAAAAAGTCACCACGAGAAATGCGATGAAAATTCTGCATGTGAAAAGCGATGAACCTTCAGCACATGAAATGTGACGAAAACTCAGCACACAAGAAGCGACGAAATTTCAAAGCACAAAATGCGACTAGATTTCAGCACATGAAAAGCGATGAAATTTCAGGACATGGAAAGTAACGAAAATTCAGCTTGCGAGAAACGACATATCTTCAGGACGTGAAAAGAGATTAAAATTCAGCACGCGTAAAGTGACGAAAATTCAGCACATAATAAGTGACGAAAATGCGGCATGTGAAATGCGATGAAAATTCAGCACGCTCAAAGCCACGGATCTTCAGGAAGCGAAAGGTAACAAAAATTCAGGATGCTATAAGTGACTAAAAATCAGGATGTGAAATGTGACAAAAATTCAGGATCGAAAATAGACACATTTCTGCACGCGAAAAGCGATGACATTTCAGGACACGAAAAGCGACGATATTTTAGGATGCAAAAAGCGATGAAAATTCAGCACGTGAAAAACACCCAGGATTCCGCACAAGGTAAGTGATGAAAATTCAGCACGTGAAATTCGACGAAAATTCAGCAAACCTTCAGCACATTAATTGTGACGAAAACTCAGCACACAAGAAGCGACAAAATTTCAATGCACAAAATGTGTCGAGATTTCAGCACACGAAAAGCAACAAACTTTCAGGACACGAAAAGCGAAGAAATTTCAGGACAAGAAAAGCGTCGAAAACTAGGGCACGAAAAACGACGAAATTTCAGGGCACGAATAGCGACGAAATTTCAGGACATGAAAAGCGACAAAATGTCAGGACGCAAAAAATGACAACATTTCAGGACGCAAAAAGCGACGAAAATTCAGAACGTGAAAAACACCAAAGATTCAGCACAAGGAAAGTGACAAAAATTCGGCATGTGAAATGCGATGAAGATTCAGCACACGCAACGCAACGGACCTTCAGGTCGCAAAATCCAACAAAATTTCTGGACTCAAAACGCAACTAAAATTCAGGACCTGATCGGAGACGAATTTCAGCATGCGAAATGTGACGAATCTTCAGCAGACGAAATGTGATAAATATTCAGCACACAAGAAGTGACGAAATTTCAGTGCACAAAAAGCGACAAAATTTAAGGATGCAAAAAGCGACGAACCTTCAGGACACGAAAAGCGACCAAAGAATCAGGAGACAAAAAGCTACAAAAATTCAGCTTGTGCAAAGTAAACTAAAATTCAGCACGTGAAAATCGATGAAAATTCAGCAAACGGAAAGCCTAAAAAATTCACCACTTGAAAAGTAATTAAAATACAGCACGCGAAAAGTACCAAACCCTCAGTGTGCAAAAAGCAACGAAAATTCAGGTTGTGAAAGGTGACAAAAATTCAAACCACTAAAAGTAAATTTAGGACGTGAAAAGTGAAGAAGATTCACGACAAGAAAACGGACAAAAATTCAGGACACAAAAAGGGATGACATTTCAGGATGTGAAAAACAACAAAAATTCAGCACACGAAAAGATCCGAAATTTCAGCAAACAAAAGGCAAAAAAATTCAGCACATGAAAAGTGTCTAAAATTCAGGTCATGAAAGTGGACAGAAATATGAAAGGCCAAAAGTGACGTAAATTCTGGATACAAAAAGCAACAAAATTTCAGGACGTCAAATGCGACGAAAATTCAGCACGAGAAAAGTGTCAAAACTTCAGGTCGCAAAAAGCAATGAAAATTCAGCATGCGAAAAGAGATGAAATTTCAGAACATGAAAAGCGACTAAATTTAAGGACATGAAAAGCGATGAAAATTCAGCTTATGAAAAGCGACAAATCTTCAGGATGTTAAAAGCGATGAACATTCAGCACACGTAAAGTGACGAAAATTCAGCACACAAAGTGTGATGTGAAATGCAATGAAAATTCAGCACGCTCAATGCAGGAAGAGAAAAGCTATGGAAATTCAGGACACAATAAGAGACTAAAAATCAGGACATAAAATGCAACGAAAATTCAGGAAGGAAAATACACACATTTTCAGAATGCAAAAAGCGACAAAATTTCATGACGCAAAACGCGACGACATTTCAGGACACGAAAAGTGAAGACATTTCAGGACACGAGAAGCGATGACATTTCAGGACACGAAAACCAACAAAATTTCAGCACACAAAAAGGGACGAAAGTTCAGCGGGCAAAAAGTGAAGAAAATTCAGCATGCGTAAAGCTATGAAATTTCAGTACACGAAAAACGACCAAATTTCAGGACGTGGAATACAGTGAAAATTAAGGACGCTAAAAATTTCAGCACACGAAAAGCATAGAAGATTTAGCACACAAAAAGAGACAAAAATTCGGCATGTGAAATCTGACGAAGATTCAGCACACGCAACGCAGTGGACCTTCAGGATGTGAAAACCAATGAAAATTCAGCACACGAAAAGATCCGACATTTCAGCAAACAAAAGGCAAAGTATATTTTAGGATGCAAAAAGCGAAGAAAATTCAGCACGCGAAAAACACCGATGATTCCGCACAAGTAAAGTGATGAAAATTCAGCACGTGAAATGCTACGAAAATTCAGCAAACCTTCAGCACATGAATTGTGATGAAAACTCAGTACACAAGAAGTGACGAAACTTCAATACACAAAATGTGATGAGATTTCAGCACACGAAAAGCGACGAAATTTCAGGACACGAAAAGTGATGACATTTCAGGGCACGAAAAGTGACAAAATTTTAGGGCACGAAAAGTGATGAAATTTCAGAACACAAAAAGCACAGAAGATTTAGCACACGAAAAGTGACGAAAATTCGACACGTGAAATCCGATGAAGATTCAGCACACGCAATGCAGCGGACCTTCAGGATGTGAAACCAATGAAATTTAGCACACGAAAAGTGACTAAAATTCAGGTCATGAAAGTGGACAAAAATCGGAAACGCCAAAAGTGACATAAATTCTGGATACGAAAAGCAACAAAATTTCAGGATGTCAAATGTGACGAAAATTCAGCATGCGAAAACCAACGAAAATTCAACATGCAAAAATTGACGAAAATTCAGCACGCAAAATGTGATGAGATTTCAGCAAGCGAAAAGTGACGAAACTTAAGATCGCATAAAGCAATGAAATTTCAGGACATGAAAAGTGAGTAAATTTAAGGACATGAAAAGCGATGAAAATTCAGCTTGTGAAAAGCGACAAATCTTCAGGACATGAAAAGCGATGAACATTCAGCACGCGTAAAGTGACGAAAATTGAGCACATGATAAGTGACGAAAAAGTGAAAAGCTATGGAAATTCAGGACACAATAAAAGACTAAAAATCAGGACATAAAATGCAATGGAAATTCAGGAAGGAAAATACACACATTTTTGGAATGCAAAAAACTACAAAATTTCATGACGCAAAACGCAACGACATTTTAGGACACGAAAAGTGAAGACATTTCAGGACACAAAAAGCGATGACATTTCAGGACACGAAAACCAACAAAATTTCAGCATACAAAAAGGGACAAAAGTTCAGCAGGCAAAAAGCAAAGAAAATTCAGCATGCGTAAAGCTATGAAATTTCAGTACACAAAAAACGACTAAAATTCAGGTTGCAGTGAAAATTCAGGACGCGAATAATTTCAGCACACGAAAAGCACAGAAGATTTAGCACACGAAAAGTGACGAAAATTCGGCACGTGAAATCCGACGAAGATTCAGCACACGCAACGCAGCGGACCTTCAGGATGTGAAAACCAATGAAATTTAAGGACTCAAAATGCAACTAAAATTCAGACCTGAAGAGCGACGAAAATTCAGGATGCGAATAGCGACGAAATTTCAGAAACAAAAAAGGCCCGATTTGCACGCACGGAAAGTGACAAAAATTTAGGACGGAAATGGCGACAATAATTCAGGAAGCATAATGCGAAAAGGGAATGAATTTGAAATGTAACAAAATTTCAGCACATGAAAAGTGACAAAAATTAAAAATGCCAAAAGCGACTTAAATTCAGGTTGCAAAAAGTGACAAAAGATCACGAGACATGAAGCGACAATATTTCAGGCCACAAAAAGTGAAAATATTTCAGCACAAGAAAAGTGACAAACCTTCAGGACTTGAAATGCGATGAAAATTCAGCACGCGAAAAGTGACGAAATTTCAGCAAAAGAAAAGCACCGCAATTTCAGCACACAAAAAGTGACGAAAATTCAGGACATGAAAGACGACGAAAATTCAAAACGCCAAAGGTGAAGTAAATTCAGGACACAAAAAACAACGAAATTACAGGATGCATAATGCGATGAAATTTCAGAATGTGAAACGCGACAGAATTTCTGTACACGAAAATCCATGAAAATTCAGCACGTGAAAAGGGAAAAAAAATCAAGACACGAAAAGAGAAGAAATTTCAGGACAGGAAAAGCGACAACATTTCAGGACTTGAAATGCAACAAAATTTCAGCATAATTATAGCGACGAAAATTCACCACGAGAAAAGCAATGAAAATTCAGCACGCAAAAAGCGAAGAACCTTCAGCAGATGAAATGTAGCCAAAATTCTACACACAAGAATAGACAGAATTACAGGATGCATAAAGCGACAAAATTTCAGAATGTGAAAGGTGATGGAATTTATATGCACGAAAACCGATGAAAATTCAGCACATGAAAAGGGGAAAAAATTCAAGACGCAAAAAGAGAATAAATTTCAGGATGGAAAATGCAACAACATTTCAGCACACAAATAGCGACAAAAATTCACCATGAGAAAAGCGATGAAAATTCAGCATGCGAAAAGCGACGAACCTTCAGCACATGAAATGTGACGAAAATTCAGCACACAAGAAGCGACGAAATTTCAACGCAAAAAATGCGATGAGATTTCAGCACACGAAAATCGATGAAATTTCAGGACACGAAAAGCGATGAAAATGCGATGAAAAGCACGTGTAAAGTGACAAAAATTCAGCACATAATAAGTGACAAAAATGCGGCATGTGAAATGCGATGAAAATTCAGCATGCTCAAAGCGACGGACCTTCAGGAAGCGAAAAGAAACGAAAATTCAGGACGCAATAAGTGACTAAAAATCACAACGCGAAATGTGACAAAAATTCTTGATGGAAAATACTTACAATTCAGGACGCGAAAAGCGATGACATTTCAGGACACGAAAAGCGACGACATTTCAGGACACGAAAAGCGACAAAATTTCAGGACACGAAAAGTGATGACATTTCAGGGCACAAAAAGCGACGAAATTTCAGGGCACACAAAGCGACAAAATTTCAGGACACGAAAAGCGACAACATTTCAGAACACAAAAAGGGATCAAAATTCAACAGGCAAAAAGCGAAGAAAATTCTGCATGAATAAATCTGAGAAATTTCAGTACATGAAAAACAATGAAAATTCAGGACATGAAATACGACAAAATTTCAGGACACAAAAAATGACAACATTTCAGGACGCAAAAAGCGATAAAAATTCAGCTTTGGAAAAACACCGAAGATTCAGCACACGAAAAGTGACGAATATTCGGCACGTGAAATGTGATGAAGATTCAGCACACGGAATGCAACAGACCTTCAGGACGTGAAATCCAACAAAATTTCAGGACTCAAAACGCAAATAAAATTCAGGACCTGAATGGCGACGAAAATTCAGGATGCGAGTAGTGATGAAATTTCAGAATGAAAAAAGGCCAATATGCGCGCACGGAAAGTGACAAAAATTCAGGACAGAAATGGCGACAAAAATTCAGGAAGCATAATGCGAAAAGGGAATGAATTTGAAATGCGACGAAATTTCAGCACATGAAAAGCGACAAAAATTCAAAACGCCAAAAGCGACTTAAATTCAGGATGCCAACAGCGACAAAAGATCAGGAGACATGAAGCGACAATATTTCAGGACACGAAAAGTGAAAATATTTAATCACAAGAAAAGTGACAAACCTTCAGGACGTGAAAAGCGATGAAAATTCAGCACGCGAAAAGTGACGAAATTTCAGCAAATGTAAAGCACCAAAATGTTTGCACACAAAAAGTGACGAAAATTCAGGACATGAAAGACGATGAAAATTAAAAACGCCAAAGGTGATGTAAATTCAGGACACAAAAAACAACGAAATTACAGGATGCATAAAGCGATGAAATTTCAGAACGTGAAACGCGACAGAATTTCTTTACACGAAAATCCATGAAATTTCAGCATGCAAAAAGGGGGAAAAAATCAAGACACGAAAAGAGAAGAAATTTCAGGACAGGAAAAACGACAACATTTCAGGACTTGAAATGCAACAACATTTCAGCATACAATTAGTGACAAAAATTCACCACGAGAAAAGCAATGAAAATTCAGCACGCAAAAAGCGAATAACCTTCAGCAGATGAAATGTAGCCAAAATTCTACACACAAGAATAGACAGAATTACAGGATGCATAAAGCGACAAAATTTCAGAATGTGAAACGTGATGGAATTTATATGCACGAAAAGCGATGAAAATTCAGCACATGAAAAGGGGAAAAAAATTCCAGACGCAAAAAGAGAATAAATTTCAGGATGGGAAATGCAACAACATTTCAGCACACAAATAGGGACAAAAATTCACCATGAGAAAAGCGATGAAAATTCAGCATGCAAAAAGTGACGAACCTTCAGCACATGAAATGTGACGAAAATTCAGCACACAAGAAGCGACGAAATTTCAACGCAAAAAATGCGATGAGATTTCAGCACACGAAAATCGATGAAATTTCAGGACACGAAAAGCGATGAAATTTCAGGACATGGAAAGTGACGAAAATTCAGGTTGCGAAAAGCAACTAATCTTCAGGACGTGAAAAGCGATGAAAATGCGATGAAAAGCACGTGTAAAGTGACAAAAATTCAGCACATAATAAGTGACAAAAATGCGGCATGTGAAATGCGATGAAAATTCAGCATGCTCAAAGCGACGGACCTTCAGGAAGCGAAAAGAAATGAAAATTCAGGATGCAATAAGTGACTAAAAATCACAACGCGAAATGTGACAAAAATTCTTGATGGAAAATAGATACAATTCAGGACGCGAAAAGCGATGACATTTGAGGACACGAAAAGCGACGAAATTTCAGGACACGAAAAGCGACGAAATTTCAGGACACGAAAAGTGATGACATTTCAGGGCACAAAAAGCGACGAAATTTCAGGGCACACAAAGCGACAAAATTTCAGGACACGAAAAGCGACAACATTTCAGAACACAAAAAGGGATCAAAATTCAGCAGGCAAAAAGCGAAGAAAATTCTGCATGAATAAATCTGAGAAATTTCAGTACATGAAAAACAATGAAAATTTCAGGACACAAAAAATGACAACATTTCAGGATGCAAAAAGCGACGAAAATTCAGCTTGTCAAAAACACCAAAGATTCAGCACACGAAAAGTGACGAAAATTCAGCATGTGAAATGCGATGAAGATTCAGCACACGGAACGCAACGGACCTTCAGGACGTGAAATCCAACTAAATTTCAGGACTCAAAACACAACTAAAATTCAGGACCTGAGTGGCGACAAAAATTCAGGATGCGAGTAGTGACGAAATTTCAGAACCAAAAAAGGCCAGATTTGCGCGCACGGAAAGTGACAAATATTCAGGATGGAAATGGCCACAAAATTCAGGAAGCATAATGCGAAAAGGGAATGAATTTGAAATGCGACGAAATTTCAGCACATGAAAAGCGACAAAAATTCAAAACACCAAAAGCGACAAATTCAGGATGCAAACAGCGACAAAAGATCAGGACACATGAAGCGACAACATTTCAGGACACGAAAAGTGAAAATATTTCAGCACAAGAAAAGTGACAAAATTTCAGGAAATGAAAAGCACAGAAATTTCAGCACACTAAAAATGACGAAAATTCAGGACATGAAAGACGATGAAAATTCAAAACGCCAAAGGTGAAGTAAATTCAGGACACAAAAAACAACAAAATTACAGGATACATAAAGTGACGAAATTTCAGAACGTGAAACGCAACAGAATTTCTTGACACGAAAATCCATGAAAATTCAGCATGCAAAAAGGGAAAAATATTCAAGACGCGAAAAGAGAACAAATTTCAGGACAGGAAAAGCGACAACATTTCAAGTCTTGAAATGCATCAAAATTTTAGCACACAAATAGCGACAAAAATTCACCACGAGAAAAGTGATTAAAATTCACCACACGAAAAGTGAAGAACCTTCAGCACATGAAATGTGGCGAAAATTCTACACACAAGAAGCAACAGACTTTCAGGATACATAAAGTGACAACATTTCAGCACGTGAAACATGAAGGAATTTTTATACACGAAAAGTGATGAAAATTCAGCATGCGAAAAGGGAAAAACATTCAAGATGCAAAAAGAGACAAAATTTCAGGATGGGAAAAGGGACAACATTTCAGGATGTGAAATGCAACAAAATTTCAGCACACAAATAGCGACAAAAATTCACCATGAGAAAAGTGATGAAAATTCAGCATGCGAAATGCGACGAATCTTCAGCACATGAAATGTGATGAAAATTCAGCACACAAGAAGTGACAAAATTTCAGCGCTCAAAAACCGACGAAATTTAAGGATGCAAAAAGCGACGAACCTTCAGGACACGAAAAGCAACCAAAGAATCAGCAGACAAAAAGCTACAAAAATTCAGCTTGTGAAAAGTAAACTAAAATTCAGCACGTGAAAAGCGATGAAAATTCAGCAAACGGAAAGCCACAAAAATTCACCACGTGAAAAGCAATTAAAATACAGCACGCGGAAAGTGCCAAACCCTCAGGGTGCAAAAAGCAACGAAAATTCTTGGTGTGAAAGGCGACAAAAATTCAAACCGCAAAAAGTAAATTTAGGACGTGAAAAGTGAAGAAGATTCACAACAAGAAAACGGACAAAAATTCAGGACACAAAAAGGGATGACATTTCAGGATGTGAAAAACAACGAAAATTCAGCACACGAAAAGATACGAAATTTCAGCAAACAAAAGGCAAAAGAATTCAGCACATGAAAAGTGACTAAAATTCAGGTCATGAAAGTGGACAAAAATATGAAACGCCAAAAGTGACATAAATTCTGGATACGAAAAGCAACAAAATTTCAGGACGTCAAATGCGACGAAAATTCAGCACGCGAAAACCAACGAAAAATCAACATGCAAAAATTGACGAAAATTCAGCACGCAAAATGTGATGAGATTTCAGCACGCGAAAATTGACAGAACTTCAGGTCAGGAAAAGCGATTAACCAGGATGCGAAAAGTGATGAAAATTCAGCACGCGAAAAGTGACAAAACTTCAGGTCACAAAAAGCAATGAAAATTCAGCACGCGAAATGCGACGAAAAGTCAGGACGTGAAAAGCGACGAAATTTCAGGACATGAAAATTGACTAAATTTAAGGACATGAAAAGCGATGAAAATTCAGCTTATGAAAAGCGACAAATCTTCAGGACGTGAAAAGCGATGAATATTCAGCACGCGTAAAGTGACGAAAATTCAGCACACAAAGTGTGATGAAAATGTGGCATGTGAAATGCAATGAAAATTCAGCACGCTCAAAGCAGGAAGCGAAAAGCTATGGAAATTCAGGACACAATAAGAGACTAAAAATCAGGATATTGTGGCGGTCCCTGGGGGGTAGGCTACTCCTTGGATCATGCCCCTCGCCGATGGAGGGACAGGGACGTTGGTCTGCTACGGGGTTTGCTGTTGAGACTCTCCAGGGGTAGAGATAAGGGTGTCCTGGTGTGCTCTCGAGCGGTTGGAGATAAGGGTGTCCTGATGTGCTCTCGAGCGGTTAGAGATAAGGTGTCCTTGTGTGCTCTCGAGCGGTAAGAATTAAAAAGCTTCTTTCAAATCTGCCTGGCGTCCGGTCTTTTCCTGACCTTGACCAGGCCACTACAATGGTGACCCCACGTCGTTCATCACGCATCGTGATGGATAATAACGCTGTTGCACTGAAGCTCCCAACTCTGTGGACCGAAGAACCCGAAACCTGGTTCCAGCAGGCAGAGGCACAGTTTGCTGTGAGAGGTATCACGCAGGATGAGACTAAATATTATTACGTGGTTGACTCGCTTGACCAACTAACTGCGAGGTGAGTTAAGCCTTTCCTCGGGGCCCCCCCTGTTACAAACAAATATGCTGGCCTTAAAGCATTTCTCATCAGGAAGTTTGGCCTGGGTGACGCCGAGCGGGCAGCTCGCATTTTCAGAATGGACGGTCTGGGCGACCGGCGGCCGTCTGCCCTCCTGGAAGACCTGCTCACCCTTATGGAGGACCATGAGCCGTGCTTTCTGTTTAAATATGCCTACCTGCAGCAGCTGCCTCCCGACATTCGCATGCAGCTCACCAGGGATCCGTTTACCGACATGCAGGCGCTGGGTGAACAAGCCGACGAGCTGTGGAATTCTCACCATCACAACCTGGAAGCAGTGGACGTCCTTCCCGAGGCGTTTGGAGACTCAGAGCAGGTCGGGTCCGCTATCCACAGCGTCTTCACTGCTCCCAGTCGGCCCCCGTAGCAAAATGCGGCGGCCATTGCACATTCCACAGCAGGCAGGTCCTTCCAGCACGGCCAGCCTGCATTTCAAAACAATGCCAGCAGAGGTCGCTGGCGTTCAAACCAGCCAAATTGGCTTGCATTTCCACCAGACGCCAGCAGGGGGTCGCTGGTGCTCAAATCAGCCTAATTCACCTGCAGTTCAACCAGACGTCAGCAAAGTTGGTTGGTGTTATTACCATTGCCGCTGGGGAGCTGCAGCCAGGCTTTGTCACCCACCCTGTTCGCTCTCGGGAAACTAAAGGGCCAGTCGTCAGTGATTCCTTCGGCGGCTGGCACGATTCATCGCGTTTTCGCTTGGGATCGCCGCAGTGGGGGACATTTCCTCATCGACACTGGTGCGGAAGTGAGTGTTCTCCCTCCCTCCATCGCCGACATCCGTGCGGGCAAACAAGGCCGCCTCCTCACCGCGGCGAACGGGAGTGCTATTCGCACCTACGGGTTTCGCACCATCCCCCTCAACTTTGGCCGCAACTCGTTTTCGTGGAGGTTCGTCATTGCAGACGTTTCCCAGCCACTGCTGTGCGCCGACTTCCTTCAAGCCCATTCACTGCTCGTGGATGTCAAGCGGTGGCGCTTGATGCACTCTGTCACGCTGGAGCCGGTCTTCCTCCGTACTGGTGATCCAGTAGTACACCCTGATGGGCCCCTGTCATTTGTGGATGCGACTTTTGCTCGCATCCTGGCAGATTTTCCCGGCATTCTCGAACCCCACTTCCACTCCTCCACCCCAAACACGGGGTGGAGCACCATATCCCCACTACTGGCCCGCCTGTGCACGCCCGAGCACGTCGTCTCGCCCCAGACAAGCTCCGTCTAGCTCGGGAGGAGTTCCGCCAGATGGAGGCGATGGGCATTGTGCGTCCCTCCGACAGCCCATGGGCCTCACCGCTCCACATGATCCCTAAGAAGAATGGGGACTGGCGCCCGTGCGGGGATTACCGTTGCCTGAATAATGCGACCGTCGCCGACAGATATCCGGTTCCCCACATTCAGGACTTCAATGCCCATCTGGCTGGAGCATCCGTATTTTCCAAGGTGGACCTCGTGTGAGGGTACAATCAAATTCCAGTCCGCCCGGACGATATCCCGAAGACGGCCATTATTACACCATTTGGCTTATTCGAATTTGTGCGGATGCCATTTGGGTTGAAGAACGCCGCGCAGGCCTTTCAGCGGCTTATGGACTGCATGTGCCGCGGATTGGACTTTGTCTTTGTGTACCTGGACGAGATACTAGTGGCCAGTCGCTCGAGGCAGAAGCATTGCACCCACCTCCGTCAACTGTGTCAGCGCCTCAGCGATTTCGGTTTGGTTATTAACGCGTCTAAGTGCTGTTTCGGTGTGACGGCTATCGACTTCCTCGGTCACAGCTTGACTCAACAAGGGGTGGTGCCTCTTCCGACCAGGGTGGACGCTATCCGCAGGTTCCCCCGTCTGACCACAGTTAGGGGCCTGCAGGAATTTGTGGGAATGGTCACTTTCTATCACCGCTTCCTGCCGTCAGCGGCTGCAGTCATGCGTCCGCTTTTCAACCTGACCGCTGGTCATCGTAGGGAGGTTGATTGGTCCGTGGAAGCAACAGCGGCATTTGAGAGGGCTAAGCAGGCACTGGCCAAGGCCACAATGCTCGTCCACGCACGAGAGGACGCCACGACCACCTTGATGGTGGATGCTTCTGAGGTTGCGGTTGGGGCAGTGTTAGATCAGCTCGTTGAGCGTTGCTGGCGGCCACTTGCCTTCTTCAGCAGGCATCTCAGTGGTCCTCAGCATCGTTACAGCGCTTTCGACCATGAGCTCCTTGCCCTGTATCTCGCCGTACGTCATTTTCGCTATTTTCTGGAGGGAAGACCATTTACTGCATTCACGGACCACAAGCCACTAACCTTTGCATTCGCCACGGTATCAGACCCGTGGTCTGTCCGGCAGCAGAGGCAGTTGGCGTATGTGTCTGAGTACACCACCTCCATCCAGTTCGTTGAGGGCAAATTTAACAGGGTGGCCGATGCCTTATCGCGACCTGCAGTCCATGCGGTTCTCCAAGTCGGTGAGGGGATCAACTATTCCGCCCTGGCAGCCGCTCAGCTTGCCGACGAGGAGATGGCCGCCTATCGCACGGCAGTTTTGGGCCTCCAGTTGGAGGACGTTGTCTGTGGTCCTGGGGGTACCACGCTGCTATGCGATGTCTCCTCTGGAGTTCCGCGACCCATCATCCTCTTTGCCTGGCGGTGCAGGGTGTTTGAGGTGCTCCATGGACTTGCGCATCCCTCCATCAGGGCAACAACAGCCCTAGTAGCCTCCCGCTTCATGTGGCACGGCCTGCGGAAGGAGGTTGGACATTGGGCGCGCACTTGCATCCCGTGCCAGACCGCCAAGGTGCAACGACATGTGCGCGCGCCATTGCAGGAGTTCCCCATTCCGCAGAAACGTTTCGACCACATTCACGTGGACATCGTGGGGCCGCTGCCATCGTCCCAGGGCATGACGGACCTATTCACCATTGTGGACCGCTTCACGCGGTGGCCTGAAGCCATTCCGCTACAGAATTCCTCCACAACCACCTGTGCTCGAGCATTGTTGGCGCACTGGATCGCCCGGTTTGGTGTTCCACTGGACATGACCGGGGGCGTCAGTTCACATCAGAGCTGTGGTCGGCCATGGCACGCCTCCTGGGTGTTCATCTGCACCACACGACAGCGTACCACCCGCAGTCGAACGGACTAGTGGAGCGGTTTCACCGACAGCTTAAGGGTGCCCTAAGGGCGCGGCTCACTGACCGAGACTGGGTAGACGCTCTGCCATGGGTTTTGCTGGGGATATGCACCGCACCCAAGGAGGACTTGGCCTCCTCCTCTGCCGAGTTGGTGTATGGCTCCCCGTTAACGGTTCCTGGTGAGTTCATCCCGCCGGCACGTGGCCAGGTGGAGCAGCCTTCGGACGCTCTGCAACGTCTTTAGCAGACGGTGGGCAAGCTGGCGCCGGTGCCCACTTCTCGTCATGGGTCCTTCCGTCCGCACGTTCCCTCTGCTCTGGAGGACTGCCAGTTTGTTTTTCTGCACAGGGATGCACATCAGACACCTCTACAGCGGCCATACGAAGGTCCATTCCGGGTCTTGGAACAGGGCTCATCGACGTTCGTCCTGGACATGGGGGGTCGGCGTGAGACTGTTTGAGTTGCGCAGTTGAAGCCGGCACATATTGATATTGATCGGCCGGCACTAGTAGCGCTGCCCGTAAGCGAGGGCGGCCTCTGTCTAGGGTACCTCCTCCTCTGGCTACTGCGTCCCCCGCACTTGTTGATCATGCGCCTGTTCCAGGCCCAAGCATTGTGCGCACCCGGTCTGGCCGCCGTGTACGCCCTCCTGTCCGTTTCATACCTCGGGTACTTGGGGGGGTCCGGTGGCGGTCCCTGTGGGGTAGGCCACTCCTTGGATCATCCCCCTCGCCGATGGAGGGACAGGGGCGTTGGTCTGCTACGGGGTTTGCTGTTGACACTCTCCAGGGGTAGAGATAAGGGTGTCCTGGTGTGCTCTCGAGCAGTTAGAGATAAGGTGTCCTTGTGTGCTCTCGAGCAGTAAGAATTAAAAAGCTTCATTCGAATCTGCCTGGCGTCTGGTCTTTTTCTGACCTTGACCAGGCCACTACAACATAAAATGCAATGAAAATTCAGGACGGAAAATACACACATTTTCAGAACGCAAAAAGCTACAAAATTTCATGATGAAAAATGCGACAACATTTCAGGACAAGAAAAGTGAAGACATTTCAGGACACAAAAAGCGATGACATTTCAGGACACGAAAAGCAACAAAATTGCAGCACCCAAAAAGGGACGAAAGTTCAGCAGGCAAAAAGCAAAGAAAATTCAGGATGCGTAAAGCTATGAAATTTCAGTACATGAAAAACGACAAAAATTCAGGACATGGAATGCAGTGGAAATTCAGGACGTGCAAAAGTGTTAAAAATTCGGCATCTGAAATCCGACGAAGATTCAGCACACGCAACGCAGCGGAGCTTCAGGATGTGAAAACCAATGAAATTTAAGGACTCAAAATGCAACTAAAATTCAGACCTGAAGAGCGACGAAAATTCAGGATGTGAATAGCGACACAATTTCCGAACCAAAAAAGGCCAGATTTGCACGCATGGAAAGTGACAAAAATTCAGGACCGAAATGCCGACAAAAATTCAGGAAGCATAATGCGAGAAGGGAATGAATTTGAAATGCGACAAAATTTCAGCACATAAAAAGCGACAAAAATTCAAAACGCCAAAAGCGACTTAAATTCAGGATGCAAACAGTGACAAAAGATCAGGAGACATGAAGCGACAATCTTTCAGGACACGAAAAGTGAAAATATTTCAGCACAAGAAAAGTGACAAACGATCAGGACGGGAAAAGCGATGGAAATTCAGAACGCGAAAAGTGACGTAAATTCAGGACACAAAAAACAACAAAATTACAGGATGCATAAAGCGATGAAATTTCAGAACGTGTTACGTGACAGAATTTCTATACACGAAAATCCAAGAAAATTCAGCTTGCAAAAAGGGAAAAAATATCAAGACGCGAAAAGAGAACAAATTTCAGGACACGAAAAGCGACAACATTTCAGGACTAGAAATGCAACAAAATTTCAGCATACAGATAGAGACAAAAATTCACCACGAGAAAAGCAATGAAAATTCAGCACGCGAAAAGCGAAGAACCTTCAGCAGATGAAATGTAGCAAAAATTCTACACACAAGAAGCGACAGAATTACAGGATGCATAAAGCGACAAAATTTCAGAACGTGAAACGTGATAGAATTTATATGCACGAAAAGCAATGAAAATTCAGCACGTGAAAAGGGGAAAAATTCAAGACACAAAAAGGGAATAAATTTCAGGATTGGAAAAGCGACAACATTTCAGGACTTGAAATGCAATAACATTTCAGCACACAAATAGCGACAAAAATTCACCATGAGAAAAGCGATGAAAATTCAGCATGCGAAAAGTGACGAACCTTCAGCACAAGAAATATGACGAAAATTCAGCACACAAGAAGCAACGAAATTTCAATGCACAAAATGCGATGAGATTTCAGCACACGAAAAGCGATGAAATTTCAGGCCACGAAAAGTGACGAAATTTCATGTTGCGAAAAGCGACAAATCTTCAGGACGTGAAAAGTGATGAAAACTCAGCACGCATAAAGTGATGAAAATTCAGCACATAATAAGTGACAAAAATGCGGCATGTGAAATGCGATGAAAATTCAGCACGCTCAAAGCGACGGACCTTCAGGAAGCGAAAAGTAATGAAAATTCAGGACGCAATAAGTGACTAAAAATCACGACGTGAAATGTGACCAAAATTCAGGATGGAAAATAGATACATTTGAGGACGTGAAAGCAATGACATTTCAGGACATGAAAAGCGACAAAATTTCAGGACACGAAAAACGACGAAATTTCAGAACACGAAAAGTGATGACATTTCAGGACACGAAAAGCGACGAAATTTCAGAACACAAAAAGGGATGAAAATTCAGCAGGCAAAAAGCAAAGAAAATTCAGCATGCATAAATCTGAGAAATTTCAGTACATGAAAAACAACGAAAATTCAGGACATGATAAACAACAAAATTTCAGGATGGAAAAAGCGATGAAAATTCAGCTTGTGAAAAACACCGAAGATTCAGCACACGAAAAGTGACAAAAATTCGGCACGTGAAATGCGATGAAGATTCAGCACATGGAACTAAACAGACCATCAGGACATGAAATCCAACGAAATTTCTGGACTCAAAACGCAACTTAAATTCAGGACCTGAATGGCAACGAAAATTCAGGATGCGAGTAGTGACGAAATTTCAGAATGAAAAAAGGCCAGATTTGCGCGCACAGAAAGTGATAAAAATTCAGGACGGAAATGGCGACAAAAATTCAGGAAGCATAATGCGAAAAGGCAATGAATTTGAAATGCGATTAAATTTCAGCCCAAGAAAAGCGACAAAAATTCAAAACGCCAAAAGTGACTCAGGATGCCAACAGCAACAAAAGATCAGGACACATGAAGCGACAATATTTCAGGACACAAAAAGTGAAAATATTTCAGCACAAGAAAAGTGACAAACCTTCAGGACGTGAAAAGCGATGAAAATTCAGCACACAAAAAGTGATGAAATTTCAGCAAATGAAAAGCACCAAAATTTCAGCACACAAAAATTGAGGAAAATTCAGGACATGAAAGACGACGAAAATTCAAAACGCCAAAGGTGAAGTAAATTCAGGACACAAAAAACAACGAAATTACAGGATGCATAAAGCGATGAAATTTCAGAACGTGAAACGCGACAGAATTTCTTTACACGAAAATCCATGAAAATTCAGCATGCAAAAAGGGGAAAAAAATCTAGACGCGAAAAGAGAACAAATTTCAGGACAGGAAATGCGACAACATTTCAGGACTTAAATTCAACAAAATTTCAGCATACAAATAGCGACAAAAATTCACCACGAGAAAAGCTATGAAAATTCATCATGCAAAAAGTGAAGAACACTCAGCAGATGAAATGTAGCAAAAATTCTACACACAAGACTCGACAGATTACAGGATGCATAAAGCGACAAAATTTCAGAACGTGAAACATGACGGAATTTATATGCATGAAGAGCGATGAAAATTCAGCACGTGAAAAGGGGAAAAAATTCAAGATGCAAAAAGAGAATACATTTCAGGATGGGAAAAGCTACAACATTTCAGGACTTGAAATGCAACAACATTTCAGCACACAAATAGCGACAAAAATTCACCATGAGAAAAGCGATGAAAATTCAACATGCGAAAAGCGACGAACCTTCAGCACATGAAATGTGATGAAAATTCAGCACACAAGAAGCGACGACATTTCAACGAACAAAATGCACACGAAAATCAACATTTCAGGGCACAAAAAGCGACGAAATTTCAGGACATGAAAAGCGACGAAATTTCAGAACACAAAAAAGGATGAAAATTCAGCAGGCAAAAAGCGAAGGAATTTCAGCATGCATAAAGCTGAGAAATTTCAGTACATGGAAAACAACGAAAATTCAGGACATGAACAATGACAAAAATTTCAGGACACAAAAAATGACAACATTTCAGGACGCAAAAAGCGAAAAAATTCAGCTTGTGAAAAACACCGAAGATTCAGCACACGAAAAGTGACAAAAATTTGGCACGTAAAATGCGATGAAGGTTCTGCACACGGAACACAACGGACCTTCACGACGCGAAATCCAACGAAATTTCAGGACTCAAAACGCAACTAAAATTCAGGACCTGAATGGTGACGAAACGCAGCTGAAATTCAGGATGCGAGTAGTGACGAAATTTCAGAATGAAAAAAGGCCAGATTTGCACACACGGAAAGGGACAAAGTTCAGGATGGAAATGGCGACAAAAATTCAGGATACATAATGCGAAAAGGCAATGAATTTGAAATGCGACGAAATTTCAGCACATGAAAAGCGACAAAAAATCGAAACGCCAAATGCGACAAATTCAGGATGCAAACAGCGACAAAAGATCAGGAGACATGAAGCGACAACATTTCATGATATTTCAGCACAAGAAAAGTGACAAACCTTCAGGACACGAAAAGTGACGAAATTTCAGCAAATGAAAAGCACTGATATTTCAGCACACAAAAAGTGACGAAAATTCAGGACATGAAAGACGACGAAAATTCAAAACGCCAAAGGTGAAGTAAATTCAGGACACAAAAAAACAACGAAATTACAGGATGCATAAAGCGACGAAATTTCAGAACGTGAAACGCGACAGAATTTCTTTACACGAAAATCGATGAAAATTCAGCATGCAAAAAGGGAAAAAAATCAAGACGCGAAAAGGGAACAAATTTCAGGACAGGAACAGCGACAACATTTCAGGACTTGAAATGCAACAACATTTCAGCACACAAATAGTGACAAAAATTAACCACGAGAAATGCGATGAAAATTCAGCATGCGAAAAGCGACGAACCTTCAGCAGATGAAATGTGGCAAAAATTCTACACGCAAGAAGCGACAGAATTACAGGATGAATAAAGCGACAAAATTTCAGAACGTGAAACGTGACAGAATTTATATGCATGAAAAGCGATGAAAATTCAGCATGCGAAAAGGGATAAAAATTCAATATGCAAAAAGAGAATACATTTCAGGATGGGAAAAGCAACAACATTTCAGGTCTTGATATGCAACACAAATAGCGACAAAAATTCACCACGAGAAATGCGATGAAACTTCAGCATGCGAAAAGCGACGAACCTTCAGCACATGAAATGTGACGAAAACTCAGCACACAAGAAGCGACGGAATTTCAAAGCACAAAATTCGGCGAGATTTCAGCACTCGCAAATCGACGAAATTTCAGGACATGAAAAGTAACAAAAATTCAGCTTACGAAAAACGACATCTTCAGGACGTGAAAAGGGATTAAAATTCAGCACGCGTAAAGTGACGAAAATTCAGCATATAATTATTGACGAAAATGCGGCATGTGAAATGCGATGAAAATTCAGCACGCTCAAAGCGACGGTTCTTCAGGAAGCGAAAAGTAACAAAAATTGAGGACGTTATAAGTGACTAAAAACCAGGATGTGAAATGTGACAAAAATTCAGTATCGAAAATAGACACATTTCAGGACACGGAAAGCAACGATATTTTAGGATGCAAAAAGCGAAGAAAATTCAGCACGTGAAAAACACCGAAGATTCCGCACAAGAAAAGTGATGAAAATTCAGCACATGAAATGCGACGAAAATTCAGCAAACCTTCAGCACATCAATTGTCACTAAATCTCAGCACACAAGAAGCGACAAAATTTCAACGCACAAAATGTGTCGAGATTTCAGGGCACGAATAGCGACGAAATTTCAGGACACGAAAAGCGACGAAATTTCATGACACGAAAAGCAACGAAATTTTAGGGCACGAAAAACGACGAAATTTCAGGGCACGAATAGCGACGAAATTTCAGGACACGTAAAGCGACAAAATTTCAGGACGAAAAAAATGACAACATTTCAGGTCGCAAAAACGACGAAAATTCAGCACGTGAAAAACACCAAAGATTCAGCAAGAGAAAAGTGACAAAAATTCGGCACGTGAAATGCAACGAAGATTCAGCACACGCAACAAAATGGACCTTCAGGACGCGAAATCCAACAAAATTTCAGGACTCAAAACACAACTAAAATTCAGGACCTGAATGGCGACGAAAATTCAGGATGCGAGTAGTGACGAAATTTCAGAATGAAAAAAGGCCAGATTTGCGCGCACAGAAAGGGACAAAAAATCAGGATGGAAATGGCGACAAAAATTCAGGAAGCACAATGCAAAAAGGCAATGAATTTGAAATGCACCGATATTTCAGCACACAAAAAGTGACGATAATTCAGGACATGAAAGATGACGAAAATTCAAAACGCCAAAGGTGAAGTAAATTCATGACAAAAAACGACGAAATTACAGGATGCATAAAACGACAAAATTTCAGAACGTAAAACGCGACAGAATTTCTTTACACGAAAATCGATGAAAATTCAGCACGCAAAAAGGGAATAAAAATCAAGACACGAAAAGAGAACAAATTTCAGGACAGGAAAAGCGACAACATTTCAGGACTTGAAATGCAACAACATTTCAGCACACAAATAGCGACAAAAATTCACCACGAGAAATGCGATGAAAATTCAGCATACAAAAAGCGACGAACCTTCAGCACATGAAATGTGACGAAAACTCAGCACACAAGAAGCGACGAAATTTCAAAGCACAAAATTCGACGAGATTTCAGCACACGAAAAGTGACAACATTTCAGGACATGAAAAGTGACGAAAATTCAGTATCGAAAATAGACACATTTCAGGACGCGAAAAGTGATGACCTTTCAGGACACGAAAGGCGATGATATTTTAGGATGCAAAAAGCGAAGAAAATTCAGCACGTGAAAAACTCCAAAGATTCCGCACAAGAAAAGTGATGAACATTCAGCACGTGAAATGCGACGTAAATTCAGCAAACCTTCAGCACATGAATTGTGATGAAAACTCAGCACACAAGAAGCGAGGAAATTTCAACGCACAATATGTGTCGAGATTTCAGCACACCAAAAGCGATGAACTTTCAGGACATGAAAAGCGACGAAATTTCAGGACACGAAAAGCGACGAAATTTTAGGGCACGAAAAACGACGAAATTTCAGGGCACGAAGAGCAACGAAATTTCAGGACACGTAAAGCGACAAAATTTCAGGCCAAAAAAAATGACAACATTTCAGGACACAAAAAGCGACAAAAATTCAGCACGTGAAAAACACCAAAGATTCAGCACAAGAAAAGTGACGAAAATTCGGCACGTGAAATGCGACGATGATTCAGCACACGCAACGAAACGGACCTTCAGGACGCAAAATCCCACAAAATTTCTGGACTCAAAACGCAACTAAATTTCAGGACCTGAAAGGAGACGAAAATTCAGAACGTGAATAGCGCCGAAATTTCAGAACCAAAAAAGGCCAGATATGAACGCCCGGAAAGTGACACATATTCAGGATGGAAATGGCCACAAAATTCAGGAAGCACAATGTCAAAAGGGAATGAATTTGAAATGCGACGAAATTTCAGCACATGAAAAGCGACAAAAATTAAAAACGCCAAAAGCGACTTAAATTCAGGATGCAAACAGCGACAAAAGATCAGGACACATGAAGCGACAACATTTCAGGACATGAAAAGTCAATATATTTCAGCACAAGAAAAGTGACAAAATTACAGGAAATGAAAAGCACAGAAATTTCAGCACACAAAAAGCGACGAAAATTAAGGACATGAAAGACGACGAAAATTCAAAACTCCAAAGGTGATTTGAATTCAGGACACTAAAAACGACGAAATTAAAGGATGCATAAAGTGACGAAATTTCAAAATGTGAAACGCAACAGAATTTCTTGACACGAAAATCCATGAAAATTCAGCACGCAAAAAGGGAAAAATATTCAAGACGCAAAAAGAGAACAAATTTCAGGACATGAAAAGCGACACATATCAAGACTTGAAATGCATCAAATTTTAGCACATAAATAGCGACAAAAATTCACCACGAGAAAAGTGATTAAAATTCACCACACAAAAAGCAGAGAACCTTCAGCACGGGAAATGTGGTGAAAATTCCACACACAAGAAGCAAAAGAATTTCAGGATGCATAAAGTGACAACATTTCAGAATGTGAAACATGAAGGAATTTCTATACACGAAAAGTGATGAAAATTCAGCCCGCGAAAAGGGAAAAAAATTCAAGATGCAAAAAGAGACTAAATTTCAGGATGGGAAAAGCGACAACATTTCAGGATGTGAAATGCAACAAAATTTCAGCACACAAATAGCGACAAAAATTCACCATGAGAACAGCGATGAAAATTCAGCATGTGAAATGTGACGAACCTACAGCACATGAAATGTGATGAAAATTCAGCACACAAGAAGTGACAAAATTTCAGCACACAAAGAGCGACAAAATTTAAGGATGCAAAAAGTGACGAACCTTCAGGACACGAAAAGCGACCAAAGAATCAGCAGACAAAATGCTACAAAAATTCAGCTAGTGAAAAGTAAACTAAAATTCAGCACGTGAAAAGCGATGAAAAATCAGTAAACGGAAAGCCACAAAAATTCACCACATGAAAAGCAATTAAAATACAGCACGCGAAAAGTGCCAAACCCTCAGGGTGCAAAAAGCAATGAAAATTCAGGGTGTGAAAGGTGACAAAAATTCAAACCGCAAAAAGTAAATTTAGGACGCGAAAAGTGAAGAAGATTCATGACAAGAAAACGGACAAAAATTCAGGACACTAAAAGGGATGACATTTCAGGATGTGAAAAACAATGACAATTCAGCACACGAAAAGATCCGAAATTTCAGCAAACAAAAGGCAAAGAAAATTCAGCACGTGAAAAGTGACTAAAATTCAGGTCATGAAAGTGGAGAAAAATCCGAAACGCCAAAAGTGACATAAATTCTAGATACGAAAAGCAACAAAATTTCAGGATGTCAAATACGACGAAAATTCAGCACGAGAAAACCAACGAAAATTCAACATGCAAAAATTGACGAAAATTCAGCACGCAAAATGTGATGAGATTTCAGCAAGCGAAAATTGACAGAACTTCAGGACACGAAAAGCGATGAACCAGGATGCGAAAAGTGATGAAACTTCAGGTCGCAAAAAGCAATGAAAATTCAGCACGTGAAAAGAGATGAAATTTTAGGACATGAAAAGTGTCTAAATTTAAGGACATGAAAAGCGATGAAAATTCAGCTTGTGAAAAGCGACAAATCTTCAGCACGTGAAAAGCGATGAACATTCAGCACGAGTAAAGTGCCGAAAATTCAGCACACAAAGAGTGATGAAAATGTGGCATGTGAAATGCAATTAAAATTCAGCACGCTCAAAGCAGGAAGCGAAAAGCTATGGAAATTCAGGACACAATAAGAGATTAAAAATCAGGACATAAAATGCAAATAAAATTCAGGACGGAAAATACACATATTTTCAGAATGCAAAAAGCTACAAAATTTCATGATGCAGAACGCGACGACATTTCTGGACACGAAAAAAGAAGACATTTCAGGACACGAAAAGCAACAAAATTTCAGCACACAAAAAGGGATGAAAATTCAGCAGGCAAAAAGCGAAGAAAATTCAGCGTGCGTAAAGCTTTGAAATTTCAGAACACGACAAACGACTAAAATTCAGGATGTGGAATGCAGTGAAAATTCAGGACGCAAGAAATTTCAGCACACGAAAAGCACACGAAAAGTGATGAAAATTCGGCACGTGAAATCCGACGAAGATTCAGCACACGCAACGCAGCGGACCTTCAGGATGTGAAAACCAATGAAATTTAAGGACTCAAAATACAACTAAAATTCAGACCTGAAAAGCGACAAAAATTCAGGATGCGAATAGCGATGAAATTTCCGAACCAAAAAAGGCCAGATTACCACGCACGGAAAGTGACAAAGATTCAGGACCGAAATGGTGACAAAAATTCAGGAAGCATAATGCGAAAAGGAAATGAATTTGAAATGCGACGAAATTTCAGCACATGAAAAGCGACAAAAATTCAAAACGCCAAATGCGACTTAAATTCAGGATGCAAACAGCGACAAATGATCAGGAGACATGAAGTGACAATATTTCAGGACACGAAAAGTGAAAATATTTCAGCACAAGAAAAGTGACAAACCTTCAGGACGGGAAAAGCGATGAAAATTCAGCTTACGAAAAGCGACAAATCTTCAGGACGTGAAAAGCGTTGAAAATTCAGCACGCGTAAAGTGATGAAAATTCAGCACATAATAAGTGAGGAAAATGCGGCATGTGAAATGCGATGAAAATTCAGCACGCTCAAAGCGACGGACCTTCAGGAAGCGAAAAGTAACGAAAATTCAGAGCGCAATAAGTGACTAAAAATCAGGACGTGAATGTGACAAAAATTCGGGATGGAAAATAGACATATTTCAGGACGCGAAAAGCAATGACATTTCAGGACACGAAAAGCGACAACATTTCCGGACACGAAAAGTGACGAAATTTTAGGTCACGAAAAACGACGAAATTTCAGGGCACGAATAGCGACGAAATTTCAGGACACGAAAAGTGACGAAATTTCAGAACACAAAAAGGGACGAAAAATCAGCAGGCAAAAAGCAAAGAAAATTCAGCATGCGTATAGCTGAGAAATTTCCGAGAAATTAACGACGAAAATTCAGGACATTGAATGCAGCGAAAATTCAGGACATAAAAAAAGACAAAATTTCAGGACACAAAAAATGACAACATTTCAGGACGCAAAAAGCGACGAAAATTCAGCACGTGAAAAACACCAAAGATTCAGCACAAGAAAAGTGACGAAAATTCGGCACATGAAATGCGACTAAGATTCAGCACACGCAATGCAACGGACCTTCAGGGCGCAAAATCCAATGAAATTTCAGGACTCAAAACGCAACTACAATTCAGGACCTGAAAGGCGATGAAAATTCAGGATGCGACCAGTGACGAAATTTCAGAACGAAAACAGGCCAGATATGCGCGCACAGAAAGTGAGAAAAATTCAGGACGGAAATGGGAACAAAAGTACAGGAAGCATAATGTGAAAAGGGAATGAATTTGAAATGCAATGAAATTTCAGCACATGAAAAGCGACAAAAATTCAAAATTCAAAATTCAGCACGCAAAAACCAACAAAAATTCAACATGCAAAAATTGACGAAAATTCAGCACGCAAAATGTGATGAGATTTCAGCACGCGAAAAGTGATGAAACTTCAGGTCGCAAAAAGCAATGAAAATTCAGCACGCGAAAAGAAATGGAATTTCAGGGCATGAAAAGTGACTAAATTTAAGGACATGAAAAGCGATGAAAATTCAGCTTGTGAAAAGCGACAAATCTTCAGGACGTGAAAAGTGATGAACATTCAGCACGCGTAAAGTGACGGAAATTCAGCACAAAAAGTGATGAAAATGTGGCATGTGAAATGCAATGAAAATACAGCACACTCAAAGCAGGAAGCGAAAAGCTATGGACACAATAAGAGACTAAAAATCAGGACATAAAATGCGATGAAAATTCAGGACAGAAAATACACACATTTTCAGAACGCAAAAAGCTACAAAATTTCATGATGCAAAACGCGACGACATTTCAGGACACGAAAAGTGAAGACACTTCAGGACACGAAAAGCGATGTCATTTCAGGACACGAAAATCAACAAAATTTCATCACACAAAAAGGGATGAAAGTTCAGCAGGCAAAAAGCGAAGAAAATTCAGCATGCGTAAAGCTATGAAATTTCAGTACACGAAAAACGACTAATATTCAGGATGTGGAATGCAGTGAAAAATCAGGACGTGAAAAATTTCAGCACATAAAAAGCACAGAAGATTTAGCACACGAAAAGTGACGAAAATTCGGCACGTGAAATCAAACGAAGGTTCAGCACACGCAATGCAGCGGACCTTCAGGATGTGAAAACCAATGAAATTTAAGGACTAAAAATGCAACGAAAATTCAGACCTGAAAAGCGACGAAAATTCAAGATGCGAACAGCGACAAAATTTCTGAACCAAAGAAAGGCCAGATTTGCATGCACGGAAAGTGACAAAAATTCAGGACCGAAATGGCGACAAAAATTCAGGAATCATAATGCGAAAAGGGAATGAATTTGAAATGCGACGAAATTTCAGCACATGAAAAGCGACAAAAATTCAAAACGCCAAAAGCAACAAATTCAGGATGCCAACAGCGACAAAAGATCAGGAGACATGAAGCAATAATATTTCAGGACACGAAAAGTGAAAATATTTCAGCACAAGAAAAGTGACAGACCTTCAGGACGTGAAAAGCGATGAAAATTCAGCACGTGAAAAGTGACGAAATTTCAGCAAATGAAAAGCACCAAAATTTCAGCACACAAAAAGTGACGTAAATTTAAGACATGAAAGACGACGAAAATTCAAAACGCCAAAGGTGAAGTAAATTCACGACACAAAAAACGACAAAATTACAGGATGCATAAAGTGAAGAAATTTCAGAACGTGAATTGCAACAGAATTTCTTTACATGAAAATACATGAAAATTCAGCACGTGAAAAGGGGAAAAAATTCAAGAAGCAAAAAGAGAATGAATTTCAGGATGGGAAAAGCGACAACATTTCAGGACTTGAAATGCAACAACATTTCAGCACACAAATAGCGACAAAAATTCACCACGAGAAAAGCGATGAAAATTCAGCAGCCTAAAAGTGACAAACCTTCAGCACATGAAATGTGACGAAAACTCAGCACACAAGAAGCGATGAAATTTCAAAGCACAAAATGCGACGAGATTTCAGCACACGAAAAGTGACAAAATTTCAGGACATGAAAAGTGACGAAAATTCAGCTTGCGAAAAGCGACAAATCTTCAGGACCTGAAAAGCGATGAAAATTCAGCACGCGTAAAGTGACAAAATTTCAGCACATAATAAGTGACGAAAATGTGGCATGTGAAATGTGATGAAAATTCAGCATGCTCAAAGCGACGGACCTTCAGGAAACGAAAAGTAATGAAAATTCAGGACGCAATAAGTGACTAAAAATCAGGACGTGAAATGTGCAAAAATTCAGGATGGAAAATAGACACGATTCAGGACGCGAAAAGCGATGACATTTCAGGACACGAAAAGCGACGAAATTTCAGGACACAAAAAGCAACGAAATTTCACGACACGAAAAGCGACGAAATTTCAGGACACAAAAAGTGATGACATTTCAGGGCACGAAAAGCGACGAAATTTCAGGGCACAAAAAGCAACGACATTGCAGGAGACGAAAAGCGACGAAATTTCAGAACACAAAAAGGGACGAAAATTCAGCAGGCAAAATGCGAAGAAAATTTAGCATACATAAATCTGAGAAATTTCAGTACATGAAAAACAACGAAAATTCAGGACATGAAAAATGACAAAATTTCAGGACGCAAAAAAATGACAACATTTCAGGAAGGAAAAAGTGACGAAAATTCAGCTTGTGAAAAACACCGAAGATTCAGCACACGAAAAGTGACAAAAATTAAGCACGTGAGATGCGATGAAGATTCAGCACATGGAACGCAACGGACCATCAGGACATGAAATCCAACTAAATTTCAGGACTCAAAACTCAACTAAAATTCAGGACCTGAATGGCAATGAAAAATCAGGATGCGAGTAGTGACGAAATTTCAGAATGAAAAAAGGCCAGATTTGCGCGCACGGAAAGTGACAAAAATTCAGGATGGAAATGGCGACAAAAATTCAGAAAGCATAATGCGAAAAGGCAATGAATTTGAAATGCGACGAAATTTCAGCACATGAATTGTGACAAAAAATCAAAATGCCAAAAGCGACTTAAATTCAGGATGCCAACAACGACAAAAATCAGGAGACATGAAGCGACAATATTTCAGGACACGAAAAGTGAAAATATTTCAGCACAAGAAAAGTGACAAACCTTCAGGGCGTGAAAAGTGATGAAAACTCAGCACGCGAAAAGTGACGAAATTTCAGCAAATGAAAAGCACCGAAATTTCAGCACACAAAAAGTGACGTAAATTCAGGACCTGAAAGACATAGAAAATTCAAAACGCCAAAGGTGAAGTAAATTCAGGACACAAAAAACAACGAAATTACAGGATGCATAAAGCGATGAAATGTGAAATGTGAAGCGATGAAATCAGAACGTGAATTGCGACAGAATTTCTTTACACGAAAATCCATGAAAATTCAGCATGCAAAAAGGGAAAAAAATCAAGATGCGAAAACAGAACAAATTTCAGGACAGGAAAAGCGACAACATTTCAGGACCTGAAATGCAACAAAATTTCAGCATACAAATAGCGACAAAAATTCACAACGAGAAAAGCAATGAAAATTCAGCATGTAAAAAGCGAAGAACCTTCAGCAGATGAAATGTAGCAAAAATTCTACACACAATAATCGACAGAATTACAGGATTAAAGCGACAAAATTTCAGAATGAGAAACGTGACGGAATTTATATGCACAAATAGCGATGAAAATTCAGCACGTGAAAAGGGGAAAAAATTCAAGAAGCAAAAAGAGAATAAATTTCAGGATGGGAAAAGCGACAACATTTCAGGTCTTGAAATGCAACAACATTTCAACACTCAAATAGCGACAAAAATTCACCACGAGAAAAGCGATGAAAATTCAGCATGCAAAAAGTGACGAACCTTCAGCATATGAAATGTGACGAAAACTCAGCACACAAGAAGCGACGAAATTTCAAAGCACAAAATGCGACGAGATTTCAGCACACGAAAAGCGGCGAAATTTCAGGACATGAAAAGTGACGAAAATTCAGGTTGCGAATAGCGACAAATCTTCAGGACCTGAAAAGCGATGAAAATTCAGCATGCGTAAAGCGACAAAATTTCAGCACATAATAAGTGACGAAAATGTGGCATGTGAAATGCGATGAAAATTCAGCATGCTCAAATCGACGGACCTTCAGGAAGCAAAAAGTAATGAAAATTCAGGACGCAATAAGTGACTAAAAATCAGGACGTGAAATGTGCAAAAATTCAGGATGGAAAATAGGCACAATTCAGGACGCGAAAAGCGATGACATTTCAGGACACGAAAAGCGACGAAATTTCGGGACACGAAAAGCGACGAAATTTCAGGACACGAAAAGTGATGACATTTCAGGGCACGAAAAGCGACGAAATTTCAGGACACAAAAAGTAATCACATTGCAGGAGACGAAAAGTGACGAAATTTCAGAACACAAAAAGGGACGAAAATTCAGCAGGCAAAAAGCGAAGAAAATTCAGCATGCATAAATCTGAGAAATTTCAGCACATGAAAAACAATGAAAATTCAGGACATGAAAAACGACAAAATTTCAGGACGCAAAAAAATGACAACATTTTCAGGAAGGAAAAAACGACGAAAATTCAGTTTGTGAAAAACACCGAAGATTCAGCACACGAAAAGTGACAAAAATTAAGCATGTGAGATGCGATGAAGATTCAGCACATGGAACGCAACGGACCATCCGGACATGAAATCGAACGAAATTTCAGGACTCAAAACGCAACTAAAATTCAGGACCTGAATGGCAATGAAAAATCAGGATGCGAGTAGTGACAAAATTTCAGAATGAAAAAAGGCCAGATTTGCGCGCACGGAAAGTGACAAAAATTCAGGATGGAAATGGCGACAAAAATTCAGAAAGCATAATGCGAAAAGGCAATGAATTTGAAATGCGACGAAATTTCAGCACATGAATTGTGACAAAAAATCAAAATGCCAAAAGCGACAAATTCAGGATGCCCACAGTAACAAAAATCAGGAGACATGAAGTGACAATATTTCAGGACAGGAAAAGTGAAAATATTTCAGCACAAGAAAAGTGACAAACCTTCAGTGCGTGAAAAGCGATGAAAACTCAGCACGCGAAAAGTGACGAAATTTCAGCAAATGAAAAGCACCGAAATTTCAGCACACAAAAAGTGAAGTAAATTCAGGACCTGAAAGACAACGAAAATTCAAAACGCCAAAGGTGAAGTAAATTCAGAACACAAAAAACAATGAAATTACAGGATGCATAAAGCGATGAAATTTCAGAACGTGAATTGCGACAGAATTTCTTTACACGAAAATCCATGAAAATTCAGCATGCAAAAAGGGAAAAAAATCAAGATGCGAAAAGTGAACAAATGTCAGGACAGGAAAAGCAACAACATTTCAGGACCTGAAATGCAACAAAATTTCAGCATACAAATAGCGACAAAAATTCACAACGAGAAAAGCAATGAAAATTCAGCATGCAAAAAGCGAAGAACCTTCAGCAGATGAAATGTAGCAAAAATTCTACACACAAGAATTGACAAAATTACAGGATGCATAAAGCGACAAAATTTCAGAACGTGAAACGTGACGGAATTTATATGCACGAAAAGCGATGAAAATTCAGCACGCGAAAAGGGGAAAAAATTGAAGATGCAAAAAGAGAATAAATTTCAGGTTGGGAAAAGCGACAACATTTCAGGAAATGCAACAACATTTCAGCACACAAATAGCGACAAAAATTCACCATGAGAAAAGCGAAGGAAATTCAGCATGCGAAAATCGACGAACCTTCAGTACATGAAATGTGACGAAAATTCAGCACACAAGAAGAGACGAAATTTCAATGCACAAAATGCGATGACATTTCAGCACACGAAAATCGATGAAATTTCAGGACACGAAAAGTGACGAAATTTCAGGAAATGAAAAGTGACGAAAATTCAGGTTGCGAAAAGCGACAAATCTTCAGGACGTGAAAAGCCATGAAAACTCAGCACGCGTAAAATGACGAATATTCAGCACATAATAAGTGACGAAAATGCGACATGTGAAATGCGATGAAAATTCAGCACGCTCAAAGCAACGGATCTTCAGGAAGTGAAAAGCAATGAAAATTCAGGACGCTATTAGTGACTAAAAATCAGGATGTGAAATGTGACAAAATTTCAGGATCGGAAATAGACACATTTCAGGACGCGAAAAGCGATGACATTTCATGACACGAAAAGAGACGATATTTTGGGATGCTAAAAGCAAAGAAAATTCAGCACGGGAAAAACACTGAAGATTCCGCACACGAAAAGTGAGGAAAATTCGGCACGTGAAATGCAACGAAAATTCTGCAAACCTTCAGCACATGAATTGTGATGAAAACTCAGCACACAAGAAGCGACGAAATTTCAATGCACAAAATTTGACAAGATTTCAGCACACGAAAAGCGACGAAATTTCAGGACACGAAAAGCGACGAAATTTCATGACATGAAAAGTGACGAAAATTCAGCTTGCGAAAAGCGACAAATCTTCAGGACGTGAAAAGCTATGAAAATTGAGCACGCGTAAAGTGATGAAAATTCAGCACATAATAAGTGAGGAAAATGCAGCATGTGAAATGCGATGAAAATTCAGTACACTCAAAGCGATGGACCTTCAGGAAGCGTAAAGTAACGAAAATTCAGGACGCAATAAGTGACTAAAAATCAGGACGTGAATGAACAAAAATTCAGGATGGAAAATAGACACATTTCAGGATGCGAAAAGCAATGACATTTCAGGATACGAAATGCGACGAAATTTCAGGACACGAAAAGCGACGAAATTTCAGGACACGAAAAGCGACGAAATTTCAGGACATGAAAAGTGACGAAATATTAGGGCGTGATATACGACGAATTTTCAGGGCACGAATAGCGACGAAATTTCAGGACACGAAAAGCGACGAAATTTCAGAACACAAAAAAGGACGAAAATTCAGCAGGCAATAAGCGAAGAAAATTCAACATGCGTAAAGCTGAGAAATTTAAGTACATGAAAAACGATGAAAATTCAGGACATTGAATGCAGCAAAAGTTCAGGACATGTAAAACGACGAAATTTCAGGACGCAAAAAATGACAACATTTCAGGACGCAAAAAGCGACGAAAATTCAGCATGTGAAAAACACCAAAGATTCAGCACAAGAAAAGTGACGAAAATTCGGCACGTAAAGTGCAACGAAGATTCAGCACATGCAACACAACGGACGCTCAGGATACAAAATCCAACGAAATTTCAGGACTCAAAATGCAACTAAAACTCAGGACCTGAAAGGCGACGAAAATTCAGGACGCGAATAGCGATGAAATTTCAGAACCAAAAAAGGCCAGATTTGCACGTACGCAAAGTGACAAAAATTCAGGACGGAAATGGCGACAAAATTCAGGAATCATAATGCGAAAAGGGAATGAATTTGAAATGCGATGAAATTTCAGCACATGAAAAGCGACAAAAATTCAATACGCCAAAAGCGACTTAAAATCAGGATGCAAACAGCGACAAAAGATCAGGACACATGAAGCGACAACATTTCAGGACACGAAAAGTGAAAATATTTCAGCACAAGAAAAGTGACAAAATTTCAGGAAATGAAAAGTACAGAAATTTCAGCACACAAAAAGTGACGAAAATTCAGGACATGAAAGATGACGAAAATTCAAAACGCCAAAGGTGAAGTAAATTCAGGACACAAAAAACAACGAAATTACAGGATGCATAAAGCGACGAAATTTCAGAACGTGAAACGCAACAGAATTTCTTGACACGAAAATCCATGAAAATTCAGCATGCAAAAAGGGAAAAATATTCAAGATGTGAAAAGAGAACAAATTTCAGGGCAGGAAAAGCAACAACATTTCAAGACTTGAAATGCATCAAAATTTTAGCACACAAATAGCGACAAAAATTCACAATGAGAAAAGTGATTAAAATTCAGCACGTGAAAAGCGAAGAACCTTCAGCACATGAAATGTGGCGAAAATTATACACACAAGAAGCAACAGAATTTCAGGATGCTTAAAGTGACAACATTTCAGAACGTGAAACATGAACGAATTTCTATACAAGAAAAGTGATGAAAATTCAGCAGGCGAAAAGGGAAAAAAATTCAAGATGCTTTCAAGATGGCGGCGCCCTGTGCGGCTGCATTGGCTCCCGACAGAAACAGAATTTTAAAGGTAAAAACCCACAAACTTACGTGTTCAGTTAAGAATCTGACGGTCGCTTTTCAGTGCGACTGTCAGTCCGGGTTGAAACTGCGTGCGTCCAGCAGTTCCCCGGCAGTTGATCGAATTCCTCTGGAGACTCTACGGAGTCTCGGACTGCTGCGTCGGCTGGAGCCAGCGGCCTACGAGGCCGCGGAGTCTCCTACCAGCACTGGCCGCACTCGGAGGAGGAGGAGACGGTGCGACAGGAAGCAGAAGCGCGGCACTCGCGAGGGGCTAATGGCGAAACTGAAGGCTAACCCCTGTAGGACACCACTTCCATCTATTCTGCTCGCCAACGTCCGCTCCCTGGAGAATAAGCTGGACTACCTGAGGCTGGACCTGGTAACCAAACGGGAGGTGAGGGATTGCTGCGCCCTGATTCTAACAGAGACGTGGTTAAACTCCTCTGTTCCCGACGGCGCCATTAGCATAGAGGGGTTAACAGCATTCAGGTTGGACAGAAGCTCTGCTCTCAGTGGGAAATCCCGAGGTGGTGGTGTGTGCATTTACACTAATAACAGCTGGTGTAAAAATGCCACAGTGGTGTCAAACTATTGTTCCCCAGACATTGAGTTTTTGACAATAAAATGCAGACCCTTCTATATGCCCAGGGAATTCACCATTATAACCATCACAGTTGTGTACATCCCACCCAGTGCTAACACTAAGGAGGCCCTGAATACTCTTTATTGCTCCATTAGTGACCTACAATCTACACATCCAGATGGTGTCTTCATTGTTGCTGGGGATTTTAACCAGGCCAACATGAAGACTGTTCTCCCACATTACTACCAGCATGTAGACTTTGCAACCAGGGGAATCAATACACTGGACCTAGCCTACACTAACATCAAGAAGGCATTCAAGGCAGTCCCCCGCCCCCACCTTGGCTCCTCAGACCATATCTCTGTGATGCTAATCCCTGCATACAGGCCCCTGCTGACCCTAGAAAAACCTACTGTGAAGCAGGTTAGGGTCTGGCCAGAGGGATCTATGGCAACACTACAGGACTGTTTTGAATGCACGGACTGGGACGTGTTCAAGAAGGCTGCAACTGTCAGCCAACACATCAACCTAGAGGAGTATGCTGCGTCCGTGTCTGCTTACATGGAGAAGTGCATTGAGGATGTCTGTGTCACCAAGACCATCACTGTACGGGCCAACCAGAAACCCTGGATGACCACAGAGGTACGTGGAATGCTGAGAGCACGTAATGCCGCGTTTCAATCCGGCAACGTGGTGGCACTCAGATCCGCAAGAGCCAACCTGAACCGAGTCATCAGGCTGGCCAAGCGTGCCCATGGTCAGAAAATCCAGAGCTTCTTCCATGACCCCAAGAACACCAAGCGCATGTGGCAGGGAATCAAATCAATCACGGACTATAAGACTGCTTCACCACCCTGTGATGACAACATTGAGTTCCTCAATGAACTCAACAACTATTTTGGTCGGTTCGAGGCGCTAAATAACACACCCGCGAGCAAAGGTATTCCTCATTGTGAGGAAAAGGCACTCAGTCTTGACATAGTGGATGTTCGGAGGTCCCTAAAAGGAGTGAACGCGCGAAAGGCGGCAGGCCCTGATAACATACCAGGGCGGGTGCTCAGGGAATGTGCTGATCAGCTGGCACATGTCCTTACGGACATATTTAACACCTCGCTGAACCAGGCGGTGGTCCCATTATGTTTCAAGACTGCCACCATCATACCTGTGCCAAAAAAATCCAACATACAATGTCTCAATGACTACCGCCCTGTAGCACTCACCCCCATAATGATGAAGTGCTTCGAGAGGCTGGTCAGGGACCACATCACCTCCAGACTCCCCTCCACACTCGACCCATACCAGTTTGCTTACAGGCCAAACCGCTCCACAGAGGACGCTATATCCTCCGTGCTCCATCTGAGCCTGGAACATTTAGAGGAGAAAAACACCTATGTGCGAATGCTGTTCGTGGATTTCAGTTCAGCATTCAACACCATTATCCCACAGCACCTGATAAGCAAACTGGTTCCATTGGGCCTCGGCACCCCCATGTGTAACTGGCTACTGGACTTCCTCACTGACAGACCTCAGTCTGTGAGGGTTGGAAATAACACCTCCAATACCATCTCTCTAAGCACCAGCTCCCCTCAGGGCTGTGTCCTGAGTCCACTGCTGTTCACCCTGATGACTCACGACTGTTGTGACAGGTTTAGTACAAACCACATCATGAAGTACACAGATGACACAACAGTGGTGGGCCTCATCAGGGACGACAATGAGCTGGCTTACAGGGAGGAGGTGAAACAACTGGTGGACTGGTGCAATACGAACAACCTGATCCTGAATGTCGAGAAAACAAAGGAGATTATCGTCGACTTCAGGAAAACCCGGCACAGTCCCACACCACTTCACATCAATGACAGCGATGTGGAGGTGGTCAGTAGCACAAAGTTCCTGGGGGGTGCAGATCACTAACAGTCTGACCTGGTCGACTAACATCTCATCAACTGTTAAGAGAGCGCAGCAGCGGTTGCACTTTCTGCGCCGGATAAGAAGAGCTCATCTCCCCCATCCCATCCTCACTACTTTCTACAGGGGCACCATAGAGAGTATTTTGACCAGCTGTATCTCTGTCTGGTTTGGGAACTGTAAAGCCTCCGACTGGAAGTCTGTGCAGAGAGTGGTGAGGACAGCGGAAAAAATCATCGGGTCCTCTCTCCCCTCAATCGAGGATATTGCGACCAAACGCTGTGTGTCTAAGGCCAGCAGTATCATAAAGGACCCCTCACATCTCCATCACGGACTGTTCACTCTGCTGCCCTCGGGAAAAAGATACCGCAGCATAAGGAGCAGAACATCAAGGTTCCGCAACAGCTTCTTCCCTCGAGCCATCAGACTCCTGAATGCCATGTAAATGGGCTGCCACTATTGTCTATTTACCCTTTTCATACATACCTATCCTTCGGTTAATTTATTGTGTTGCACAGGGAGCCAAATACAACGTAATTTCGTTTGGAACTGCATATATCAATGTATTTCTAAATGACAATAAAGTTTGTTTGACTTGACTTTGACGTTTGTTTGACTTTGAAGATGCAAAAAGAGACTAAATTTCAGGATGGGAAAAGCGACAACATTTCAGGATATGAAATGCAACAACATTTCAGCACACAAATAGCGACAAAAATTCACCATGAGAAAAGCGATGAAAATTCAGCATGCGAAATGAGATGAAAAATCAGCTTGCGAAAAGTGACAAATCTTCAGGACGTGAAAAGCGATGAACCAGGATGCGAAAAGTGATGAAAATTCAGCACACGAAAAGTGACGAAACTTCAGGTCGCAAAAAGCAATGAAAATTCACCACGCGAAAAGAGATGAAATTTCAGGACATGAAAAGTGACTAAATTTAAGGACATGAAAAGCGATGATATTTCAGCTTGTGAAAAGCGACAACTCTTCAGGACATGAAAAGTGATGAACATTCAGCACGCGTGAAGTGACAAAATTCGGCACGTGAAATCCGACGAAGATTCAGCACATGCAACGCAGCGGACCTTCAGGATGTGAAAACCAATTAAATTTAAGGACTCAAAATGCAACTAAAATTCAGGACCTGAAAAGCGACGAAATTTCAGGACATGAAAAGTGACGAAAATTCAGGTTGCGAAAAGCGACAAATCTTCAGGACGTGAAAAGCGATGAAAATTCAGCACGCGTAAAGTGACAAAAATTCAGCACATAATAAGTGACAAAAATGCGGCATGTGAAATGCGATGAGAATTCTGCATGCTCAAAGCGACGGACCTTCAGGAAGCAAAAAGTAACGAAATTTCAGGACACAATAAGTTGCTAAAAATCAGGACGTGAAATGTGACAAAAATTCAGGATGGAAAATAGACACATTTCAGGACGCGAAAAGTGATGACATTTCAGGACACGAAAAGCGACGAAATTTAAGTACATGAAAAGCGACGAAATTTCAGGACATGAAAAGCGAAGCAAATTCAGCAGGAAAAAAGCGAAGAAAATTCAGCATACATAAAGCCGAGAAATTTCAGTACATGAAAAACAACGAAAATTCAGGACATGAAAAACGACCAAATTTCAGGACCCAAGAAATGACAACATTTCAGGACACAAAAAGCGACGAAAAATCAGCTTGTGAAAAACACCGAAGATTCAGCACACAAAAAGTGATGAAAATTCGGCACATGAAAAGCAATGAAGATTCAGCACACGGAATGCAACGGACCTTCAGGAGAAATCCAATGAAATTTCAGGACTCAAAACGCAGACTAAAATGCAGAACCTGAATGGCGATGAAAATTCAGGATGCGAGTCGTGATGAAATTTCAGAATGAAAAAAGGCCAGATTTGCGCACATGGAAAGGGACAAAAATTCAGGATGGAAACGGCGACAAAAATTCAGGAAGCACAATGCGAAAAGGCAATTAATTTGAAATACGACAAAATTTCTGCACATGAAAAGCGACAAAAATTGAAAACGCCAAAAGCAACTTAAATTCAGGATGCAAACAGCGACAAAAGATCAGGAGACATGAAGCGACAACATTTCAGGACACAAAAAGTGAAAATATTTCAGCACAAGAACAGTGACAAACCTTCAGGACGCGAAAGCAATGAAAATTCACCACGCGAAAAGTAACTAAATTTCAGAACGTGAAACGTGACACAATTTCTTTCCATGAAAATCTATGAGAATTCAGCACGCAAAAAGGGGGGAAAAAATCAAGACGCGAAAAGAAAACAAATTTCAGGACAGAAAAAGCGACGCATTTCAGGACTGGAAATGCAACAAAATTTCAGCACATAAATAGCGACAAAAATTCACCACAAGAAAAGCGATGAAAATTCAGCACACGAAAAGCGAAGAACCTTCAGCAGATGAAATGTGGCAAAAATTCTACACACAAGAAGCGACAGAATTACAGGATGCATAAATCGACAAAATTTCAGAACGTGAAACGTGGTGGAATTTATATGCACGAAAAGCGATGAAAATTCAGCACGAGAAAAGGGAAAAAAATCAAGACGCAAAAAGAGAATAAATTTCAGGATGGGAAAAGCGACAACATTTCAGGTCTTGAAATGCAACAACATTTCAGCACACAAATAGCGATGAAAATTCACCACGAGAAAAGCGATGAAAATTCAGCATGCGAAAAGCGACAAACCTTCAGCACATGAAATGGGACGAAAACTCAGCACACAAGAAGCGACGAAATTTCAAAGCACAAAATGCGACGAGATTTCAGCACATGAAAAGCGACGAAATTTCAGGACATGAAAAGTGACGAAAATTAACCTTGCAAAAAGCGACAAATCTTCAGGACCTGAAAAGCGATGAAAATTCAGCACGCGTAAAGTGATGAAAATTCAGCACATAATAAGTGAGGAAAATGCGGCATGTGAAATGCGATGAAAATTCAGCACGCTCAAAGCGACGGACATTCAGGAAGCGAAAATTAACGAAAATTCAGGACGCATTAAGTGACTAAAAATCAGGACGTGAATGTGACAAAAATTCAGGATGGAAAATAGACACTTTTCAGGACGCGAAAAGCAATGACATTTCAGGACACGAAAAGCGACGAAATTTCAGGACACGAAAAACGATGACATTTCTGGGCACAAATAGCGATGAAATTTCAGTTCACGAAAACCAACGAACTTTCAGACACAAAAAGGGACAAAAATTCAGCAGGCAAAAAGCGAAGAAAATTCAGCATGCGTAAAGCTGAGAAATTTCAGTACATGAAAAACAATGAAAATTCACGGCATTGAATGCAGCGAAAATTCAGGACATGAAAAACAACAAAATTTTAGGACGCCAAAAATGACAACATTTCAGGATGAAAATTGAGCACGTGAAAAACACCAAAGATTCAGCACAAGAAATGTGACGAAAATTCGGCACGTGAAATGCGACAAAGATTCTGCACACGGAACGCAATGGACCTTCAGGCAAAGCCAATGAAATTTCAGGACTCAAAACGCAACTAAAATGCAGAACCTGAATGGCGACGAAAATTCAGGATGCGAGTCGTGACGAAATTTCAGAATGAAAAAAGGCCAGATTTGCGCGCGTGGAAAGGGACAAAAATTCAGGATGGAAATGGCGACAAAAATTCAGGAAGCACAATGCGAAAAGGCAATGAATTTGAAATACGACAAAATTTCTGCACATGAAAAGCGACAAAAATTGAAAACGCCAAAAGCAACTTAAATTCAAGAAGCAAACAGCGACAAAAGATCAGGAGACATGAAGCGACAACATTTCAGGACACGAAAAGTGAAAATATTTCAGCACAAAGAAAGTGACAAACCTTCAGGACGCGAAAGCGATGAAAATTCAGCACGCGAAAAGTGACGAAATTTCAGAACGTGAAACGCAACAGAATTTCTTTCCATGAAAATCTATGAGAATTCAGCACGCAAAAAGGGGGGGGGGGAATCAAGACGCAAAAAGAGAACAAATTTCAGGACAGAAAAAGCAACAACATTTCAGGACTTGAAATGCAACAAAATTTCAGCACATAAATAGCGACAAAAATTCACCACGAGAAAAGCGATGAAAATTCAGCACACGAAAAGCGAAGAACCTTCAGCAGATGAAATGTGGCAAAAATTCTACACACAAGAAGCGACAGAATTACAGGATGCATAAAGCGACAAAATTTCAGAACGTGAAACGTGGTGGAATTTATATGCACGAAAAGCGATGAAAATTCAGCACGAGAAAAGGGAAAAAAATCAAGACGCAAAAAGAGAATAAATTTCAGGATGGGAAAAGCGACAACATTTCAGATCTTGAAAGGCAACAACATTTCAGCACACAAATAGTGATGAAAATTCACCACGAGAAAAGCGATGAAAATTCAGCATGCGAAAAGCGACGAACCTTCAGCACATGAAATGGGACGAAAACTCAGCACACAAGAAGCGACGAAATTTCAAAGCACAAAATGCGACGAGATTTCAGCACACGAAAAGCGACGAAATTTCAGGACATGAAAAGTGACGGAAATTAACCTTGCAAAAAGCGACAAATCTTCAGGACCTGAAAAGCGATGAAAATTCAGCACGCGTAAAGTGATGAAAATTCAGCACATAATAAGTGAGGAAAATGCGGCATGTGAAATGCGATGAAAATTCAGCACGCTCAAAGCGACGGACATTCAGGAAGCGAAAAGTAATGAAAATTCAGGACGCAATAAGTGACTAAAAATCAGGACGTGAATGTGACAAAAATTCAGGATGGAAAATAGACACATTTCAGGACGCGAAAAGCAATGACATTTCAGGACACGAAAAGCGACGAAATTTCAGGACACGAAAAGTGACAAAATTTTAGGGCACGAAAAACGATGAAATTTCTGGGCACGAATAGCGACGAAATTTCAGTTCACGAAAACCAACGAACTTTCAGACACAAAAACGGACGAAAATTCAGCAGGCAAAAAGCGAAGAAAATTCAGCATGTGTAAAGCTGAGAAATTTCAGTACATGAAAAACGATGAAAATTCAGGGCATTGAATGCAGCGAAAATTCAGGACATGAAAAACAACAAAGTTTCAGGACGCCACAAATGACAACATTTCAGGATGAAAATTCAGCACGTGAAAATCACCAAATATTCAGCACAAGAAAAGTGACGAAAATTCGGCACGTGAAATGCGCGAAGATTCAGCACACGGAACGCAACGGACCTTCATGCGAAATCTAATGAAATTTCAGGACTCAAAACGCAACTAAAATTCAGGACCTGAAAGGCGACACAAATTCAGGACGCAAATAGCGACGAAATTTTAGAACCAAAAAAGGCCAGATTCGCGCGCACGGAAAGTGACAAAAATTCAGGATGGAAATGGCAACAAAAATTCAGGAAGCATAAGGCGAAAAGGGAATGAATTTGAAATGCGACGAAATTTCAGCACATGAATTGTGACAAAAAATCAAAATGCCAAAAGCGACAAATTCAGGATGCCCACATTTCAGGATGTGAAAAATAACGAAAATTCAGCACACGAAAAGATCCGAAATTTCAGCAAACAAAAGGCAAAGAAAATTCAGCACACGAAAAGTGACTAAAATTCAGGTCATGAAAGTGGACAAAAATCCGAAACGCCAAAAGTGACATAAATTCTGGATACAAAAAGCAACAAAATTTCAGGACGTCAAATGCGACGAAAATTCAGCACACGAAAACCAACGCAAATTCAACATGCAAAAATTGACGAAAATTCAGCACGCAAAATGTGATGAGATTTCAGCACGCGAAAATTGACGGAGCTTCAGGACATGAAAAGCGATGAACCAAGATGCAAAAAGCAATGAAACTTCAGCACGCGAAAAGAGATGAAATTTCAGGACATGAAAAGTGACTAAATTTAAGGACATGAAAAGCGATGAAAATTCAGCTTGTGAAAAGTGACAAATCTTCAGGACGTGAAAAGCGATGAACATTCAGCACGCGTAAATTGATGAAAATTCAGCACACAAAGAGTGATGAAAATGTGGCATGTGAAATGCAATGAAATTTCAGCACGCTCAAAGCAGGAAGCGAAAAGCTATGGAAATTCAGGACACAATAAGAGACTAAAAATCAGGACATAAAATGCAATGAAATTTCAGGACGGAAAATACACACATTTTCAGAACGCAAAAAGCTACAAAAAGCTACAAAATTTCATGACGCGAAATGCGACGACATTTCAGGACACGAAAAGTGAAGACATTTCAGGACATGAAAAGCGATGACATTTCAGGACATGAAAAGCAACAAAATTTCAGCGCACAAAAAGGCACGAAGGTTCAGCAGGCAAAAAGCGAAGAAAATTCAGCATGCGTAAAGCTATGAAATCTCAGTACACGAAAAACGACTAAAATTCAGGACGTGGAATGCAGTGAAAATTCAGGATGCGAATAATTTCAGCACACGAAAAGCACACAAGATTTAGAACACGAAAAGTGACGAAAATTCGGCACGTGAAATCCGACGAAGATTCAGCACACGCAACACAGCAGACCTTCAGGATGTGAAAACCAATGAAATTTAAGGACACAAAATGCAACTAAAATTCAGGACCTGAAAAGCAACGAAAATTCAGGATGCAAATAGCGACGAAATTTCAGATCCAAAAAAGGCCAGATTTGCGCGCACGGAAAGTGACAAAAATTCAGGATGGAAATGGTAACAAAAATTCAGGAAGCATAATACGAAAAGGGAATGAATTTGAAATGCGACGAAATTTCAGCACATGAAAAGCGACAAAAATTCAAAACGCCAAACGCGACTTAAATTCAGGATGCAAGCAGCGACAAAAGATCAGGAGACATGAAGCGACAATATTTCAGGACACGAAAAGTGAAAATATTTCAGCACATGAAAAGTGACAAACCTTCAGGACGCGAAAAGCGATGAAAATTCAGCACGCGAAAAGTGACAAAATTTCAGCAAATGAAAAGCACCGATATTTCAACACAAAAAAGTGACGAAAATTCAGGACATGAAAGACGACGAAAATTCAAAACGTCAAAGGTGAAGTAAATTCAGGACACAAAAAACGACGAAATTACAGGACGCATAAAGCGACGAAATTTCAGAATGTGAAACACGACAGTATTTCTTTAGACGAAAATCCATGAAAATTCAGCACGCAAAAAGAGAAAAAAATCAAGACGCAAAAAGAGACAGGACAGGAAAAACGACAACATTTCAGAACTTGAAATGCAACAAAATTTCAGCACATAAATAGAGATAAAAATTCACCACGAGAAAAGCGATGAAAATTCAGCACACGAAAAGTGAAGAACCTTCAGCAGATGAAATGTCAGAACGTGAAACGTGACGGAATTTATATGCATGAAAAGCGATGAAAATTCAGCACGCGAAAAGGGAAAATAATTCAAGACGCATAAAGAGAATAAATTTCAGGATGGGAAATACGACAACATTTCAGCACACAAATAGCGACAAAAATTCACCACGAGAATAGCAATGAAAATTCAGCATGCGAAAAGCGACGGACCTTCAGCACATGAAATGTAACGAAAACTCAGCACACAAGAAGCGACGAAATTTCAAAGCACAAAATGCGACGAGATTTCAGCACACGAAAAGCGACAAAATTTTAGGACATGAAAAGTGACGAAAATTCAGCTTGTGAAAATCGACAAATCTTCAGGACGTGAAAAGCGATGAAAATTCAGCACGCGTAAAGTGACGAAAATTCAGCACATAATAAGTGACGAAAATGCGGCATGTGGAATGTGATGAAAATTCAGCACGCTCAAAGCGACGGATCTTCAGGAAGCGAAAAGTAACGAAAATTCAGGATGCTATATGTGACTAAAAATCAGGATGTGAAATGTGACAAAAATTCAGGATCGAAAATAGACACATTTCAGGACGCGAAAAGCGATGACATTTCAGGACACGAAAAGCGACGATATTTTAGAATGCAAAAAGTGAAGAAAATTCAGCACGTGAAAAACACCAAAGATTCCGCACAAGAAAAGTGATGAAAATTTGGCACGTGAAATGTGACAAAGATTCAGCACACACAACGCAACGGACCTTCAGGACGCAAAATCCAATGAAATTTCAGGACTCAAAATGCATCTAAAATTCAGGACCTGAAAGGCGACGAAAATTCAGGATGAATAGCGACGAAATTTCAGAACCAAAAAAGGCCAGATTTGCGCGCACGGAAAGTGACAAAAATTCAGGACAGAAATGGCGACAAAAATTCAGGAAGCATAATGTGAAAAGGGAATGAATTTGAAATGCGACGAAAAGTGAAAAAATTTCAGCACATGAAAAGTGACAAACCTTCACGAAGCGAAAAGTGATGAAAATTCAGCACGCAAAAAGTGACAAAGTTTCAGGAAATGAAAAGCACAAAAATTTCAGCACACAAAAAGTGACGAAAATTCAGGACATGAAAGACGACGAAAATTAAAAACACCAAAGGTGAAGTAAATTCAGGACACAAAAAACGACGAAATTACTGGATGCATAAAGTGACGAAATTTCAGAACGGGAAATGCAACAGAATTTCTTGACACAAAAATCCATGAAAATTCAGCACGCAAAAAGGGAAAAACATTCAAGACACGAAAAGAGAACAAATTTCAGGACAGGAAAAACAACAACATTTCAAGACTTGAAATGCATCAAAATTTTAGCACACAAATAGCGACAAATAATCACCACGAGAAAAGTGATTAAAATTCACCACACGAAAAGCGAAGAACCTTCAGCACATGAAATGTGGCGAAAATTCTACACACAAGAAGCAACAGAATTTCAGGATAAATAAAGTGACAACATTTCAGAACATGAAACATGAAGGAATTTCTATACACGAAAAGTGATGAAAATTCAGCACGCGAAAAGGGAAAAAAATTCAAGACGCAAAAAGAGAATAAATTACAGGATGGGAAAAGCGACAACATTTCAGGATGTGAAATGCAACAAAATTTCAGCACACAAATAGCGACAAAAATTCACCATGAGAAAAGCGATGAAAATTCAGCATGCGAAATGCGACGAGTCTTCAGCACATGAAATGTGATGAAAATTCAGCACACAAGAAGCGACGAAATTTAAGGATGCAAAAAGGAACGAACCTTCAGGACACGAAAAGCGACCAAAGAATCAGCAGACAAAAAGCTACAAAAATTCAGCTAGTGAAAAGTAAACTAAAATTCAGCACATTAAATGCGATGAAAATTCAGCAAATGGAAAGCCACAAAAATTCACCACATGAAAAGCAATTAAAATACAGCATGCAAAAAGTGCCAAACCCTCAGGGTGCAAAAAGCAATGAAAATTCAGGGTGTGAAAGGCAACAAAAATTCAAACCGCAAAAAGTAAATTTAGGACGCGAAAAGTGAAGAAGATTCACGACAAGAAAATGGACAAAAATTCAGGACACAAAAAGGGATGACATTTCAGGATGTGAAAAATAACGAAAATTCAGCACACGAAAAGATCCGAAGTTTCAGCAAACAAAAGGCAAAGAAAATTCAGCACACGAAAAGTGACTAAAATTCAGGTCATGAAAGTGGACAAAAATCCGAAACGCCAAAAGTGACATAAATTCTGGATACAAAAAGCAACAAAATTTCAGGACGTCAAATGCGACGAAAATTCAGCACACGAAAACCAACGAAAATTCAACATGCAAAAATTGACGAAAATTCAGCACGCAAAATGTGATGAAATTTCAGCACGTGAAAATTGACGGAACCTCAGGACACGAAAAGCGATTGTAAATAAGCAATTCACAAACTCTTAAAGTGTGCGACATCTTTTAATGATAGCACAGGGTATTGCATACATCCTCAAGTACTGGCTACATTCTTCTACTGACTGTACCCAGGAAGGGGAAGGCGTTATGATTGATGTTAACTAGGCGGGGTTAATGGTACTGAGGTAACTATGTTATTGGTTGCATATAAAAACCATCTGCATCCTTCCCCTTAGAAAATCAAAACAGACTGTTGTCACAACAACAGAATTAAACAGCAGAATTAAACAAAATCGCCATAACGAACAGGTGGCTTACTAATCCGGCCCGAGCGCGTACGGATGTCTCCCCCTTCCCCCTAAGGACCAGAAGAGACAGGAGGACACGAGACAGCAGGGGAACCAGGGGAGGGCGGTGGGGTTGGAGAAACAGGGGAGGGAGAACCGCGACCGGCAACAGGTGACCCACGCAGAGGGGAACCGGGCGCTCGATATGGGGATCGAGGCATGCAGGGAACGCTGGCTGGGACCGCAGCTGGCTGCTGGTATGAGAGTGGCGGGGCATAGGGTCCCGGGGGCTGCGGCCTCGGCTCGTTAACCGCAAGCAGGTGTTGTCGGCTTCTACGGTAGATTGTTCCCTCATAGTCGACCAGATACGAACGAGGAGAGTCGGCCACCCCAACCACGGTAGCCAGACGGGAGTGACCACCGGCGGTCTGCAATCGAACAACCTGTCCAGGCAACAGAGGATCGAGCGGTCTGCACGACCGATCGTGGGAACGCCGCTGGCTGTCATGTTTCTCTTGAATGCGCCTCTGCACAGAGGCGGGCTCCAGCACCCGAGGTTTCAGCTGGCGCTGGGCAATCGGGATGGTAGATCTGGTTGTTCTGGACAGACGCTGAGCAAGGGACCCCATGGCCGGATCCCTGGAAACATTCCTGAGGTTCAGGAGATCCAAATACAAATCAGAGTTAGACAGTCGTGCCTGTTCCATCAGAAGCTTTGCGCTGCGGACGGCCCGTTCAGCAAGGCCGTTGCTCTGTGGGTACTCCGGGCTGCTGGTGAAATGCACAAAATTCCATTTGTCGGCAAAACTCTTGAACTCACGGCTGGTAAACTGCCTGCCATTGTCAGTCTGCAGCCTGACAGGGGACCCGAACGTGGAGAAGTGTTTCCGCAGCTTCTGGATCACCATCTCCGACGTGAGGGATGTCAGCAAATCCACTTAAAAACCAGTTCGAGTACTAGTCGACCAGGACAAGGTAGTGGTTACCACGCCACTCGAAGATGTTGGCAGCCAGCGAGGACCAGGCCAAGGCAGGGGCGGGCTGTTGCAGCAGGGGCTGTCGCTGCTGGTGTGGAGCAAGACTGTTGCACGTGGAGCAGGCAGAAACACGGTCTCGAATATATTTGGCCATCCCAGGCCAGTAGAATTGGCACTGAGCGTGGGCGATTGTTGCATCGACCCCAGGGTGTCCGCTATGGGCTGCGCAGTAGTAAGAATCGAACAGCGAGGACGGGACTACCACTTTATGTCCCTTAACGATAACGCCACTCTGGAGCACCAGCTCGTCGCGGCCCAGGAAGAAAGGCTGTGTTTCAGGCGGCGCAGCGGAGCGCTTTGTCGGCCACCCTGAATTAATCGCAGAGGCAAGCCACTGCAAAACTGGATCGGCAGCGGTGTGCTCGGCCAAAAGCTGCAGCAGCTTGGTGGGAATAAAATTAACGCCCAGTACGAGTAAGTCCTCTGTTCCGTAGGGGTGTCGAGCACAGGAGGTCCGCGGGGCGCGCGATAAGGTGTCCGCAATGTGCATCTCGGTGCCTTTCTTGTAGATGACATCAAAATCAAAGCGCTGGAGCTGCAGCATCATACGCTGCAGCCTGGCAGGGGCAGCGTGAATCGGTTTGTTCAGGATTGTCACCAGTGGCTGGTGGTCGGTTTCGACCGTAAATCTGCTGCCAAACAGGAAGTCTCTGAACTTGGAGCAGGCAAACACCACCGCGAGCAGCTCCTTCTCGGTCGGAGCGTACCGCTGCTCGGTGTCGGTCATGGTGCGGGAGGCATAGGAGACAGGATGTAACGATCCATCGACAGACTGAAGGCAGGCCACGCCCAGACCGAACTTAGAAGCGTCACAGGTGACGGTGATGGGGCGACTCGCATCAAAGAATCACAATGTCGGAGTGTTAATCAGTTTCGACTTGAGACAATCAAATGCCTGCTGGTGCTGTGGGAGCCAGACCCAGGCGATATCCTTTTTTGTCAGCTGCCGCAGGGGAGCACTCAGCTCACTGAGGTATGGTACAAACTTCCCAAGGTAGTTCACCATGCCCAAGAATCGTTGTAGACCTGGCACGTCGGTGGGGGCTGCCATCTCGGAGATGGCAGCTGCCTTCATAGTGTCGGGTTTTAGTCCGCTGGAGGTGAAAACGTGTCCAACATATGTGACTTCTGAGACACGAAACCGGCACTTCTTTGGATTCAGCTTCAGGTTGGCCTTTCGCGCCCGATCCAGGACGCGGCGGAGGTTCAGGTTGTGCTCGGCAATGTCCTTCCCATGAACTAGGATATCATCCACAATGATGGCACATGGCAAGTCCGAGAATATCTGCTCCATCGTTCGCTGGAACACCTCGCTAGCGGAATTGATGCCGAATGGCATTCGCAGGAACTTGAATCTGCCAAATGGTGTGGCGAAGGTTGTCAGGTCGGAAGATGCTTTGTCCAATGGGAATGCCAAAACGAGTTCTTAGCATCTAGGACCGAAAAGATGGTGGCTTGCCCAACTTGAGCCGCCACGTCCTCAACAGACCGCATGGGGTAGTGTGGTCGCCTGATGGCAAGGTTTAAGTCCTTAGGGTTGATACACACACATATTTCGTTCTTGTCTTTCTTTAACGTGGCAACCATGGTGGAGACCCAATCGGTGGGCTCGCTGACCGCTTCTAGCACCGCCTTTTCGACCATGTTGTTAAGCATCGCCTCGACCCTGTCTTTCATGGCGTGGGACACCCTGTGAGGTGCGCGGACCACGGGTTGTACATTTGGGTCAATGGAAATATGGTATGTCAGTGGTAACTTTCCCAGGTCATCGTTGAACAGGTCCTGGTATTCTGCAACCGGGTTAAACGACAGTTGCACTTTGTGGACCGTGCGGTCGAAGGACACCAGGCCAAGATCTTGGCACGCACGGTTTCCCAGCAGGGTAACACAGTCAGAGTTCAAAACATAGAAAATCAGGTTTCTCGTGGCCTTGTGCAGCACGCAAGTTAAAGTGGTCCTCCCCACAGGCCTGAGAATTTCTCCACCATAGGCATGTAGAGTAGCATTGTCAGCGACCAGGGCCTCATCATTCCTTATCTTGTTGAAAAGATTTATTGACAAAACGTTGACCTTTGCACCTGTGTCTAACTTCGCAAGGAAGGTTACATTATTGACAGTATGTACGGAGAGATCAGGACGATGGCCAGGTGCCTGGAAGAGGGTAAACACATTCGAATCCTCGGGAGAATTAATTGGATCTGCATCATAGGATTCAGCTATGTCAGGCTGTGAGTCGTAACAGCTATCAGATTGTTTCAGCATGTTTAGACTGGGTCTGGAAATCTGTACCTGTCTCCCACGGGAACGGAAGGAACGACAGGCGGCAGAGAAATGATCCGTTTCTTACAAAAATTACAGGCCTTGCCATAGGCAGTGCACGTCGACAGTCTGTGGTGCATGTAGTTACAGTTTGGGCACCTTTTTGGGGGCACTTCATCAGGACCCGGGTTGGCACGTGGCAGAAAAGCATTGTTTCCCATCCGACGCTGTGGTCTCCTAAACCCAGCCAGGTTGACAGATTTATTGCCCGAGTCCCGGTGGTCATCTGGCAATACAACGACCTCAGACAATCTGCAGGCATGCATGGCTTTTTCCAACGTTAGATCCGGATCCCTTAGAAGCTCACATCGCAGCTTCTGGTCACGCATGCCAGTTACTAAAATGTCTCAAGTGAGCTGGTCTGTCATGTCACCAAAACGGCACCGCTGGGCGAGATAACGCAAATCGGCAATAAAACATTCAACAGGCTCATCCGACAACTGTCTCCTTGTAAAGAACCGTGCCCTCTTTAGAATGCGGTTCGAGGGCAGGTCACAAATCTCCCTGAACTTACGTAGCAGGCAAGCGGGGTCACTGGCAGATTCTGCAGGAGTAATCACCACGTTGTTGTCGTCTAGGACTGCTGGAGCGTAGATGAAAGTTCTGGCTCTCTTCATGGCATCAGGTCCGACAAGGTTGAGCAGGAGGAAGGCTTTGAGGGAATCAGGATCAGTGCGGTGTGCGACGTTGACAAAGTGGGTGAAATCAAATTCAGACGTGGCCCAGCGCTCAGAGATGTCAGCATCAAAGACAAGCTGCGCGGGCTTTCTGCAAGATGACGCCATGGTCAGAGAGATTAAGCACAAAAGGCACAAATCAAAAAAAAAAAAACCCGATAGACAGGAGAAGCAGGTGTCTTCCAGCTCCGACACCATGTAAATAAGCAATTCACAAACTCTTAAAGTGTGCAACATCTTTTAATAATAGCGCAGGTTATTACATACATCCTCAAGTACTGGCTACATTCTTCTACTGACTGTACCCAGGAAGGGGAAGGCGTTATGATTGATGTTAACTAGGCGGGGTTAATGGTACTGAGGTAACTATGTTGTTGGTTGCATATAAAAACCATCTACAGCGATGAACCAGGATGCGAAAAGTGATGAAAATTCAGCACGCGAAATGTGACGAAACATCAGGACGCAAAAAGCAATGAAAATTCAGCACGCGAAAAGTGACTAAATTTCAGGACATGAAAAGTGACTAAATTTTAGAACATGAAAAGCGTTGAAAATTCAGCTTGTGAAAAGCAACAAATCTTCAGGACGTGAAAAGCAATGAAAATTCAGCACACGTAAAGTGACGAAAATTCAGCACACAAAAAGTGACGAAAATGTGGCATGTGAAATGCGATGAAAATTCAGCATGCTCAAAGCGACGAAAATTCAGGACACAATAAAAGACTAAAAATCAGGACATGAAATGCTACGTAAATTCACGACGGAAAATAGACACATTTTCAGGATGCAAAAAGCTGCAAAGTTTCATGACGCAAGAAGCGATGACATTTCAGGACACGAAAAGCGACAAAATTTCAGGACACAAAAAGGGACGAAATCTCAGGGCACGAAAAGCGACAAAATTTCAGTACACTAAAAACGACTAAGATTCAGGACGTGGAATCCAGCGAAAATTCAGGACGCAAAGAACGATGAAATTTCTGCACACGAAAAGCACCGAAGATTTAGCACACGAAAAGTGACGAAAATTCGGCACGTGAAATGCGACGAAGTTTCAGTACACGCAATGCAACGGACCTTCAGGACGTGAAAACAAACAAAATTTCAGGACTCAAAACGCAACTAAAATTCAGGACATGAAAGGCGACGAAAATTCAGGACGCGAATAGCGACGAAATTTCAGAACCAAAAAAGGCCAGATTTGAGCGCACGGAAAGTGACGAAAATTCAGGACGTAAATGGCGACAAAAATTCCGGAAGCATAACGCAAAAAGGGAATAAATTTCAGAACGCAAAAAATGAGTTGAAATGCGATGAAATGTCAGCACATGAAAAGCGACAAAAATTCAAAACGCCATTCAAAGCGAAAATGACAAACCTTCAGGATGCGAGAGTGATGAAAATTCAGCACGCGAAAAGTGACGAACTTGGTAAAACAGCGGGCCCCGATGGCCTGAGTGCAGAATTTTATTAAAAATTTCATGATCTACTTTCATCAAGATTACAAACAGTGTATAGACACACCTATGAGTTAGGAAAGTTACCAGAGTCTTTAAATGAATCTACAATTACATTAATTCCTAAATTAGATAAGGATCTGGAAGATCCTGGATCATATCGAGCGATTGCCCTTTTAAATACTGATCAAAAAATATTAACTAAAGTACTGTCTCGGAGGCTAAGCTTAGTGATTTCCAAAATAATACATTATGATCAAACAGGTTTTATTCCAAAACGTTATTCATCACATAATCTTAGACGCTTGTTTAACATTATATACTCGAGAAGAAGGAGAGATATTGAATTAGCAGTTATATCGTTGGATGCTGAAAAAGCATTCGACCAGGTGGAATGGTCATATTTATTTAATATAATGGAAAAGTATCAACTGGGGGATGGATTTTGTAAATGGGTAAGAATATTATATTCTAACCCTACAGCAAGAATTTTAACTAATCAAATACTATCACCTAAATTTAGACTTTTTAGGGGATGCAGACAGGGATGTCCGTTATCCCCTTTATTATTTGCTTTGGTGATAGAACCTCTGGCCGAAAGAATCAGATCAGAACCCGAAATATATGGGTATAATACTGACATAACAAATAATAAGATATCTTTATATGCAGATGATATTCTGATTTATATTACTAAGCCGGAATGTAGTATTCCCAAGTTATTTAATGTTATAAATGAATTTAGCGTATTTTCAGGATATAGGATTAATTGGAATAAAAGTGACATTATGCCTATAACTGGTATAAATGTAAATATATTACAAAAATACCCACTAAAAATAGTTACAGATAAATTTAAATATTTAGGAATCAATGTGTCTAAATCCTATAAATTATTAATTAAAGCTAATTATTATCAATTATTAGAGAAACTTAAAAAAAACATTTCATATTGGAAAACACTCCCTATATCTATGATCGGTAGGATTAATGCTATAAAGATGATTTTTTTACCACAATTGTTATATTTATTTCAGGCAATTCCTTTTTTTCTCCCAAAAAGTTTTTTTTTAAAAATTGATACTATAGTTAATAATTTTGTCTGGGATTACAAAAGTCACAGAATAAGTAAAAAACACTTATGTAAGTCTAAGATAAATGGAGGGCTGGCACTTCCAAATTTTCTATATTACTTTTGGGCAGTCCAGATTAAGAATATGAATTTTTGGTGGGTAAATATGGATGTTGAACCAATGTGGTTAAAAATGGAAAAGGAAGACTGTTTACCTTTCAATATAGAGTCGATTATTTTCGCACCAAAGGAAGTACAAAAAAAGACTTATAGGGACAACCCTATAATTCATAATAATAGGCGTATTTGGAAACAGATAGTTAAGACCCTATATCTGGATAATCTTTCTTTTAGGTTACCAATTAGGAATAACCCACTGTTTAAACCCTCAATCTTAGATGCGGGGTTTAGACTGTGGGGGGATTTAGGAATTAAAAGGATAGGACACCTTTATAGAAATGGAAAATTTTTATTATTTGAAGAGTTACAAGATATTTTTGGATTACCTTCACAACACCATTTTAGGTATTTACAAATTAGAGATGTTATTAAATGTAACACACAAGACTATAAAAAAAAAGAACCAGGCTTATTAGATGAGCTGTTTAATTTACATCTAAATACGGATAAGCTTATAGCTTATATATACAATATTATTTTAGATAAAGAGAACCCAACAACTGAAACATATCGTCAAGCATGGGAAAATGAAATCGGATTACCTATAACAAAAGAAACTTGGGAAGAATGCTTACAAAGAATACATTGGTGTTCTTTGAATGCCAGACATACACTGATACAATTTAAAGTTATATATAGATTACACTACTCGAAAACCAAATTAAAAAGTATTTTTCCTAGTCTCTCCTCTATTTGTGATAAATGTAAGAATCTTGAAGCAAATTTAATACATAGTTTGGTAACGTGTCCACGGTTGAATTATTATTGGATTGAAATTTTTAAAGTTATTTCGGAAGTTCTTAAGGTTGAACTCGACCCAGACCCAAAATTAATAATATTCGGAATCCCGGAGCCAAATTTGGTACTCACGGTTAATCAAAGAAATTTTTTTGATTACTGTTTAATAATAGGGAAAAAAATGATACTTAAATTTTGGAAGGGAACATTATCTCCAACAATTAAAATGTGGAAAGCAGAGATGTTGGAGACGTTGAATTTGGAAAGAATTAGATTTGTCCTTTTGGACAGGTATAATTCTTTTGAATCGATATGGTCTCCATATATACAGTATTTAGAAAAGTAGCTATTCTTGGAATCACGGCTCGACGGACACCCTACGGATCCGATGCGAATAACTTACTTATAATTGATATTATTGTGCATTTATTAGAGATATTTCTGAATGAAATAGTATTTCGTATAATGACTTTAGTTTTTGTTTATATATATGTAATATTTTTGTTTTTCAAATTTTCCCTTTTTATTTTCTTTTTATTTACGATTGAAGTATGTGGGAAGAATTTTTTATTCCTTTTTATTTACTCTTTTTTCTTTTCTCTTTTATATATCTTTTTCTTTATTTCCAAAAAATAGAAGATATTAAGTATTGATATGTTATTTGTAGTAATATTGAATTAAGGTGTTAGTTTATAAAGTAAGCTTTACATTGTAAACGGTTTACTTCAAATAAAAAAATATTACAAAAAAAAAAAAAAAAAAAAAAAAGAAAAGTGACGAACTTTCAGGATGTGAAAAGCACCCAAATTTCAGGATGTGTATAGTGACGAAATTTCAGCACCGATATTTCAGCACACAAAAAGTGACGAAAATTCAGGACATGAAAGGTGACAAAAATTCAAAACGCCAAAGGCGAAGTAAATTCAGGCCACAAAAAGCGACGAAATTACAGGACGCATAAAGTGATGAAATTTCAGAACGTGAAATGCAACGGAATTTCTATACACGAAAAGCCATGAAAATTCAGCATGCAAAAAGGGAAAAAACGCGACTAAATTCAGGATGCAAAATTTGATGAGATTTCAGAATGTGAAAAGCAATGAAATTTCATCACACATAGGTGACGAAAATTCAGCACACGAAAGGCACCGCAAATTCAGCACGCAGAAAATGATGAAAATTCAGCATGAAAAGTTACAAAAATTCAGGATGCGAAAGGCCACAAAAATTAAAAACGCAAAATGCAAAGTAAATTCAGAACGCGAAAAGGATTGAAAATTTTGGACGAGGAAAGAGATGAAAATTTACGGAAATTCTGCATGTGAAAAGCGACAAAAATTCAGATCACAATAAGCGACAAAATTTCAGGACGTGAAAAACGAAGATAGTTCAGCAAACAAAAAGTGACGAAAATTGTACACTGCACAATGATAATTCAAGATTGAATTGAATTGAATTGAAAATTCAGGTGGCGAAAGTCGATGAAAATCCAAAACGCCAAATGTGACACAAATTCAGGATGCAAAATGTGATGAAAAATTCAGCATCCGAAAAGCGACAAAAGCACGTAAAAGATACCGGCAATTCAAAATGTTAAAAGTGGTGAAAATTCAAAACGCGAAAAGAGGACAAATTTCAGGACAGGAAAAGCGACAACATTTCAGGACTTGAAATGCAAAAAAATTTCAGGACACAAAAAGGGATGAAAATTCAGCATGCAAAAAGCGAAGAAAATTCAGCATGCATAAAGCTATGAAATGTCAGTACACGAAAAACGACTAAAATTCAGGACTTGGAATGCAGCGAAAATTCAAGACGCGAAAAACGATGAAATTTTGGCACACGAAGAGCACCGAAGATTTAGCACACAAAAAGTGATGAGCGTTCAGGACATGAAATGCGAGAAAAATTCAGCACGCGAGAAGCAACGAAAATTCAGCACGCGAAAAGCGTGAACCCTCAGGACATGAAAGGCGACGAAAATTCAAATCGCCAAAGGCGAAGTAAATTCAGGACACAAAAAGCAAGGAAATTACAGGACGCATAAAGTCATGAAATTTCAGAATGTGAAATGCAATGGAATTTCTATACATGAAAGGCCATGAAAATTCAGCACGCAAAAAGGGAAAAAATTCAAGACACGAAAAGAGAACAAATTTCAGGACAGGAAAAGCGACAACATTTCAGGATTTGAAATGCAACAAAATTTCAGGACACAAAAAGGGATGAAAATTCAGCATGCATAACGCAAAGAAAATTCAGCATGCATAAAGCTATGAAATGTCAGTACACGAAAAACAACTGAAATTCAGGACTTGCAATGCAGCGAAAATTCAGGACGCGAAAAACGATGAAATTTTGGCACACGAAGAGCACCGAAGATTTAGCACGCAAAAAGTGACGAGCGTTCAGGACATGAAATGCGAGAAAAATTCAGCACGCGAGAAGCAACGAAAATTCAGCATGCGAAAAGCGATGAACCCTCAGGACGCGAAAGGCGGTGTAAATTCTGCACATGAAAAGTGATGAAAATTCGGCACATCAAAAATGACAGACATTCAGGATGTGAAAGGCGATGAAAATTAAAAATGCGAACAGCGATGAAACTTTATGATGCGAAAGCGATGAAATTTCAGCACATGAAAATCGACGAAAATTCTGCACATGAAAAGTGACAAAAAATCAGGTCTAGAAGAGCAAGGAAAATTAAAAATGCCAAAAGCGATGAAATTTCAGCACGCGATACGCGACAAAATTTCAACACAGGAAAATCGACGAATCAAGATGTGAAATGCAATGAAAATTCAGCATTCAAAAAGCGAAGAACCTTCAGGACTTGAAATGTGACAAAAATTCAGCACACGAAAAGCAATGAAAATTCAGCATGCAAAAAGCAAGGGAAAATTCAGAACGCAAAAAGCGACTAAATTCAGGATGCAAAATTTGATGAGATTTCAGAATGCGAAAAGTAATGAAATTTCATCACACATAGGTGACGAAAATTCAGCACGCGAAAGGCGCCGCAAATTCAGCACGCAGAAAATGATGAAAATTCAGCATGAAAAGTTATGAAAATTCAGGACGCAAAAGTCCACAAAAATTAAAAACGCAAAATGCAAAGTAAATTCAGAACGCGAAAAGGATTGAAAATTTAGGACGAGAAAAGAGATGAAAATTTACGGAAATTCTGCATGTGAAAAGCGACAAAAATTCAGATCACAATAAGCGCCAAAATTCCAGGACGTGAAAAACGAGGATAGTTCAGCAAACAAAAAGTGACAAAAATTGTACACTGCACAATGACAATTCAAGATTGAATTGAATTGAATTGAAAATTTAGGTGGCGAAAGTCGATGAAAATCCAAAACGCCAAATGTGACATAAATTCAGGATGCAAAATGCGATGAAAAATTCAGCATCCGAAAAGCGACAAAGGCACGTAAAAGACAACGGCAATTCAAAATGTTAAAAGTGGCGAAAATTCAGGATGCGAAAAGCGACAGAATTTCAGAATGCAAAAAGAAATTAAATTTCAGGACATGAAAAGTGACTAAATTTTAGGACATGAAAAGCGTTGAAAATTCAGCTTGTGCAAAACGACAAATCCTCAGGACATGAAAAGTGAGGAAAATTCAGCACGCATAATGTGACGAAATTTCAGCACACAAAAAGTGACGAAAATGCAGCATGTGAGATGCGATGAAAATTCAGCATGCTCAAAGCAGGAAGCGAAAAGCGACAAAAATTCAGGATGCAATAAGAGACTAAAAATCAGGACATGAAATGCAATGAAAATTCAGGATGGAAAATAGACACATTTTCAGGACGCAAAAAGCTGCAAAGTTTCAAGACGCGAAAAGCGACGACATTTCAGGACACGAAAAGCAATGACATTTCAGGACACGAAAAGCGATGATATTTCAGAACACGAAAAGTGACAAAATTTCAGGACACAAAAAGGGACGAAAATTCAGCAGGCAAAAAACGAAGAGAATTTAGCATGCGTAAAGCTATGAAATTTCAGTACACGAAAAACGACTAAAATTCAGGTCGTGGAATGCAGCGAAAATTCAGGACGCGAAAAACGATGAAATTTCTGCATACGAAAAGCACCGAAGATGCACACGAAGCACACGAAAAGTGACGAAAATTCGGCATGTGAAATGCGACGAAGATTCAGTACATGCAATGCAACGGACCTTCAGCACGTGAAAACCAACGAAATTTCAGGACTCAATACGCAACTAAAATTCACGACCTGAAAGGCGACGAAAATTCAGGACGCGAATAGCGACGAAATTTCAGAACCAAAAAATCCCAGATTTGAGTGCACGGAAAGTGACAAAAATTCAGGACAGAAATGGCGACAAAAATTCAGGAAGCATAATGCGAAAAGGGAATAAATTTCAGAACGCGAAAAACGAGTTGAAATGCGACGACATGTCAGCACATGAAATGCGACAAAAATTCAAAACGCCAAAAATTCAAAGCGAAAATGACAAACCTTGAGGACACGAAAAGCAATGAAAATTCAGCATGCGAAAAGAGATGAAAATTCAGGATGCAAGAGGTGACAAAAATGCAAAATGCAAAACACGACATAAATTCAGGACACGAAAAGTGACGAAAATTCAGGACACGAAAAGTGACGAAAATTCAGGACAAGAAAAGCGACAAAAATTCTGGACACAAAAAGCAGCGAAAATTCAGCACGCGAGAAGCAACAAACAATCAAAACAACAAAAGCAATGTAAATTCAGGACTCGAAAAGCAACAAAACTTCAGGACGCATAAAGAGATGCAATTTCAGGACATGAAAAGAGCCAAAAATTCAGCCTATGAAAAGCGATGAAAATTCAGCACACATAAAGTGACGAACATTCAGCACATGAAAAGTGATGAAAATTCAGTTCGCGGAAGGATACGATAATTCAAAAAGCCAAAAGCGATGTAAATTCAGTATGTGAAAAGCGACAAAATTACAGGATGCATCAATTGATGAAATTTCAGAATGCGGAAAGCAACAACATTTCTGGACACGAAAAGTGACGCAAATTCAGCACACAAAAAGTGACAAAAATTCAGCATGCGAAAAGCGACAAAAATTCAGCATGCGAAAAGTGAGGAACTTGCAGGATGTGAAAAACAATGGAAATTCAGCACTCAATCAACGACAAACCTTCAGGATGTGAAAAGCATTGAAAATTCAGCATGAGAAAAGTGACAAAAATTCAGGACATGAAAAGAGATTAAATTTCAGAACGCAAGAGGCAACAAAAATTCAAAATGCCAAAACGACATAAATTCAGGATAATAAAAGCGACAAAAATTCAGGACACAAAAAGCGATGTAAATTCAGCACGCGAGAAGCGCCAAACCTTCAGGATGCGAAAAGTTATGAAAATTCAGCGCATAAAAAGAAACAATAAGTCAGCACATGAAAAGTGATGAAGATTCTGAACGCGTAAGATAACAAAATTCAGCACATGATAAGTGACGAGAATTCAGGACGCGAAAGGCAACAAAAATTCAGGATGAGAAAGGCGACGAAAATTCAGGATGCGAAAAACAATGACATTTCAACTCGTGAAAAAGACGAAAATTCAGAATGTGGGAAGCGACGAAAATTCGGGATGCGAAAAGCGATGAAAACTCAGCATGTGAAAAGTGACGAATCTTCAGAACGCGTAAATTGACGAAAATTCAGGACGTGAAAAGTGACGAAAAGTCCGCACATGAAATGCGATGAAAATTCAGCATGCAAATAGCGACAAAAATTCAAAACACCAAAAGAAATGTAAATTCAGGATTCAAAAAGTGACGAAATTTCATGACGCGATAAGCGACAACATTTCAGCAAAGGAAAATTCAGCATGTGAAAAGAGACAAAAATTCAGCACACGAAAAGCGACGAACCTTCAGGATGCAAAAGTCAGGACGCTAAATGCAACGAAAATTCGGGACATGAAATGCGACAAAAATTCAGGACATGAAATGCAACTAAATTTCAGGACGTCAAATGCAACTAAATTTCAGGACGTGAAATGCAATGAAATTTCAGGACATGAAATGCAATGCAATTTCAGCACAAGGAAAGTGATGAAAATTCAGCACGAGAGAAGCTACAAACCTTCAGAAAACGAAAAGTGAAGACATTTCACCACACGAAAAGTGGCAAAAAATTCAGCACGTGAAAAGCCCCAAAAATTCAGCACACAAAAAGCAACGTCAATTGAGGACGTGAAAAGCAACGTAATTCAGAACGCAAAAAGGGAAAAATTTCAGGATGCTAAAAGCAAATCCAGGATGCAAAATGTGACTAAATTTCAGCACACGGAAAGCTACAAAAAGTGACAAAGATTCAGCATGCGAAAAGCGACAAACCGTCAGGACGCGAAAAATGATGAAGATGAAGCACACATAAAGAAACAAAATTTCAGGACGTGTAAAGCGACGAAATTTCAGCACATGAAAAGTGATGAAAATTCGGCACATCAAAAGTGACAGACATTCAGGATGTGAAAGGCGATGAAAATTAAAAATGCGAACAGCGATGAAACTTTATGATGCGAAAGCGATGAAATTTCAGCACATGAAAATCGACGAAAATTCTGCACATGAAAAGTGACAAAAAATCAGGTCTAGAAGAGCAAGGAAAATTAAAAATGCCAAAAGCGATGAAATTTCAGGACGCGATACGCGACAAAATTTCAACACAGGAAAATCGACGAATCAAGATGTGAAATGCAATGAAAATTCAGCATTCGAAAAGCGAAGAACCTTCAGGACTTGAAATGTGACAAAAATTCAGCACACGAAAAGCAATGAAAATTCAGCATGCAAAAAGCAAGGGAAAATTCAGAACGCAAAAAGCGACTAAATTCAGGATGCAAAATTTGATGAGATTTCAGAATGCGAAAAGTAATGAAATTTCATCACACATAGGTGACGAAAATTCAGCACGCGAAAGGCGCCGCAAATTCAGCACGCAGAAAATGATGAAAATTCAGCATGAAAAGTTATGAAAATTCAGGACGCAAAAGGCCACAAAAATTAAAAACGCAAAATGCAAAGTAAATTCAGAACGCGAAAAGGATTGAAAATTTAGGACGAGAAAAGAGATGAAAATTTACGGAAATTCTGCATGTGAAAAGCGACAAAAATTCAGATCACAATAAGCGCCAAAATTCCAGGACGTGAAAAACGAGGATAGTTCAGCAAACAAAAAGTGACAAAAATTGTACACTGCACAATGACAATTCAAGATTGAATTGAATTGAATTGAAAATTTAGGTGGCGAAAGTCGATGAAAATCCAAAACGCCAAATGTGACATAAATTCAGGATGCAAAATGCGATGAAAAATTCAGCATCCGAAAAGCGACAAAGGCACGTAAAAGACAACGGCAATTCAAAATGTTAAAAGTGGCGAAAATTCAGGATGCGAAAAGCGACAGAATTTCAGAACGCAAAAAGAAATTAAATTTCAGGACATGAAAAGTGACTAAATTTTAGGACATGAAAAGCGTTGAAAATTCAGCTTGTGCAAAACGACAAATCCTCAGGACATGAAAAGTGAGGAAAATTCAGCACGCATAATGTGACGAAATTTCAGCACACAAAAAGTGACGAAAATGCAGCATGTGAGATGCGATGAAAATTCAGCATGCTCAAAGCAGGAAGCGAAAAGCGACAAAAATTCAGGATGCAATAAGAGACTAAAAATCAGGACATGAAATGCAATGAAAATTCAGGATGGAAAATAGACACATTTTCAGGACGCAAAAAGCTGCAAAGTTTCAAGACGCGAAAAGCGACGACATTTCAGGACACGAAAAGCAATGACATTTCAGGACACGAAAAGCGATGATATTTCAGAACACGAAAAGTGACAAAATTTCAGGACACAAAAAGGGACGAAAATTCAGCAGGCAAAAAACGAAGAGAATTTAGCATGCGTAAAGCTATGAAATTTCAGTACACGAAAAACGACTAAAATTCAGGTCGTGGAATGCAGCGAAAATTCAGGACGCGAAAAACGATGAAATTTCTGCATACGAAAAGCACCGAAGATGCACACGAAGCACACGAAAAGTGACGAAAATTCGGCATGTGAAATGCGACGAAGATTCAGTACATGCAATGCAACGGACCTTCAGCACGTGAAAACCAACGAAATTTCAGGACTCAATACGCAACTAAAATTCACGACCTGAAAGGCGACGAAAATTCAGGACGCGAATAGCGACGAAATTTCAGAACCAAAAAATCCCAGATTTGAGTGCACGGAAAGTGACAAAAATTCAGGACAGAAATGGCGACAAAAATTCAGGAAGCATAATGCGAAAAGGGAATAAATTTCAGAACGCGAAAAACGAGTTGAAATGCGACGACATGTCAGCACATGAAATGCGACAAAAATTCAAAACGCCAAAAATTCAAAGCGAAAATGACAAACCTTGAGGACACGAAAAGCAATGAAAATTCAGCATGCGAAAAGAGATGAAAATTCAGGATGCAAGAGGTGACAAAAATGCAAAATGCAAAACACGACATAAATTCAGGACACGAAAAGTGACGAAAATTCAGGACACGAAAAGTGACGAAAATTCAGGACAAGAAAAGCGACAAAAATTCTGGACACAAAAAGCAGCGAAAATTCAGCACGCGAGAAGCAACAAACAATCAAAACAACAAAAGCAATGTAAATTCAGGACTCGAAAAGCAACAAAACTTCAGGACGCATAAAGAGATGCAATTTCAGGACATGAAAAGAGCCAAAAATTCAGCCTATGAAAAGCGATGAAAATTCAGCACACATAAAGTGACGAACATTCAGCACATGAAAAGTGATGAAAATTCAGTTCGCGGAAGGATACGATAATTCAAAAAGCCAAAAGCGATGTAAATTCAGTATGTGAAAAGCGACAAAATTACAGGATGCATCAATTGATGAAATTTCAGAATGCGGAAAGCAACAACATTTCTGGACACGAAAAGTGACGCAAATTCAGCACACAAAAAGTGACAAAAATTCAGCATGCGAAAAGCGACAAAAATTCAGCATGCGAAAAGTGAGGAACTTGCAGGATGTGAAAAACAATGGAAATTCAGCACTCAATCAACGACAAACCTTCAGGATGTGAAAAGCATTGAAAATTCAGCATGAGAAAAGTGACAAAAATTCAGGACATGAAAAGAGATTAAATTTCAGAACGCAAGAGGCAACAAAAATTCAAAATGCCAAAACGACATAAATTCAGGATAATAAAAGCGACAAAAATTCAGGACACAAAAAGCGATGTAAATTCAGCACGCGAGAAGCGCCAAACCTTCAGGATGCGAAAAGTTATGAAAATTCAGCGCATAAAAAGAGACAATAAGTCAGCACATGAAAAGTGATGAAGATTCTGAACGCGTAAGATAACAAAATTCAGCACATGATAAGTGACGAGAATTCAGGACGCGAAAGGCAACAAAAATTCAGGATGAGAAAGGCGACGAAAATTCAGGATGCGAAAAACAATGACATTTCAACTCGTGAAAAAGACGAAAATTCAGAATGTGGGAAGCGACGAAAATTCGGGATGCGAAAAGCGATGAAAACTCAGCATGTGAAAAGTGACGAATCTTCAGAACGCGTAAATTGACGAAAATTCAGGACGTGAAAAGTGACGAAAAGTCCGCACATGAAATGCGATGAAAATTCAGCATGCAAATAGCGACAAAAATTCAAAACACCAAAAGAAATGTAAATTCAGGATTCAAAAAGTGACGAAATTTCATGACGCGATAAGCGACAACATTTCAGCAAAGGAAAATTCAGCATGTGAAAAGAGACAAAAATTCAGCACACGAAAAGCGACGAACCTTCAGGATGCAAAAGTCAGGACGCTAAATGCAACGAAAATTCGGGACATGAAATGCGACAAAAATTCAGGACATGAAATGCAACTAAATTTCAGGACGTCAAATGCAACTAAATTTCAGGACGTGAAATGCAATGAAATTTCAGGACATGAAATGCAATGAAATTTCAGCACAAGGAAAGTGATGAAAATTCAGCACGAGAGAAGCTACAAACCTTCAGAAAACGAAAAGTGAAGACATTTCACCACACGAAAAGTGGCAAAAAATTCAGCACGTGAAAAGCCCCAAAAATTCAGCACACAAAAAGCAACGTCAATTGAGGACGTGAAAAGCAACGTAATTCAGAACGCAAAAAGGGAAAAATTTCAGGATGCTAAAAGCGAATCCAGGATGCAAAATGTGACTAAATTTCAGCACACGGAAAGCTACAAAAAGTGACAAAGATTCAGCATGCGAAAAGCGACAAACCGTCAGGACGCGAAAAATGATGAAGATGAAGCACACATAAAGAAACAAAATTTCAGGACGTGTAAAGCGACGAAATTTCAGCACATGAAAAGTGATGAAAATTCGGCACATCAAAAGTGACAGACATTCAGGATGTGAAAGGCGATGAAAATTAAAAATGCGAACAGCGATGAAACTTTATGATGCGAAAGCGATGAAATTTCAGCACATGAAAATCGACGAAAATTCTGCACATGAAAAGTGACAAAAAATCAGGTCTAGAAGAGCAAGGAAAATTAAAAATGCCAAAAGCGATGAAATTTCAGGACGCGATACGCGACAAAATTTCAACACAGGAAAATCGACGAATCAAGATGTGAAATGCAATGAAAATTCAGCATTCGAAAAGCGAAGAACCTTCAGGACTTGAAATGTGACAAAAATTCAGCACACGAAAAGCAATGAAAATTCAGCATGCAAAAAGCAAGGGAAAATTCAGAACGCAAAAAGCGACTAAATTCAGGATGCAAAATTTGATGAGATTTCAGAATGCGAAAAGTAATGAAATTTCATCACACATAGGTGACGAAAATTCAGCACGCGAAAGGCGCCGCAAATTCAGCACGCAGAAAATGATGAAAATTCAGCATGAAAAGTTATGAAAATTCAGGACGCAAAAGGCCACAAAAATTAAAAACGCAAAATGCAAAGTAAATTCAGAACGCGAAAAGGATTGAAAATTTAGGACGAGAAAAGAGATGAAAATTTACGGAAATTCTGCATGTGAAAAGCGACAAAAATTCAGATCACAATAAGCGCCAAAATTCCAGGACGTGAAAAACGAGGATAGTTCAGCAAACAAAAAGTGACAAAAATTGTACACTGCACAATGACAATTCAAGATTGAATTGAATTGAATTGAAAATTTAGGTGGCGAAAGTCGATGAAAATCCAAAACGCCAAATGTGACATAAATTCAGGATGCAAAATGCGATGAAAAATTCAGCATCCGAAAAGCGACAAAGGCACGTAAAAGACAACGGCAATTCAAAATGTTAAAAGTGGCGAAAATTCAGGATGCGAAAAGCGACAGAATTTCAGAACGCAAAAAGAAATTAAATTTCAGGACATGAAAAGTGACTAAATTTTAGGACATGAAAAGCGTTGAAAATTCAGCTTGTGCAAAACGACAAATCCTCAGGACATGAAAAGTGAGGAAAATTCAGCACGCATAATGTGACGAAATTTCAGCACACAAAAAGTGACGAAAATGCAGCATGTGAGATGCGATGAAAATTCAGCATGCTCAAAGCAGGAAGCAAAAAGCGACAAAAATTCAGGATGCAATAAGAGACTAAAAATCAGGACATGAAATGCAATGAAAATTCAGGATGGAAAATAGACACATTTTCAGGACGCAAAAAGCTGCAAAGTTTCAAGACGCGAAAAGCGACGACATTTCAGGACACGAAAAGCAATGACATTTCAGGACACGAAAAGCGATGATATTTCAGAACACGAAAAGTGACAAAATTTCAGGACACAAAAAGGGACGAAAATTCAGCAGGCAAAAAACGAAGAGAATTTAGCATGCGTAAAGCTATGAAATTTCAGTACACGAAAAACGACTAAAATTCAGGTCGTGGAATGCAGCGAAAATTCAGGACGCGAAAAACGATGAAATTTCTGCATACGAAAAGCACCGAAGATGCACACGAAGCACACGAAAAGTGACGAAAATTCGGCATGTGAAATGCGACGAAGATTCAGTACATGCAATGCAACGGACCTTCAGCACGTGAAAACCAACGAAATTTCAGGACTCAATACGCAACTAAAATTCACGACCTGAAAGGCGACGAAAATTCAGGACGCGAATAGCGACGAAATTTCAGAACCAAAAAATCCCAGATTTGAGTGCACGGAAAGTGACAAAAATTCAGGACAGAAATGGCGACAAAAATTCAGGAAGCATAATGCGAAAAGGGAATAAATTTCAGAACGCGAAAAACGAGTTGAAATGCGACGACATGTCAGCACATGAAATGCGACAAAAATTCAAAACGCCAAAAATTCAAAGCGAAAATGACAAACCTTCAGGACACGAAAAGCAATGAAAATTCAGCATGCGAAAAGAGATGAAAATTCAGGATGCAAGAGGTGACAAAAATGCAAAATGCAAAACACGACATAAATTCAGGACACGAAAAGTGACGAAAATTCAGGACACGAAAAGTGATGAAAATTCAGGACAAGAAAAGCGACAAAAATTCTGGACACAAAAAGCAGCGAAAATTCAGCACGCGAGAAGCAACAAACAATCAAAACAACATAAGCAATGTAAATTCAGGACTCGAAAAGCAACAAAACTTCAGGACGCATAAAGAGATGCAATTTCAGGACATGAAAAGAGCCAAAAATTCAGCCTATGAAAAGCGATGAAAATTCAGCACACATAAAGTGACGAACATTCAGCACATGAAAAGTGATGAAAATTCAGTTCGCGGAAGGATACGATAATTCAAAAAGCCAAAAGCGATGTAAATTCAGTATGTGAAAAGCGACAAAATTACAGGATGCATCAATTGATGAAATTTCAGAATGCGGAAAGCAACAAAATTTCTGGACACGAAAAGTGACGCAAATTCAGCACACAAAAAGTGACAAAAATCCAGCATGCGAAAAGCGACAAAAATTCAGCATGCGAAAAGTGAGGAACTTTCAGGATGTGAAAAGCAATGGAAATTCAGCACTCAATCAGCGACAAACCTTCAGGATGCAAAAAGCATTGAAAATTCAGCATGAGAAAAGTGACAAAAATTCAGGACATGAAAAGAGATTAAATTTCAGAACGCAAGAGGCAACAAAAATTCAAAATGCCAAAACGACATAAATTCAGGATAATAAAAGCGACAAAAATTCAGGACACAAAAAGCGATGTAAATTCAGCACGCGAGAAGCGCCAAACCTTCAGGATGTGAATAACAATTCAGCGCATAAAAAGCGACAATAAGTCAGCACATGAAAAGTGATGAAGATTCTGAACGCGTAAGATAACAAAATTCAGCACATGATAAGTGACGAGAATTCAGGACGCGAAAGGCAACAAAAATTCAGGATGAGAAAGGCGACGAAAATTCAGGATGCGAAAAACAATGACATTTCAACTCGTGAAAAAGACGAAAATTCAGAATGTGGGAAGCGACGAAAATTCGGGATGCGAAAAGCAATGAAACTCAGCATGTGAAAAGTGACGAATCTTCAGGACGCGTAAATTGACGAAAATTCAGGACGTGAAAAGTGACGAAAAGTCCGCACATGAAATGCGATGAAAATTCAGCATGCAAATAGCGACAAAAATTCAAAACACCAAAAGAAATGTAAATTCAGGATTCAAAAAGTGACGAAATTTCATGACGCGATAAGCGACAACATTTCAGCAAAGGAAAATTCAGCATGTGAAAAGAGACAAAAATTCAGCACACGAAAAGCAACGAACCTTCAGGATGCAAAAGTCAGGACGCTAAATGCAACGAAAATTCGGGACATGAAATGCGACAAAAATTCAGGACATGAAATGCAACTAAATTTCAGGACGTCAAATGCAACTAAATTTCAGGACGTGAAATGCAATGAAATTTCAGGACATGAAATGCAATGAAATTTCAGCACAAGGAAAGTGATGAAAATTCAGCATGAGAGAAGCTACAAACCTTCAGAAAACGAAAAGTGAAGACATTTCACCACACGAAAAGTGGCAAAAAATTCAGCACGTGAAAAGCCCCAAAAATTCAGCACACAAAAAGCAACGTCAATTGAGGACGTGAAAAGCAACGTAATTCAGAACGCAAAAAGGGAAAACATTTCAGCGAATCCAGGATGCAAAATGTGACTAAATTTCAGCACACGGAAAGCTACAAAAAGTGACAAAGATTCAGCATGCGAAAGCGACAAACCGTCAGGACGCGAAAAATGATGAAGATGAAGCACACATAAAGAAACAAAATTTCAGGACGTGTAAGGCGACGAAATTTCAGCACATGAAAAGCGATGAAATTTCAGCATGCGAGTAGTGACAAAAATTCAGCATGCGAAAAGTGACGAACCTTCAGGCTGCGAAAGGCGACGAAAATTCAAAATGCCAAAAGCGACGAAAATTCAAAACGCCAAAAGAAATGTAAATGAAGGATTCAAAAAGCGACAAAATTTCAGCACGTGATATATGACGAAATTTGAGCACATGAAAAGCAATGAAAATTCAGTATGCGAGAAGCTACGAAAAATTAAGCACGCGAAAAGTGATGAACCTTCAGGATGCGAAAGGCGATGAAAATTCAAAATGCCAAAAGCGACGTAAATTCAGGATGTGAAAAGCGACAAAAGTTCAGGTTGCATGAAGCGGCAAAGTTTCAAGCCACGAAAAGCGGAAAAAAAGACAACATTTCAGCACATGAAAAGTGACGAACCTTCAGGATGTGAAAAGCAATTAAAATTCAGCACATGAAAAGCAACGAAAATTCAGGATTCGAAAAGCGATGAAATGTCAGAACATGACAAGCGACGACATTTCAGCACACGAAAAGCGCCGAAATTTCAGCACACAAAAAGCATGCGAAATGTTACGAACATTCACAGCGAAAAGTGATGAAAATTCAGGACGCGAAATTGACGAAAATTCAAAACGCGAAAAGCAACGTAAATTCAGGACATGATCAGCGACTAAATTATAGGACGGATAAAGGGACGAAAATTCAGAACGTGAAAAGCGATGAAATTTCACCACATTAAAAGCGACTAAAATTCAGTATGCAAAAAGCGCCAAACATTCAGCACACGAAAAGTGACGAACCTTCAGGATGTGAAAAGTGATGAAAATTCAGGACGCTAAACACGACAAAAATTCAGGACATGAAATGCGACAAAAATTCAGGACATGAAATGCACCGAAATTTCAGCACAAGAAAAGCAACGAAAATTCAGCAGGTGCAAAGTGCCGAAAATGTAGGATGCGAAAGGCAACGAAAAATCAAATCACCAAAACAACGAAATTCAGGATACGAAAAGCAACAAAAGTTCAGGACACATGAAGCAACAAAACGCCAAAAGTGATGAATCTTCAGGAGGTGAAAAGCGACAAAAATTCAGGACATGAAAAGTGCGAACCTTCAGGACATGAAAAGTGACGAAAGATCAGCACATGAAAAGCGACAAAAATGCAGGACGTGAAAAGCGACGCAATTTCAGGACATGAAAAGCAACGAAATTTCAGCACACAGAGAGTGCCGAAATGTCAGCTCACAAAAAGCGACAAAAATTCAGCATGCGAAAGGCGATGAAAATTCAGCATGCGAAAAGTGACGAAAATTCACGACACAAAAAGCGACAAAATTACATGACGCATAATGCTAGCTAGATGGCTACACATAGGTGAGGGTGCCTCGAAATAGGGAGGGTTTACGGAAGGGCACCCGTAAATGTAGATTTGGGGTAGGGCATGTAAATGGGACGGGGATTCGGGGGAGGGTACCTTTAAATGGTACAGTGGGGAATTTAAATTAGGAGGGCATCTATAAATGGTGAATTAGGGAAGGGCACCTTTAATGGTGCAGTAGGGAAGGCATCTGTAAATTCAGGGTAGATTTAGGGGAGAGCACCTGTAAAAAAGCAATACAATATGAATAACAACAACAACTGAAACTTTACAACAACAACTGGTATGTTGTTACACCAATCCATGTAAGAATCTATTACTAAAAGTAAGATCTTGACTGGTTTTGACTCACTGCGATTCGATTTCCAAGAGAATGCCGCCCTTACGGACATCATGTTTGGCCACCTCGCTCAGAGTTGCCCTCCGCTGAGCTGGACCAGAGGATTTTTCCCATCAATGAAACATAAAAGACTTATTAATGTTTTTAAAAATGTTGACATTCTCTCTGCTGCCTCTGCTGGTGGGAGGCGGGAGGGACTATAAAACCCGGAAGTGTTGTGCCTCAGTCAGTCTCTGCACGATGGGTGAAGTGAGAGAGTCATGTCTCTCAGTCTGAGCTGTGAATAACAGTGAACACATGTCTCCTAAACTATGAGTGTGGTTTTCATGACCTTCAATGCCCTTAATGTGGTTTGAAAATGAAAATATGGTTCGTTTGAAGTAAAGAGCACAGCAAATGGTGGTTTGGGTGCTTTTGAGTTGAAGTAAAAGGCACTGTAAATAGTGGTTTGGGTGCTTTGAGTTGAAGTAAAAGGCACTGTAAATGGTGGCTTGGATGCTTTGGGTTGTAGTAATAGCACTGTAAATGGTGGCTTGGGTGCTTTGGGTTGTAGTAATAACACTGCAAATGGTGGCTTGGGTGATTTGGGTTGAAGTAATAGGCATTGCAAATGGTGGCTTGTGTGCTTTGGGTTGAAGTAAAAGGCACTGCAAATGGTGGCTTGGGTGCTTTGGGTTGAAGTACAAGGCACTGCAAGTGGCGGGTTGGGTGCTTTGGGTTGAAGTAAAAGGCACTGCAAATGGTGGCTTGGGTGTTTTGGGTTGAAGTAAAAGGCACTGCAAATGGTGGCTTGGGTGCTTTGGGTTGAAGTAAAAAGCACTGCAAATGGTGGCTTGGGTGCTTTGTGTTGAAGTAAAAGGCACTGTAAGTGGCGGGTTGGGTGCTTTGGGTTGAAGTAAAAGGCACTGCAAATGGTGGCTTGGGTGCTTTGGGTTGAAGTAAAAGGCACGGCAAATGGTGGCTTGGGTGCTTTTGAGTTGAAGTAAAAGGTACTGCAAATGGTGGCTTGGGTGCTTTGAGTTGAAGTAAAAGGCACTGCAAATGGTGGCTTGGGTGCTTTGGGCTGAAGTAAAATGCACTGCATATGGTGGCTTGGGTGCACTGGGTTGAAGTAAAAGGCACTGCAAATGGTGGCTTGGGTGCACTGGACAACTTCCTGTTTGCCTTGTATATTGATTTTAGATAAAATGCTATGACTTATGGCTGTGATTTTTGGCCATCTTACGCAGTCCCCCTCCGCTCAGCAGGTGCAGAGGATTCTTCCCATCAATAAAAAAATAAAAGTGTTATTAGTGTTTAAAAAATGTTGAGAATCTCTCTCCTGTATATCACGCCATGAAGGCCACACCTTTTCCGGTGGGAGGGGGAGGGGTTAGGTGGAATATTGCGTCGGGGGACCAGCCCTCCCGTGTGAACATGGGACCCAATGGGTTCCACCTAGTTTAGTCTCATATAATTCTTTCCCCCACATTGATTTATTCTCACGTGTACCGAGGTGCAATGAAAAGCTTTAGTCGCATGCTAACCAGTTAGCAGCTAGATTGAGCCAGCTAGATGGCTACATCCTGTATAACTAGGTAGATAGCAAGACTGAGCTACATACTGGATAGCTAGGTAGCTAACTAGATTAAACCCCTCTTCCACGGTACGAGTTCATTCCAAGAGTTCTCCCGTGTTTGCCCTGATTCGAACTCGGAAATTTACGGTAATGGCCACTCGTCGGTGCTCGGGGCTACATCGGTACAGAGTGTATCAGTAGTGGGCAGGTGCAAGAGGGAAGAGGGAGGGAGAGAGAGAGCATATCATCCATTACACCTGTTCATTGTTTGTCAGTAGGAACCCCCCACTCCCCACACAACTCCCCCTGTTCACCCCCCACTCTCTCCCACTCTCTGCCCCACTCCCCCTCTCTTTCCCCATCTACCCTTCTCTCCTCATACTCTCCCCTCCCCCTGCTCTCCCCCTCTATCTCTCACTTCCCCTTCACTCTCTCCCATCCCTCCCTCCCTCTCTCTCTCCTATTTAATGATGCCCTTCCCGAAATATTTAATGGTGCCCTCTTTTAAATATTTAATGGTGCCCCCCCCCCCTTAATTATTTTGTGGTCAACACTCCCACCCAGTGGTGTCCCTCTGCAATGACAGATGCCCTGTATTTTAATGAGAGGTTGAAGTTCATGTCCTTAAGTGATGGGAGTAGGATTAGGCCATTCAGCCCATCAATTCTACTCTCCCATTCAATCATGGCTGATCTATCTCTCCCTCCTAACCCCATTCTCCTGCCTTCTCCCAATAACCCATGACACCCGACTAATCAGCAATCTATCCTGGGGGTGATGGAAGGTGGGGTGACATTTGTCACTCTTGACGTCTCTGCTTCTTCCAAACATCAATCACGTTCTTGAACAATGAACAACACTGACCTCAGCAACTTTGATCTTCTATGGACTGGTCGTTGGTGGCAATGCGGACTTTAGTTTAGCGGAGTGATTGGAGGGATGGAGTGAATGTGGGGAGGGAGAGAGGGGATAGAAGGGTGTAGCGGGATGGAGGGAAATCTGAAAGAGGGCATGGATGGAGTGAATGAATGGGGGAAAGATAGAGCAGAGTGAATGAATGAGGGGAGGGATGAGGGAGAGGAAGAAAGGGAAGAAAAGGGAGGGAGGAAGGTGGGAAGGAGGAAAGAAGTGTGTGACTGTGGGAAGAGAGGGAGGGAATCTGAGAGAGGGAGGGCGTGAATGAGGATTGGGAGGGAAAGAGGGAAGAGTGGGGGTGAATAAGAGGCAGGAGGGAATGAAGGGAGGGAGGAGGAAAAGTGTGTGACTGAGGGGAGAGGGAGGGGGTGAGGAAGGGAAGCATAGAGGGGAGGAAGGGAGGGAATAAGGGAGGGGGGAGTGAGTTGTGGGTGGGGAGGACGGAGGGGAGGGAGTGAATGAGGGACAGGAGCAATTAAGTGCGAATGAGGAGAGACGAAGGGAATGAGGGGAAGGGAGGCAATGGGACAAGGGAGGGACTGAGTTGAGGGATGACTGAAGGAGGGGAGGAAGTGAGTTGAGGTGGTGGGGAGGGGGTGAATTAGGGAGGGGAGTGCGTTGAGGGGGTGAATAAGTGAGTGTTGAGAGGGGAATGGGCTACAGGGCCCTAGTGCCTGTTGGGGTTTGTAGTCCATCGTGGAGGAGCCGCCATTGGCCAGGAGGGGGAGTGAGGGTGGGGAGAAAGAGGGAATGAGAAATGGAGAGTGAGAGGGGGAGAGGGCACGATGTTGTGGAAGGATGGAATGTGGGATAGAGGGAGTGTTGTGGAGCTGAGGGATCAAGGAGTGTGTTGGGTGAAGGCAGAGAGAGGAGGGAGGTGAGGGAGAGAGACAATGAAGAGTGTGGCAGAGGTGGGCAGGAAGGAGGAGGAAGATGGAGAGACAGGATATCATCCATCACACCTGTTCAATGTTTGTCAGTGTAGGAACCCCCCATTCCCCACAAAAATCTTCCTCTTCACACCCCCTCTCTCCCCCATCTCCCCTTCTATATTCCCCATCTCCCTCTCCCCTCTCTCTCCCCATTTCCCCTTCTCCCGCCTCTCTATCTCCCACTCTCCCCCAGGCCCCCCTCCATCCCTCTCTCTCTCCTTCCCACCCTCCCATTTAACGATGCCCTCCTTTAAATATTTAATGGTGTCCCCCTTAATTATTTTGTGGTCAACACTCCCTCCCAGTGGTGGCCCGCCACAATGACAGGCCCCCTGTATTTTATCCACAATAGTTTAATTTATGTTCATGAGTGATAGGAGAAAAATTAGGCCATTCAGCCCATCGCGTCTACTCTTCCATTCAATCATGGCTGATGTATCTTTGCCTCTCAACCCCATTCTCCTGTGAAATCGCCTAAATTCTGCTCTTAGAACTCAATGAACATATAAAGTTAAAAGCTCTGTGCCACAGTCGACTTGGAATGATTAAACTTGAACATTAACACAAATCAAAACACTCAGCCACCATATACAGATGTAAAGTAGAAAAACAATAGTAGGTATGCAGTAGAGAAACTTATATTGCCACAATTGTCAAAGTAAGCTGATTTATCTAATAATTAATTGAACAAAAGGTCTTTCCATGTTCAACATATTAGGCAAAGGTTTATTCAAAACATATGCAACAGGGCAAGAGCATCTTGTGTTGCTCCTTTCAGGGAGTTATGGAGTTGGCCTTGAAGATCCCTCTGGACATCGATGCTATTCAGGGTTGTGCCATTAACTGCAGACCCTCTCCTTCTGCACAATGACAAGTCCTGTTATTCCCTGCTCAACACTCCCACCCAGTGGTGTCCGTCCGCAATTACACGTTGGGGAGTCTGCATCCTCTGGGCTTAACAGAATTGAGAAAATTCAATGTTTAACCCAGACTGCCCCCTCCCCCTCCCCACCTCTCCCTCAGCCCTCGGGCCCTGACATTCCTTCTCCATCTCCCCCCCCCCCCACCCCAGTCGCTCTAGCTTCTCATTTTCACACCACAAACAGCTTACAATGGCCTGTTGCCTTTATCATCAATACTTTTTTGCATATCTTTCATTCATTGTTCTTTATCTCTCCACATCACCGTCTATATCTCTCGTTTCCCTGATCCCTGACCAGTCTGAAGAAGGATCTCAACCCGAAACGTCGCCTATCTTCTTCGCTCCTTAGATGCTGCTGCACCCGCTGAGTTTCTCCAGCTTTTTGTGTAACCCTGTTATTTTCTGCTCAACTCTCCCACCCAGTGGTGTCCCGCCGTAATTACGTCTTTTCACTTTTTATGTCAACACTCCCACCCAGTGGTGATTTACAGCAATGACAAGTCCCCAGTATTTTATCCTCAATTCATGTTCATAATTTAGGGCGACCCCCCCATCATGAAGAAACTCTTTCCAACTGAGCAGAATGACAGAGAGTGGAGGAGAGCGGTGGGAGATTGTAACATTCATTGCGGTCCACGCTGTTTCGACTAATGCAATCAACCCGACATGCACAAACTTATAGATCAAATAGAACAAGTTGACCTACAAATTTGGGCTGTGCATGCCATACGCAAGAAGAAGTGGAGGCGAATCAGGGTCCAGAACTGACCCAAAGCCAATACTCTCCAGAGAGGAGAGGAGAGGGGAGGAGAGGAGAAGGGAAGGGGAGGAGATGGGAGGGGAGGGACGGGAAGGGGAGGATCGGAGAGGAGAGTGGAGGGAAGGGATGGTGAGGGGGGAATTTGAGAGAAGGGGAGGAGAGGAGAGGCGAGGAGAGGGGAGGGGAGGGGAGTGGGGGAGGAGGAGATGAGAGGAGTGTGGAGGAGACATTCTCCTGCTCTTGGAACTTCATAAAGTTGTAAAAATGAACTCATAAACACCTCGTCACCACCATCAGCTTGAATATTAACACAAATTAATACACTGCAACAGTATTTTTTTTTTTTTTTTCCATTTCAAAAACTTTATTCAACACAATCATAAAATACAACACATCAAAACATAATCAAAATCACACTATAACGAACAGATCATTGTAATACAACAGTACATTCATTGTTTATAAAAGCCTCAACCCCACGCGGTGACCAGCATTGACGGAAGGCCTCCAGCTTCCCCATGGACACCACGTGTTCCCTCTCCAGGGACACACGTGCACGGACGTAGGCCCGAAAGAGGGGCAGGCAGCCTCCTCTTGCCTGACCGTCGAACGCCCGCTGCCTGGACCCGCGAATTGCCATCTTAGCCAGGCCGAGGAGCAAACCGACAGGTAAATCCCCCCCCCACACTCGGCTCTCCCCACTCCCTGCCTTGTGTCCGAACACCAGGATTGTGGGGCTAAAATGCAGCCAAAACTTGAGGAACAACCCCTTCAGATAATGATATAGGGGCAGTAACCTCACACACTCCATATACACATGGAACACGGTCTCCTCCTCTCCGCAGAAAATACAAGCGGCAGACGAGCCCGTGAACCGACTCAAAAGTTTATTACAAACCACCGCTCCATGCAACACTCTCCACCCCAGGTCCCCAATATAAAGGGGTACAACTCCCTTATAGAAGGACCCCCACTGGGGACCCCAGCCCTCGGCTGGTAACACCGTCCTCCATGGTGAGTCAGGACGGGAGACGAAGGCACGGTGGTTCAGAATGTGCAGGAGCATCCTATACAGTGCGCGTCTCTTCGCCTCATGAAATGGCATACTGGTCATCTCAGAAAGGCAGCTCAGATTATGTGGAGCCGGAGGCCGAGAAATATCCCGGAGCCTAGGCCCGATGAGCAGATCAGACGGAGCGGGGGTAAGCTCTACCTGAACCACTCTAGGCTCGCGCCTCTCCTCGACACCCACCATGACAGGATGAGGACCAGCCACACCCGCAGCCACAACATCCCCCTCTCCTCGTGGAACAACACTCTGGCTGAAAACAGCCAAATTCCTCACTCTGAGCACATCCCTGTAGAAGACAGGCAAGCCCCTCAGAGCAGGTCGACTGATGTCCGCCTCCGGGAGCCGCGAGACCCCCCTTAGGCAACGACCCTGACGGAAAAAATATGTCGCCAGAGCGTGCCATCTGGGAGGGTTCTCTACATACATGTATCTCCGCAGAGTCCTGAGATGGAGAGCCGCCACCTGGGTACGCACGCATACCAAGGACTGGCCGCCCTCCTCTAACGGGAGACTCAGGACCGCAGCGGAAATCCAATGCTTCCTATTTCCCCAAAAGAAATCTACCAGCTTCTTCTGTAAAGCAGTTACAAATATAGAGGGTGGGACAAGAGTAGCCAGCCGGTACCATAACATGGAGGCCACCAGCTGGTTTATAACCAGCACCCTCCCCCGAAAGGAGAGAACACCAAGCAGGCCTGACCAGCGCCCCAGCCGGGCAACCACTTTCGTCTCCAACTCCTGCCAGTTTGCCGGCCAAGCATCCTCAGTGGGGCTCAGGTACACCCCCAGATAGAGGAGGTGCTCCACGCATACAATGCCATCTCCTCTGGCAGGGAGTCTACCTGCCACTGACCCACTAAAAGTCCAGAGCACTTACTCCAGTTAATCCTAGCAGAAGATGCAGCCGAGAAAATCTCCTGGCAGTCACGCATCCTCCGCAGGTCACCAGGATCAGTGAACATAAGAAGTACGTCATCGGCATACGCCGATAAAATCACCTCAACCCGCGGGCCAGGTAGGGCCAGGCCTGTCAACCTCCTCCGAAGAAGACACAGGAACGGCTCGACACAGACCGAGTACAACTGGCCCGACATAGGGCACCCCTGGCAGACCCCCCTCCCAAAATGAAAAGGAGATAGCACCGCGCCATTAACCTTCACAAGGCACTCCGCAGCAGCGTACAAAAGCCGGACCCGGGCCACGAACTGCGGTCCAAACCCAAACGCTTGCAACGTCCCAAATAGGTATTCATGCTCAACCCTATCAAAAGCCTTCTCCTGATCAAGAGACAGAAAAGCAGCTGACTCACCAGTACCCTGGACTAAATGAATCAGGTCCCTAACCAGGTGGATGTTATCCTGGATGGACCGGCCAGGGACTGTATAAGATTGATCAGGATGAATCAATTGATGCAGCACGGAGCCTAGGTGATTTGCCATTGCCCGAGCAAAAATTTTATATTCTGTACATAGGAGAGAGACTGGACGCCAGTTCTTCAACAAACGGAGTTCGCCCTTCTTAGGCAGCAAGACAACAACCGTCCTACGCCACAAGAGAGGCATCACTCCAGTCGCCAGGCTCTCCCCCAGAACCAACATGTAATCAACCCCTAGGATATCCCAGAAAGCTCTAACAAACTCCACCGTCAACCCATCCAGCCCGGGGGACTTACCCCTCCTAAGCTGATGCAAGGCGCGAGTCACCTCCTCCAAAGAGAAGGGGCCATCAAGAAGATCAGCCTCCTCCCTATCTACAGTCGGTAGACCCTCCCACAAAACTTGCTGAGCCTCCTCGCTGAAACCATCCGCAGAGAACAGGGACCCATAAAAGGACCTAACCAAGGCATTGATCCTCTCTGGATCAGTGACAGAGGAGCCGTCATCTGCAAGCAACTCCACGAGCTGTTTACGAGCTCCCCGCCCCTTCTCCAGAGAGAAAAAGAAAGGCGACGCTCGGTCCAGATCATGCAGCATCTGGACCCGAGACTTCACGTAAGCGCCTTGGGACCGCTCAAGCAGCAGACTCCTCAAAACCTCCTTCTTCCTCTGAAACTCTCCCCATTCACTGGAGTCTTCACCAAACTGACCCAGGCGAGACTCAGCGTCCAGTACCTCCCTCTCAAGCTTCTCGACCGCTGAATCCCGCCTTCCGGTCGACCCCCATGTATACTCCTTACAAAAGAGACGGATGTGAGCTTTACCCACATCCCACCACTGCCTAAGGGAAGAGAAGCACCTCAGCCTCTCTCTCCACTTCACCCAAAACCGAGTGAATGACTCCCGGAAACACCGATCCTCCAGCAGCCTATTGTTGAAGTGCCAGTACGTGGACCCAGCCCGAGCGCACGCTGGATTAAAATCCATACGCACCAGACAGTGGTCCGAGCACGGCACCAGCCGCATTGAGGCCGCTGAGACACGGGAAACAAACGCTCGGGAAATATAAAACCGATCAATGCGGGAGCCACCACCCTCAGACCTCCGCGAAAAAGCAGTGGAATCCGGGTGAAGGTCCCTCCAAGCATCAACCAACTCAAAGGAGTCAATCAAGCCTCTCAGCTTCTTTGCTACAGCAGGCGCACACTGAGTACCAGAACGGTCCCGTACCTCAAGTGTGCAATTAAAGTCCACACCAAGGAAGACACACTCTCCCCTATCAATAGTGCCCAACAGAGCATTCATCTCCTGAAGTAGGCCAGCCTGCATCGTGCCGGAGCTAGGGGCATACACGTTAATGAAATGTAACGGCATGCCATCCAGGCTCACGGCCAGATGGAGCAAACGGCCTGGCACCACTTCCTCCACTTTTAAAACGCTTGGCAGAAAATTTGGGGCCAACAGAAAAGCCACCCCACTCGAAGACGAGCTGAGATGGCTCATAAAGACCCCCCCTTCCCACTCCAGTCGCCAGGTAGGTTCGTCACTAGCAATGGTATGTGTCTCTTGCAGAAAACAAACCGCAAATTTCCCCTCTCTTAGGGCTGATAAGAGCTGAAATCTACGAAAACTCGCTCTACTCCCATTTAAATTTAATGTAGCTACTGTGAATGTGAAGGCACACTAGATTGAGAACCTCACACTCCCCGTAGACTCAAAAACTCCTTTTCTGAGGGCCTTCAAAAAACCCCGAAACTGCCCCAAATCCGAGTCAGGAAGACCACTATCCTTGTTGCCAAGGATAGCCTCGAGACTCGCAATCAAATCTAGACAGTCCCCCCACCGCCCTGTAGCAGCATCCCAAAGTGTTTTGGAGGAGTGGCTTGTTTTTAGAAACTCTCGCACCTCAACAATAAGATTTGCCTCAGACACGGCCTTGGAGTCTGGGCTCGCAGCCAACCCGCTCGCACCTGAATCAACAAGCTCAGAAAGACCAGAACTCTCTGACAAATCACTCTCTGTGCTACACCCACTGGCCGCATCGCTTTCCCCCTCCTCAGCCATGACACCACCCCCAGGATCAATGCTGGGGGTGGGTCCCGACACCCCTGCCTGACACTCGCAGCCCACTGAACGGCTGGGCTCCTGCATGCTACCATCACCCTCCACGTCTGGGCCTGGGGAAGCAACAACAAGAGGCATCCCCAGGGCCTGTGGAGCACTGGCACCCTCGGAGTCTGAAAGAGGATCACGACCCAAAACAGCCCTGACCTCCACATCATCCAGAGTGCCCTCTCCACAGGCATCACCCAGAGAATCACCACCTGCTATTAAACTCACCCCAGACAACTCATCCGGTGAGGCATCCCGCCCCCCAGCACCTCCACTGGCACTGATATGGAGCACAGACTTGAACGACAACACCCCTGAACCTCCCCCCTCGGGCTGACTCTGCACATCCCCCGTCACAGAGGGCACACTACCAGGGGAGCCAACCACGTCACCTAGCGTGCTAGCACCCTCAGTAGGACTCTGAAACGAGGGGACCTCGTCCGACCCAGAGGGTACGCACCCAAGGGAGCTAACCTCAACACCCGATGAGATAACTCCCTCAGAGGGCCCCTGAGATGAAGGGACAAACTCCCGCCCAGAGGACACAACTCCACCGGAGTCAACCTCAGCACCTGGTCCTGTGACACCCGCTGTAGATCCATGAAGAGAAGGCCCAACCACCGACCCGGAAGACACCAGGTCAAGACCACTTTCAGACACATCAGTGGTGGAAAGCCCGGAGAAAGACATCCCCTTAGCTCTGGACCCACGCCCTTCCTCATCTTCACCAGGCAGATGCGTCCTTTTTGTCCCACTCGCATGCGGAGGTACGGTAACCTCCATAAGGGAAGGGTCATCCGCCTCCACATTACCCCCATCCACTTTGCCACCCACACGTTTAGGCTTCCTTGCCCCCTTCCGAACCACCTCAACTCCTCCCTCGGCCCCAGCAGGTGCAGTCTGCACCTCACTGGAGCTTCCAGGCTCCCCTCGGGTGGTCACAGAACTCGGCAGGTGCACACCCGATTGCACTTTCTTCGCTCGGGTGGCCTTTTGCCTCTCCCTCTTCCTGATGTGCTTCCCCTGCTTCTCCCAAATCCCCCCCTCTTCACTTCCCTCCTCCTGAGCCCCACCCTCATCCGCCACCACAGGCGCAGGACGCGGGGGGCGTGGGCTTTCGCTGCCCAGGGTCCCCAAAGCATAACCTGCGGACCCAGAAGGATTATCACTGCCGCCCCGGATCCCCAAGGCAGAGCTGGCAGCCCTAGCCGCGTCAGCAGTACCACCCCGCGCCACTGAGGTTTGACAAGCCACCCCAGATGAGCCAGCAGTGCAATCCTGGGCCACTGCGCTAGAACTTCTAGCAGTGACCCCGCAAATAAGACACTCCCTACGGAGATGTCCAAATTCTCCGCACGCATGACACCGTGCCTTTCCCCAACTCCAATGCACGGTTCTGGGGATACCCTTATACACCACCTCAAAACTCCCCTCAGCACCATCCCCCTCACCCACCTTCATGAACACCCTCCTCTTGAAACTGAAGACCCCTTTCTCCTCCGGGTCCCCCCCAGGATGCAAGAGGCTAAAGCATTTAGACCGCACCTCCCCAAACTTGGACAGATGTGGAATAAGTAATGCATCCGAAATATATGTGGGGCAGCTCCGCAGGAGAACCGGTCTCACCCTAGATACCCACGGATCCACCTGTACGTGGACACCCCCCACTGAGATCCCCATCTCCAACGCTTGGGCCACACACTCCCGGGTCTTAAGTATCATCTCAACCTTTCCTCTCTCGAGCTCGGAAGAGACAATAGCCCCCCTCCCAAGAAGTTCATTCATGGCCTTGGTAATTGCTCCCCTAGACATCATAGGCCCAGTTTGAACAGAGATACCAAAACTGTCCCCATCCAAGTCAACATGAGGCTCACGCTCAAATGGCCTCGTACCCGCCACTGATGCCATCGCTGCGTAGGTCCGGACCTTCGGCCGCGCCCCTTCCATCGCCATCCTAGCAGAGGCACAGTCCAGCTCCAGACACCCCAGCAGCACAGCTCCAAGTTAAGTCCCAGAGACAGTCACAGTCAAAGACAGGCAAGCAGCAGAAAACAGAAACCTCCAGCTGAAGCAGGAAAGTCCCCAGGTTCATCCACAGCCAAGAGCAGCTTTTGGGAAGCTCTATCCCAGTCTCGCCGGAAGCAAAAGTACCTTCTTCACATTAAGCCAGGCAGCCGCACTGAGCAAAATGACTTTAGGGCAGAGACACGGCGCTAAAACAACAAAGACACCGCAAATACTCCATACCCACGATCACAGGCACTCTTGGCAGTCCGCCAATGACAACCGCACCCTCGACAATGTGGAGAAACTCAGGAATTTTCACACTGGTGGAGGCTTCCCAGACCAGAGAAAAGCTTCAACAGCCCAACGATAAGTTAAACTATGAAGCCCCCCTGTGTCTGTGCCCTCTTCGACGGCAAAATCCTTGAAAGGCTGCTTCAATCCTTCTCAACTGCAGAGCTGAGAAGAAAACACGACCTCTCTCTCTCTCTCTCTCTCTCTCACTCTTCCACTCTCTTTCTCTCCCTCTCTCTCACACTCTCTCTCTCTCTGTCTGTCTGTCTGTCTCTCTCTCTCTCTCTCTCTCTCTCTCTCTCTCTCTCTCTCTCTCTCCTGCGCAGAACACACCAATCCTTGCTTCAGTGATGTGGAATGTGACCCTAGTTGAGAGGAAGAGGGAGGGATTGAAGGAGTATGGGAGGGAGAGAGGTAGGGAGGGAGGAAGAGAGGGAGGGAGCAAAATAATTTAACCTTTGGGCAATTCTTTGGAAAGGAGTCATCACCTGCCTGTTTTTTAAAAGTTAAGCATTCTTTCCGGCCAATATAACACTCTGTTTACCCCCCCCCCCCCCCCCCCCCCCCACTCTCTCTCTCTCTCTTCCCTGAAAGTGGCATCACAGGTAGACAGGGAATGGTGTAGAAAACTGTATGTCTTTGGAATGTGGGAGGAAACTAGAGCAAACAGAGAAAACCCACATGGTCACAGGGAGAATGTACAAGCTGCTGCAGATGGCACCTGTAGTAAGGATTGAACCCAAATCTTGAAGCTATAAGACAGCAGCTCTACCGCTGTGTCGCCCTAATATCTGATAACTAGCAACACCGCGCTCCAGCTTTTCTTGTTGTCAAGGACATGTAGGTATGTTACAAAACTTACCTTTCTTCAGACTATTCAAATCAATTTTGAACAGGCTTTTTAGGTGCTGATGAAAAATCGCTTTGACTGCCGTTTTATTATTAAAATTAGCGCTGGAAAAATTAAAAGCAGGAGTAAATTAAAAATAATCTTCTAATGCCGTCAACGCTAACGATGGATCTTACGTAGGGGACAAAAAAAGGTACACAGTTTATTTTTACATAAGAACGTGCTTCTTAGGAACATTAATCAAAATTTCATGTTGTGAAACGGTGATTTATTCCCCATACGAACCGGCAGCATTTTTCCTGCCGATATGGGAATTAAATTCACCGCAAACCACAACGTTCCAATCCATCGCGGTCCACAAAAACCCACTTGTAAGTTGATTTAAATGGCCATTAATTTACGGGAATTAAAGACTAAATTCCTTCCATTTGGCCTATAAATTCATGACAATGAGATTTAAAAATCATGTTATATTGTGAATTCTTCTGTGAATGTTATTTGGACGCTTAGGCTTTTTAAAAATGTTAACCTTTTCTTAGGAAATGGATAGGTGTTTGGATCTAGTCATTGAATTTTGTAATTAGCTACAATTAGGTAACTAACTAATTATATGCTTTAATTTCAGGTCATCCAAGTAAGATTGTTTCATATTTGTTTCAGAACACTTCAATCGATAATAACTGATAATTTCATTCAGTTCTCTTAATTTTTAAGAAAGTTATGGGCTTTTGACTATCCGTGATCACAGCTTTTGTGTTAAGTCAATTGAAAAGCAATAGGGAACAAGATGCTAATTTCTGAGTATGAAAATGGCCATAACTTTTTTAATACAGAAGATATGAAAATTAATTAGATGCCAAATTAAACTTATTTTTATGCTTTATCTGATGGGATAAATTGCAGGCTTGATTTTTTATATCTCAAAATGTTGTAACATTGTTAGTACATGGAAAGCTTTTGATTGCCCAGACATTCAGAAGCATTCATAAATAAATTATACAAAACATTTTTAAATATATACTAATTCCTAGATGTATGAAGGCTCACTACAAATTTTCACACCAACCATCGATCACCCGTTCACACTAGTTCCATGTTATCCGACTTTCTCATCCAATCCCTACACTAGAGGCTCTTTGCAGAGGGCCAAATAACCTACAAATCCGCACGTCTTAGGGATATGGGAGGAAACCGGAAAACCCGGTGGAAAACCACAGGGTGAACGTGCAAACTGCACACAGATAGCATCTGAGGTCAGGATCAAACCCGGGTATCTTGCACTGAGGCCAGAGCTATTTGTTACATCTTGCAGTATCATCAGTGCAAACTTGCCTTAACAGCACTGAGAAAAGAAAACGTAATACAAGTAACAGTTACCATTTTAGTGATTCGAATTGAAGATGACCAAAGAGCAACTATTTAGAGTATTGTGTTCAGTTCTGGGCACCATGTTATAGGAAAGGTACGGAAAAGTTTTACAAGAACGTTGCAGGACTCGATGGTCTGAGCTATAGGGAGAGGTTGAGTAGGCTGGAACTCTATTACTGGAGTGGAGGAGGATGAGGGAGGGTCGGGTTGTCGTCGAGGAAATCAGCTGCGTCCATAACAGAGGATCCGAAAACGTTCGGATCAAGGGGGTCACGATGGGGAGACCAAACGGGTAGAGTAAAATAGTTTTATTGTAAAAACAACATTTAAACCACATGGAAATCTGGTCGAGGAGAAACGGTTTATGAGCTTTTGTTAACGCGAAAAGCACCAGCTGGTCAACCGTCAACTGCCAATCGTCAACCGTAATATAATTATGGAGAAGGACAGAACTGGGCCTAGGGTTGAGATTTTTGATTGAAGAAAGGATAACTTTAACGAGATGCAAGAAGATTTAAAAGGAGTGCACTGGGACATTTTGTTTTATGGGAAAGACGTAGAAGAGAAATGGAGAACATTTAAAGGGGAAATTTTAAGAGTACAGAATTTTTATGTTCCGGTTCGGTTGAAAGGAACAAGTAAAAATTGGAAAGAGCACTGGTTTTCAAGGGAAATTGGACATCTTGTTCGGAAAAAGAGGGAGATCTACAATAATTATAGGCAGCATGAAGTAAATGAGGTGCTTGAGGAGTATAAGGAATGTAAAAAGAATCTTAAGAAAGAAATTAGAAAAGCTAAAAGAATATATGAGGTTGCTTTGGCAGGTAAGGTGAAAGTAAATCCAAAGGGTTTCTACAGCTATATTAATAGCAAAAGGATAACAAGGGATTAAATTGGTCCATTGGAGAGACCGAGTGGACAGCTATCTGCAGAGCCAAAAGAGATGGGGGAGATATTGAACAATTTATTTTCTTCGCTATTCACCAAGGAGAAGGATATTGAATTATGAGAGGTAAGGGAAACTAGTAGAGTAGCTATGGATACTATGAGTTTCAAAGTAAAAGAAGTACTGACACTTTTGAAAAATATAAAAGTGGATAAGTCTCCAGGTCCTGACAGGATATTCCCAAGGACATTGAGGGAAGTTAGTGTAGAAATAGCCGGGGCTATGACAGAAATATTTCAAATGTCATTAGAAACGGGAATAGTCCCCGAGGATTGGCGTACTGCGCATGTTGTTCCATTGTTTAAAAAGGGTTCTAAGAGTAAACCTAGCAATTATAGACCGGTTAGTTTAACTTCAGTGGTGGGCAAATTAATGGAGAAGATACTTAGAGATAATATATATAAGCATCTGGATAAACAGGGTCTAATTAGGAACAGTCAACATGGATTTATGCCTGGAAGGTCATGTTTGACTAATCTTCTTGAATTTTTTGAAGAGGTTACTAGGGAAATTGATGAGAGTAAAGCAGTGGATGTTTTCTATTTGGACTTTAGTAAGGCCTTTGACAAGGTTCCTCATGGAAGGTTGGTTAAGAAGGTTCAATCTTTGGGTATAAATGCAGGAATAGCAAGATGGATTCAACAGTGGCTGAATGGGAGAAGCCAGAGGGTAATGGTGAATGGCTGCTTGTCGGGTTGGAGGCAGGTGACTAGTGGGGTGCCTCAGGGATCTGTCTTGGGTCCTTTGTTGTTTGTCATGTACATCAATGATCTGGATGAAGGGGTGGTAAATTTTATTAGTAAGTATGCAGATGATACCAAGATAGGGGGTGTTGTGCATAATGAAAAGAATTTCCAAAGTCTACAGAGTGATTTTAGCCAGTTGGAAAAATGGGCTGAAAGATGGCAGATGGAGTTTAATGCTGATAAATGTGAGGTGCTACACCTTGGCAGGACAAATCAAAATAGGACGTACATGGTAAATGGCAGGGAATTGAAGAATACAGTTGAACTGAGGGATCTGGGAATAACCGTGCATAGTTCCTTGAAGGTGGAATCTCATATAGATAGGGTGGTAAAGAAAGCTTTTGGTATGCTAGCCTTTATAAATCAGAGCATTGAGTATAGAAGCTGGGATGTAATGTTAAAATTGTACAAGGCATTGGTGAGACCAAATCTGGAGTATGGTGTACAATTTTGGTCGCCCAATTATAGGAAGGATGTCAACAAAATAGAGAGGGTACAGAGGAGATTTACTAGAATGTTGCCTGGGTTTCAACAGCTAAGTTACAGAGATAGGTTGAATAAGTTAGGTCTTTATTCTCTGGAGCGCAGAAGGTTAAGGGGGGACTTCGAGGTCTTTTAAATGATGAGAGGGATAGACAGAGTTGATGTGGACAAGCTTTTCCCTTTGAGAATAGGGAAGATTCAAACAAGAGGACATGACTTTAGAATTAAGGGGCAGAAGTTTAGGGATCACATGAGGGGGAACTTCTTTACTCAGAGAGTGGTAGCGGTGTGGAATGAGCTTCCAGTGGAAGTGGTGGCGGCAGGTTCGTTGGTATCATTTAAAAATAAATTGGATAGGCATATGGATGAGAAGGGTATGGAGTGTTAGGCAGGTGGGACTAAGGGAAAAAAGTTGTTCTGCAAGGACTTGAAGAGCCGAGATGGCCTGTTTCCGTGCTGTAACCCTCAACCGTCAACCATCAACTGTCAACCGTCAACTGTCAACAGCCCGCGTGCCAACCCTGTCACGAGACAGACCCGGCCTCTGACGTCATGTCTGTCATACGCAGTTTAGCCACTAGGTGCCGCTACAAACTATCTATTATTAACTGTGTTGAAATCCTGCTGTCCCAGTGGATGTGTCAAAAGGGTATAAAAGTTTGGTTAAAGAAGATCTCCTAATTTTATCTGGAGAGAATGCTTGCAATATAACGGAACACGTCATTCCACGTTGAAAATGGTGCACAGATACCTCCCTGTTGAGAAAATATTGTACATGATTATGGCGGTAACGGGAGTAACGGGTAAGTACGCGCAATACTTTGTGTCACACCGCGAGTGAATGTATAATGAAAACAAAGAAACTGCAGAACAGCGAATATTTCGGTTGTGGTCCATGCGAACATACACGGATTTCTACCTAGAACCAATCGGGAAACAGGAATTGAATTCAACTTACAGGAGAATTACACATATCACAAATAGTGAGCAAATAAATCCCTGGGACCTGAAGACGAGCATGCCAGTGTGCCGTAAAAAGAAGCCTTGGATGTTGTCAGCTCAGAAAGTCTGAAGAAGGGCCTCGACCGGAAACGTCACCAATTCCTCCTATCCAGAGATGCTTTCTGACCTGTTGAATTATTCCAGCATTTTGTATCTTTCAATGTGTATCAGCAACTCCAGTTATTTCCTTACAGATTTCTAGATTATGGAATGTTTGCATGTTGGAGGTGTTCGATGTAACGCCGCTATTCAAAGAGGAGCACGATAGAAAATCTGTAAATGCAGAACGATTAAGAGCCAAGTCGACCTGCCTAAGACTATTGTAATGGTACAAATAAACCAGACGTTTAGAATACGGTTGATGTTAACGTGGGTTTTTGAGAGGACGATGTTTTTTAACATCAAACCAACGATTTCGTCCTGAGGATTTAACTGCTAGACTTGACAAGAACGCTATGGTTGAAAATGGATTGTCTGAAATCCTCCGATACGGTTCTGCATGTGACTTAATTCACATTGCTGGTACAACACATTGATATTAAATGATAGATACAAAGCACTGGAGTAAGTCAATGGGTCGAGCATCATCTCTGGACAAACATGTGGCAGGTGACGATTGGGGTCGGGACCCTTCTTCAGACTGAAGAAAGATTCCGACCTGAAAAATCATCTACCCACATTCTCCAAACATGCTGCTTGACGGGCTTCACCAATATAACGTCTTGTTTTGTGAACCAGCATCTACAGTTACTTGTTTCCATGTTATGCATTAACGCTTTGGTTGATCCGAGTAGCAATGAATGCTTCGTAATCGGGACGGTCGCAGTATCGACTCCGGTACTCTGAGGCGACTCACCATCACCCAGCTATCACAATGTAGATTAATGCATTGGATTAAGGAAGTTAAAGTAATATTAATAAATTTGATTGTGCGCGAATGAATGAGATGAGGACCCGTGTGAAGGCGCGGCGATGCTTTGAAGCGATTTCGCAGTTTGAATTATGTTGTAGCTTGATGTGTGTCCCTAGGTATTCATCCATTTTAGTGGGACAGACAATAGTATTGAAGTGGCGTTGGAGTAGTGGTAAAGGACCTGGGTATCCATGAACGCCAGTCACCGAAAGAATACCTAGATGATCAGCAAACTGTTCAAACGGCAGAAAGCACTTTGTCATCAATGGCAAGGGTTTTCACAAGAGGAATACAAATATCTGACTGAAATTACGTTGCTCTTTGGGGATGCTGCGCTTGGAATATTATCTGTAATTCGTCTCTGTTTCTCAGAAAGGATGTATAATCATGGTTCGAGTGTGCCAGGGATTTAGTAGACTTCAGCCGGCGATGGGAGCTCTGCTCTGTGAGCAAACAGAGAGTACGTTGTATTTAAAAATATGTTTCCTACTAAATGCTGATGTGCGTAGTATGTTGTGTGTATCGGTGACGATTCCTTCGCTAAACTATGTGAGGGGTTGCGTGGGACTGTTTTGATACAAGAGTCGCAGCATCAGGATTAAAGAAAATTCGTTTAGGACTGAGATCGGGTGATATTCATTCCCTCAATTCTGGATAGCCGGCAGCATTCTCCAGCCGATAAGACGCGAGTGCCTTGGTCGCTGCTAACGTTTGAGGGCGAGGTAGTGTGATTTCAAGGCTAGAACCTACGCGGTTCAGTGTGTGGGTGCGGACCATGGTCACATTGAAAGATGAAGCGCGTCGGATGGGTTTGCAATGATAATTTCCCCTTACATTTTTATCGGTTTTACGATAGTCTAAGTTTGCTTTGGTATCAGCTGCCGCATCATTGATCTCACCAGGGATAGCAATTTGTCCAAGAAGGAACTGCAGATGCAGGTTTACTCCGAAGATAGAGCCATAATGCTTGAGTAACTCCGCGGGTTACCCATTCCTTCTATCCAGAGATGCTGCCTGTCCCTCTGAGTTACTACAGCATGTTGTGCCTATAATAATTTATCCAATTAAATATCCTCAGTTGCGGATACCATTTGCATACATGTAAACAATCTAAAACAGACCAGCACATGTGAGCGTTGAGAATATCGATAACTCGCTTCCTGCTTTATCCGTGCCCATGGCAGGCAGTTTTCTTCGAGGTTTACATTGGAGAAGTTCCCTGGTCACAGAGATTGCTGTGAAGCCATACATCATTGTGAGTGACTGTCAGAATGAGACTGCAAAGAACGATGGGGTATTATTGTGACTATGTCATTCCAATAACATGCTTAGTGTGAGTTGCTGCCTGAAGATGATCACCTGATCTTGTTCCGTTTAATGCAGACAGATCATGGTGTTGCCCAAACATAGACACAAAATGCTGGACTAACTGAGCGGAACAGGCAGCATCTCTGAATAGAAGGAATTGGTGAACTCTCAGACTCTGAAGAAGGGTCTCGACGTACTAGTACACCTTCCTGATGTACTTGTGGCCAGAGGATCTGGGGTGACGGAGGAACTGAAGGAATTCCACATTAGGCAGGAAATGGTGTTGGGTAGAATGATAGAACTGAAGGCTGATAATTTCACAGGGCCTGGTGGTCTGCAACCCAGGGTACATAAGAAATGGCTCTAAAAATCGTGGATGCATTGGTACATACATTTCCAATGGTTTATAAATTCAGGATCAGTTCCTGTGGATTGGAGGCTAGCTAATGTTATCCCACTTTTTAAGAAAGGCGGGAGACAGAAAACAGGGAATTATAGACCAGTTAGCCTGACATCGGTGGTGGGGAAGATGTTGGAGTCAGTTATAAAATATGAACTAGCGGCACATTTGGATAGCAGTAACAGGATCGGTCCGGGTCAGCATGGATATACCAAGGGGAAATCATGTTTGACTAATCTTCTGGAATTTTTTGAGGATGTAACCAGTTAAATGGACAATGGAGAACAAATGGATGTAGTGTACCTGGACTTCCGGAAAACATTTGATAATGTCCCACATAGGAGATTAGTGGGCAAAATTAGGGTGCATGGTATTGGGGGTAGAGTGCTGACATGGACTGAAAGTTAGTTGGCAGACAGGAAACAAAGAGTAGGGATTAACAGGTCCCTTTCAGAATGGCAGGCAGTGGGATACCACAAGGATCGGTGCTGGGATCGCAGCTATTTCCAATATACATCAATGATTTAGACGAAGGGATTCAAAGTAACATTAGCAAATTTGCAGATGACACAAAGCTGGGTGGCAGTCTGAACTGCGAAGACGATGCTATGAGAATGCAGGGTGACTTGGACAGGTTGAGTGAGTGGGCAGATGCATGGCAGATGCAGTTTAATGTGGATCTTCTTTTTCTTGCGTATGGCATGCACAGCCTAAAGTTGTAGGACAACTTGTTCTATTTCATCTTAATAGATTGTGCACGCCAGGTTGATTGCATTCGGTGAAACAGGGCAGACCACGTGAAGGTTGCAATCTCCCACCCTTTAATGTGGATAAATGTGAGGTTATCCACTTTGGTAGCAAAATCAGGATGGCAGATTATTATCTAAATTGTGTCAGTTGGGAAAAGGGGATGGACAACGGGATCTGGGGTTCCTTGTTAATTGGTCAATGGAAGTATGCAGGCATGTACAGCAGTCAGTGAAGAAAGCGAATGGCATGTTGGCCTTCATAACAAGAGGAGTTGAGTATAGGAGCAAAGAGGTCCTTCTGCAGTTTTGCAGGTCCCTAGTGAGACCACACCTGGAGCATTGCTTGCAGCGTTTGTCCCCTAATTTGAGGAAGTACATTCTTGCTATTGAGGGAGTGCAGCGTAGGTTTACAAGGTTAATTCCAGGGATGGTGGGACTGTCATATGCTGAGGGAATGGAATGCCTGGGCTTGTATACTCTGGAATTTAGAAGGATGAGAGGGGATCTTATTGAAACATATAAGATTATTAAGGGTTTGTACACGCTACAGGCAGGAAACATGTTCCCGAAGTTGGGGGAGTCCTGAAGCAGGGGCCACAGTTTAACAATAAGGAGTACGCCATTTAGAACGGAGATGAGGAAACACTTTTTCTCACCGAGAGTTGTGAGTCTGTGGAATTCCCTGCCTCAAAGGGCGGAGGAGGCCGATTCTCTGGATACTTTCAAGAGAGTGCTAGATAGGGCTCTTAAAGATAGCAGAGTCAGGGGATATGGGGAGCAGGCAGGAACGAGGTACTGGTTGGGGATGATCAGCCATGATCACATTGGGTGTCGGTGCTGGCTCGAAAGGCCAAATGTCCTCCTCCTCCACTTATTGTCTATTGTCTATTGATCCGAAAAATAATCCATTCCTTCTATCCAGAGATGATGCCTCTCACTGAGTTGCTCCAGCATTTTGTGTCTATGTTCGGTGTAAACCAGCGTCTGCAGTTCCATCCAAACAGGCCTGTAACAAATGCATTCTTCTGCCGGAACCCACCCGGCACTCACCTTCATTCTGTAGATCCCTATACCTCTCTTCCAATGCTGTGTTCATAGAGCTCTGGGATCACACCGTGTCAGAGATAGTTTCACCAGAGGCCGTTGGCACCATTACAATCTCAAGATGCATGGAGGGACGCGGACAGACTCCTCGCTCGTTCCTCGCTCCCCACCCCCCCCCCCCCCCCCCCCCCCCCCCCAACCCCTCCTCTGTTTGCCAACAATAAGGAGCGGCTACCAACTCCATTGAGTCAGCTCTTCGCTGAGATCACGGCTCATCTTCCACCTCGTCTCCAATTCCTGCCACTACATTTCACTAAATCACTAAATTCGGAATATGTTTCGGTTCGCAGCGCCTCAGCACAACCATATATCAGAGTGAGGCCAAATGCAAATTGGAGGAACAGCACCTCATATTTCGCTCGGACAGCTTACAGCCCAGTGGTATGAATATTGATTTAACTAACTTCAAGTAATCCGTGCATCCCTTCTCTCTCCATCCCTCCCTCACACAATTCGTACCAGCTTCAAAGTCGTCTTGTTTAGTCTCGTTGGCTGCAACTCGTTTTCATCTAACACTCGGCTAACAATGGCCTGTTTCCTTTATCATCGTTACCTTTTTACATATTTTCATTCATGGGTTCAAAATCTCGCCTATGTATCACCGTCTATGTCTCTCGTTTCCCTTTCCACTGACTCTCAGTCTGAAGAAGGGTCCCGACCCGAAATGTCATCTATCCTTGTTCTCCAGAAATGCTGCATGGCCCACTGAGTCACTCCAGCACTTGTGTCATCGAAATATCACCTATTCCTTTTCCCCAGAGATGTTGCCTGAGCCGCTGTGTTACTCCACTGTTTTTTGCCTATCTGCAATTCCTTCCTACATACACATCATCCATATGATTTAAGAAACGTCTTCATGTGTGTTCAGAATGGCGCAGACATCGACTTAAATAGACCCTAGAATTCTGGATCGGTGAAGTAACCTCCCTGTAACTACCCTGACCAACCTTTAAGATCTTTATAAGTTTCATTGAGATATACTTGCAATCTTCCGGCTCTAGGAGACAGAGACACGGCCGACTCGATCGCTTCTCTCTGTGCAGACACGTGAATGCCTGATCCAGACCAACGAATCTTCCGGCAGTTCCCTAGTTATTTACATTTATTCAGCAATAAAAGACCGACTCCCTATTTAACTCCACGCTTCACTCTGAAAGAGCCGGGTCGATGATAAATCAAGTTTCTATCAATGCGCAAAAACTGACCGTGCTCTTCTCCCCCTGAGAACTGACATGTAAAACTTCCAACGTACTCAGACCTCCGTTCAGTTTGGGTTATTGTCACATGTACCGGGGTACAGCAAAAAGCTTTTGTTGCATACTATCCAGTCAGCTGAAAGACAATCCATGATTACATTCGGGCAATTTACAGTGTTTAGATACATGATAGGAGAATAACGTTTAGTGCAAGGTAAAATCAGCAAAGTCCAATCAAGGATAGTCAGAGGATCACCAGAGAGATAGATAGCAGTTTAGCATTGCTCTCTGGAGTGATAGGGTGATTCAGTTGCCTTATAACAGCTTCAAAATCTACGTTTTCACACTTCTGTAACATTTTGCCCGATGGGGAAGGGGAAACGAGGAAATGGCAAGTGTGTGACTCGTAGTTGATTATGCTGCTGGTCTGCAAAATATGCAGTCAGTAATCACATTCTCTGTTCTCTTCTCTTTCTCCAGTGAACTTAATGGCGATTGTAATCCTATCACTGGGAAAATGCGGCCTCTCCACCTGCACCACTCGCTATCTGGTGGCTATGGCAGCGGCGGATCTACTGGTTATTATTTTTGAAGTTATTTTCTATCAGATAAAATATCATTATTTCCCCATGGGTCTCCTGCACACGACTCCGATATGCAGTATTAACCGTATGTTTACATATGTAGCTATAGACCTTTCTGTCTGGTTCACGGTTACGTTCACCTTTGATCGATTTATCGCCATTTGTTGCCAGAAGCTGAAAACAAAATATTGCACCGGGAAAACTGCAGCTGTGGTTCTCACAACAACCGGCGTTCTGCTCTGCCTGAAAAACATCCCCATCTACTTTACCTACGGCCCTAAGAAGATTATCGACAACATACCTTGGTTCTGTACTCCAAAACCAAGTTATTTCAGTGAAACCGGTTGGGTGGTGTATGATTGGATCGATACGATTTTAACTCCATTCTTCCCCTTCTCTATAATCCTGCTGCTCAACGCTCTGACAGTACGGTATATTTTAGTGGCCAGTCGGGTCCGCAGGGGGCTGAGGGGTCAGAGCAAGGGGGAGAACTGCAGTGACCCGGAGATGGAGAACAGGAGGAGGTCTGTGATTTTACTGCTGACTCTTTCTGGCAGCTTCATCATCTTGTGGCTGACGTATGTTGTGAATTTTATTTATTATCAGATCGTCGGAACAATGCATGAGCCGAGTGAGGCTGAATACACCTTTGCACAAGTCGGACGGTGGCTGAGTAATGTCAGCTGCTGCACCAATACATTCATTTACGCGGCGACCCAGTCCAAGTTCAGACAGCAGTTAAAAGGCGCGGTGAAATATCCAGCCGCGTCAATGCTTCGTTTTATTGACTCAGCTGTCTTCTACGCACAACGCTAGGCTGTTAAGTTTCCAGGTCGCGATATTGTACCACCACAGCCAGAAGAGCTTTCGAGTTAGGGTTTATATAAGCGTTGACAATACAGTGACAAGATTCAATATCTCCATGCTCCGTCTGAAAACCGCTGTGGCCAAGCACCTTACTGTTTACACACATACACACACACACACAAACATTCACACAAGTATATAGACACACACACATACAGACACACATACACACGCACACACACATACACACACACCTAGACACAAACACACGCATACACACACACACACACGTACACACGCACGCATAGACACACACATACCTACACATACAGACAAATAAATAAACACACACACATGCATAGACACATACACACAGATACACATATGCACACACACACACACATGCATATACACACACACACGCACACAGACAGACAGATACATGCACCCACACACACACACACATAGACAAACATGCGCACAGAAATACACACACGCACATAGAAACACACACGAACTATCTTACAAATTTAGTGGAAATGCGTAAAGAATTTAGAACAAATTTCTGGATTGAAACTTTGGAATATATTGCTTTATCCCCCCCCCCCCCCTTACACACACACACTCCAGCTCCCCCCACCCCCCAACACACACACACACTCCAGCCCCCCTCCCCCCCCCCCCCCCCCCAGCCATGCAATCAGAGCACAAAAGGCTTCCAACATGAAACTTCACCTCTCTATGTTCTCCCCAGATGCTGCCTCATCCGCTGAGTTATTCCAGCATTCAGTGTTTTTTCCTGCAGTTTTCTATGATTTTGGTAAGGCAGACTTTGTCGTATTGTGTTCAATTCTGGTCGCCCCATTACAGAAAGAATTTAGAGTTGGTGCAGGAATCTGCCAGAATGCCACCTGGAATGGAAGGTATTGGTCATAAGGTGTGGGTGAACAAACTTGGATTGTCTTCTCTGGAAAGTCGATGGTTGATGGAAGCCCGGATATCAATGTAAACAGTCGTGAGACGCATCGACAGGACAGGGTAGACAGTCAGAATCTTTTCACAGGAATGAGCTGTCAGAGTAACAGAGCAAAAACATCCCATAATTCGCTTTGGCAGTGGTATGATCGCGATTTCTCTAACTTCAAGTAACCCCTATACTCCCCCTCTCTCTTCATCCCTCCCCCACCCAAGTCACACCAGGTTCCCGTTCTCACCTAGCACAATCTCACAATGGCCTGTTTCCTTTATCATCGTCAATTTTTGCATATCTTTCATTCATTTGTTATATATCTCTCTGCATCACCGTCTATATCGCTTGTTTCCCTTTCCCATGACTCGTCTAAAAAAGGTTTCGCCCCGAAACGTCGCCCATTCTTTCTCTCCAGAGACACTGCCTGTCCCGCTGAGTGACTCCAGCATTTTGTGCCTGTGTCAGTTCCAAGTGCAAAATTCTGAGAATGTACGTCGGTGTTGTAATTCATAGTTACTAACTAAATTCAATATTTTTCATCATTTGAACGGAATACGTCAGATTAAAATGAGCGATTGATACTGATTCCGTGGACGCAAGTCGCTCAATAACCTTCTTCAGACAAGGAACCACATGGCCTGAGATTGTTCCCCGTAATTGCAATTGCGTTGCTGAATGAAGCAACGTGAAGAACGCCAGCTAAAGAATGTACAACGGAACGAAACAGTATCTCTGTTTTGCCTGAATGATGTTCCCAACTGGTACCCGTTTCTGTCATCCGTTTTTCGCGTCCAATGGCTTTCACCATTTAATGTCAGAACTGGATATATTTCACCACAGCAGGCTGTTGTGATCACTTAAAAAATCTCTATTATTAGCTGTGTTGAAATCTCGGTGTCCCAGCGGATGTGTCAAAGGGGTATAAAAATTTGGTTAAGGAAGATCTCCTAATTTTATCCGCTTGCAATACAACGGAACACGTCATTCCACGTTCAAAATGGTGCACATATACTTCCATGTTGAGAATTAAAGAGCTGCACGATAGAAAATATGTAAATGCAGAACCATTCAGAGCCAAGGGGACTTGCTTAAGACTATTGCAATGGTAGAAATAAACTAGACATCTAGAATACAGCTCCGGTTGATGTTAACGTGGGTTTTTGAAATAAACATATTTTTTAACATCAAACCGACTATTTCGTCTTGAGGGTTTAACTGCTAGACTTGACAAGAACGGTATGGTTGCAAATGGATTGTCTGAAGTCCTCCGATATGGTTCTGCATGAGACTTAATTGTAATCAATCACTTAGCTAGTACAACACAATTTTATGAATTGATGGATACAACGCGCTGGATGGGTCGAGCATCATCTCTGGACAACATGGTCAGGTGACGATTGGGGTCGGGACCCTTCTTCAGTCTGAAGAAAGAATCTGACCGGAAAGAACATCTACCCACATTCTCCAAACATGCTGCTTGACGGGCTCCACCAATATATGTCTTTTTTGTGTAAACCAGTATCTACAGTTACTTGTTTCCACGTTAAGCATTAACGCTTTGCTTGACCAGAGTAACAATTAATTCTTCGACACCAGTACTCTGAGGCGACTCACTATGACCCAGCTATCACAATGTAGATTAATGCATTGGATAACGGAAGTGAAAGTAATATTAATACATTTTATTGCGCCCGGATGAATAAGATGAGGAGCCGTGAGAAGGCGCGGCGTTGCTTGGAAGCGATTTCGCAGTTTGAATTATGTTGTAGCTTGATGTGTGTCCCTAGGTACTCATCCATTTTAGTGGGATAGACAATATTATTGAAGTGGCGTCGGAGGCAAAGGACCTGGGTATCCATGAACGCCAGTCACCGAAAGAATACCTGGACGGAAGTCGCAAGCAAACTGTTCAAACGGCGGAAAGCACGTTGTCATCCATGGCAAGGGTTTGCAAAAGAAGAACACAGATATCTGACTGAAATTACGTTGCTCTTTGGGGAGGCTGCGCTTGGAATATTATCTGTAATTCTTCTCTGTTTCTCAGTAAGGATGTATAATCATGGGTTGAGTGCGCCAAGGATTTCATAGACTTATCCGGCGATGGGAGCTCTGCTCTGAGCAAACCTAGAGGACGTTGTATTTAAAAATATGTTTCCTACTAAATGCTGATTAGTATGTGTGTATCCCTGATGATTCCTTGGCGAAACTGGGTGGGAGGGTGGGCGGGACTGATTTGGAAGCCTGAATCGTATCGTCAGGATTAACGAAAATGCGTTTAGGACTGAGATCGGGTGATATTCATTCCATCCATTCCGGAGAGCCGGCGGCATTCTCCAGCCGATAAGACGGGGGATCCTTGGTCGATGCTAACGTTTAAGGACAAGGCTATGTGAATTCCAGGCAAGAACTGACGCGGTAGCGGCCTGACCGTTAACGTTATTTTGTGAGAGGGGTGCGGGCCATGGTCTCGTTGAAAGATGGTCTCGTTGAAAGATTGTGAAAGACTGTCACAAAGAGACTGCAATGAACGATGGTGCACGCAATAAAGTGTCCGTGTATTATTGTGAATATCAGTCATTCCAATGACATGAGTCGCTGACTGAAGAGGATAAATTGATCTTGGTCCGTTTAATGCAGCCAGCTCATGTAGTAGCCCAAAGGTAGACACAAATTGTTGGACTAACTCAGTGGAACAGACAGCATCTCTGGGTAGAAGGAATGGGGGAACTCTCAGACTCTGAAAAAGGGACTCGAACCGAAAAGTCACCCATTCCTTCTATCCATAGATGGTGCCTGTCTCGCTGAGTTACTCCAGCATTTTCTGTCTATGTTCGGTGTAAACCAGCATCTGCAGTTCCATCCTGTAACAGCCTGTAACAAACGCATTTGTTGTGTATTTGGTGCTGGAAACGGACTTTAAATAAGGCTCGGACACGAGAGTAAGCTAACAAGCTTCTTTATTCTGAACGCCACGATGAGTCTCTCCTGCGCATGCGTACCATTGCGCAAAACATCAAATATGTGAATTATATTTCACACATAACACTCCCCCTTTACCTTGGAGGCAGGTAACACAAATTCACCTTCACAGTATATGCTCTTTACCTAAAATATAATTGATTAATACACTGTTCCAAAATTATATTATTAAAGTCATCTTACAATACATCCTCATAACCGTAATAATCTTATTTAAACCTAGCACATATTTTTTTTAATTCCACCCAACTTCCTTAAACCAAATACATTACACCTTGCTTTATGTGTTATCATTTTCTATTCCCTTATATGTAAGTTGTGAACTCTTTCTAATTGCTCTAGCTCTGCCTGTATCTCTGCTAAAGTTAACGTTTCATTTTCTTCTTCATATATTCGCTTTGTGTTCCTGTTTCTGTTCATTATTTGTAGGTGGCACCTGACACATGGCTGCAGGTTTTCGTTTTGCTAGCAGCTTCCTCTGTCGCTCAATTTCCTCGGGCTGCGTATTTATCTGCTCTTGTTGTTTAATACGATTCTGTCCATTGCTAAGTGAAGGAGGCTCCATACTGGACTGTAGTGAAGTGAACATTCACACAAATATATAGACAAACGCACATACACATACACATACACATACACACACACATACACACGCACACACATATACTCACACACACCTGGACACAAACATACACATACACACACACATGCATAGACACATAAACACACGTGCATAGACACACACATACATACACATACAGACAAATAAATCAACACACACACATGCATAGACACATATACACATATACAGATATGCACACACACACACACATGCATAGACATTGGTCTTTCCTATACCAAATCATACAGAGTCCTGACTAAACTTTTACAGCAGCCCGCTTTTGCCTAATCCACTGCCTAACCACCATACCCATTTAATCAGCCTGAATGGTAATGGTTGCATACCTCATTGACTGATATTACCCTGTGGTAGAAGGCAGCACATAACACCTGAATACAAACCATTGCTTTTCACAAACCATTATAATGTCTCACGTGGGCATCTCTTATCTGGCAAGTCCGGTATCATTGCTGTAAAACAATGGCGGACCAGCATAGTTTCTCAAAATACTGGCGCTGTTTATGCATTTGATAATAAGCCTGTATGAACTTGTAGATTTGTGCATGCACAGCAAATGCTTTCGAACAACCATTCCTTGGTAGGCAACCTGAAGCAGCAACACACTGCTGTGTACCTTCACGTAAGTTTTGCGATCAGTTTCCATTTGAAGGTGTGCCCTATAATGGGTCTGTATTATTATAACTGCCAATCTCATTGCCCTGTATGCAAGGTATACTGCGTGCATTCTAAATGCTGCATGTATGACCGTTTAAGAAGGAACTGCAGATGCTAAACAATCGAAGATAGACAAAAGTGCTAGAGAAACTCAGCGGGTGCAGCAGCATTTATGGAGAAGAGTAAATAGGCAACGGTTTGGGCCAAAACCCTCCTTCAGATTGATGTAGGGTGGGGGGGGGGGGGGGGGGGGGGGCAGGGAGAAGAAAGGAGAAAGGAAGAGGAGGAGCCCGAGGGCTGAAGGAGAGCTGATAAGGGGGGGAGACAGCAAGGGCTACCGGAAATTGGAGAAGTCAATGTTTATGCTGCTAGGGTGCAAACTGCCCAAGCGGAATATTAGGTGCTACTCCTCCAATTTCCTGTGGTGCTCACTCTGGCCATGGAGGAGGCCTAGGACAGAAAGGTCAGATTCGGAATGGGAGGGGGAGTTGAAGTGCTGAGCCCGTGGGAGATCAGGTTGGTTAATGGTAGGTGTTGGCAAAAACGATCGCCAAGCCTACGTTTGGTTTCACTGATGTAGATCAGCTGACATGTAGAACAGTGGATGCAATAGATGAGGTTGGAGGAGATGCAGGTGAACCTCTGTCGCACCTGGAATGAAAGCAATCATCGATGTAGCACAGGCAGAGGTCAGGGATGGGGTCCTGGTATGCCTCAAACAAGGATTGTTCGATGTACCCTACAAAGAGGCAGGCATAGCTAGGCCCCATGTGCGTGCCCATAGCTGTGCCTTGTATTTGGAGGAAATGGGAGGTGTCAAACGAGAAGTTATTGAGGGTACGGACCAACTTTGCTAGCCGGAGGAGAGTATCAGTGGATGGGTATTGGTCGAGGAAGAACCGGAGGGCTTTGAGACTCTCCTGGTGGGGGATGGAGGTGTAGAGTGACTGGACATCCATGGTGAAGATGAGGGGATGGGGGCCTAGAGAATGGACTGCCTGGAGATGACGGAGAGTGTATGCAGTGTCTTGAACATAGGTAGGGAGGGATTTAACCAGGGGGGATAGGATGAAGTCAAGGTATGTGGAAATAAGTTTGGTATTACCGTTGCTGCCTTCTGTTTGTCCCAGATCTCTCTCCATACCTTCATACCCCTGAAGGCAGCTTGAATAGATAGGGTTGCCCTCTGCACTGCTGTTGGTAAGCTCTAACAGCATCTACCACCACAACTGTAGGTGGTATTGGTTGCTCCCCAGCCGTGAGTGCTGCCGTCAGTTTGTAACACAACCGAAGGGTTTGTGACTGTGATGGGACTTAGAGCAATGTCGAACATTTCTAATCCACCATCGTAATTCCAATTTGCTTTGTCTGGTCTTTCAAAATGATCAGCATGGTGTTTTGAGTGCTGCAGTTTTGGCCCTTTGTAGATTGTGGCTGGGAAAAGGCAGCCACGAGGTTCCCAATTACCCTGGCTATTTGCTGAATAGATGGTTTACTGACACAAACAAGGCTGTTATATGCCTCTATCAAGTCCGCGCAGAATGAACTTTATTAATATTACTTTCACTTCCTTTATCCAATGCATTAATCTACATTATGATAGCTGGGTCATGGTGAGTCGCCCCAGAGTGCCACTGTGACTGTCCCGATTACGAAGCATTAATTGTTACTCAGGTCAACGGAAACGTTAATGGTTAACGTGGAACCATTCCTCAATTACTCCTGCTGCCTGGTGAAGATGTAGGGCATAAACCTTCCTCCAGCCCTCCCTCACTACCAATGGGGCATCTGCCTCTAATGCTGCGTTAGACACAAGGGCTGCATAAGGGCTGCTTTGCTGCCTTCAAATGAGGCAGTGAAGGATGGAGTGGTGGTAGGGGCTCATACAACCACCCTGGTCTCTTCCTCCAGGGGTCTCTCATGCAGGGCTACCTCCTCCTGCACGATCACATCCTGTGGTATACCCTCCTGCCATTCCTCCTCCTGGGTGGGCAACATCTGCATGGCAGGTTTTTTTTAGGGTTGTGCCTTCCCCCTGCGCTGCTGCCTTTTTGGTGCCATCTCTAAAACACAAGTTTCCTCTCCAAAAAAAACTCTCCGGGTATGGATGAACATGCCTTGGAGTGAAAGGTGACGTTCTGTTGTTTAAATTACCTTTTTTTCTACTGACCTTTTTTTCACCGTGGAGCTATTATGTTCGACTACCTTCGACCACCTTGGACTACCTACGACTAGCATCACGACCTACTACGACCAACGTCGACTAGACCTACGACTAAAAATATTGATTTTCCCCATGGCGACCTATTTTTAGTCGTGGTTGATTTTTAACATTTTGAAAAATACGCCGCGACCTATCTGAAGCCTCGACTATGCGGAGACCATTCTCGACCACGAAAGAGCGTGACGAAGACTACCTACGACCTCGTGGCGACCTTGCCGCGACTATGGTCACGGGCAAACTCGCCAGAGGTCACGGTGGAGGTCGCCCAAGTGGGGCAGGGGCTTTAGTCTCCTGCAGTCGCCTAAAAAGTCGCCTGTAGGACAGGCACAACGGCGCACTCTTCTCATTATTATACAAACTTTCTGAGAAACAGGGGCGAATTACAGATAATATTCCAAGCGCAGCCTCACCAAAAAGCAACGCAATTTGTAGTCAGATATTTGTATTCCTCTTTTGAAAACCCTTGCCATTGATGACAAAGTGCTTTCCGTCGTTTGAATCGTTTGCTGAACATCCACGTATTCTTTCGGTGACTGGCGTTCATGGATACCCAGCTCCTTTACCACTACTCCGACACCAACTTCAATAATATTGTCTATCCCACTAAAATGGATGAATACCTAGGAACACACATCAAGCTACAACATAATTCAAACTGCGAAATCGCATCCAAGCATCGCTGCGCCTTCATACAGCTCTTTGTCTCACTCATCCGCGCGCAATCAAATGTATTAATATTACTTTCACTTCCGTTATCCTATGCATTAATCCACATTGTGATAGCTGGGTCATGGTGAGTCGCCCCAGAGTGCCACTACGACGGTCCCGATTACGAAGCATTAATTGTTAGTCGGGTCAACCAATGCGTTAATGGGTAACATGGAAACAAGTAACTGTAGATGCTGGTTTACACAAAAAAGACATGTAATAGTGGAGCCCGTCAAGCAGCATGTTTGGAGAATGTGGGTAGATTTTTCGGGTCGGAATCTTTTTTCAGTCTGAAGAAGGGTCCCGAACACAATCATCACCTGCCCATGTTGTCCAGAGATGATGATCGACCCATTGATTACTCCAGCGCTTTGTATCCATCAATTCATAACAATGTGTTGTACCAGCAATGTAATTACATTTACAATTAAGTCTCATTCAGAACCATATCGGAGGACTTCAGACAATCCATTTTCAACAATTCCGTGCTTGTCACGTCTAGCAGTTAAACACACAAGATGAAAACGTCGGTTTGATGTTAAAAACATCTTCCTTTCAAAAACCCAACCATAACATCAACCATAGCTGTATTCAAGACGTCTGGTTTATTTTTACCATTACAATAGTCTTAAACAAGCCCACTTGGCTCTTAATCGTTCTGCATTTACACATTTTCTATCATACGCCTCTTTAAATAGCAGCGTTACATCGAACACCTCCAAATTGCAAACATTCCATGATCTAGAACAACCGGAACGAAAACCAGAGGGCGCACTACATCATGTAGGAAAGAACTGGAGTTGCTGATATTCATTGAAGATGTATATCAGCAACTCCAAAATGCTGGAATAACTCGGGACAGAGAGCATCCCTGGATGGAAAGAATGGGTGACGATTTGGTCGTGACCCCTCCTCAGACTTTCTGAACTGGCTACATCCATGGCTTTTTTCCACGGCACGCTGGGATGCTCATCTTCAGGTCCGGGGGATTTATTTGCTCACTACTATTTGTGATATATGTAATTCTTCTTAAGTTGCATGCAATTCCTGTTTCCCGATTAGTTCTAGGACGAAATCCGTGTCTGTTCGCATGGACCATAACCGAAATATTCGCTGTTCTGCAGTTTCTTTGTTTTCATTTTACATTCACTCGCGGTGGTTTACAAAGTAATACGCGTACTTACCGGTTACTCCCGTTACCGCAATGATCATGTACAATATTTTCTCAACACGGACGTATATGTGCACCATTTCCAACGTGGAATGGCATTGGACGTGTTGCAAGCAATCTCTCTGGATAAAATTAGGAGATCTTCCTTATCCAAACTTTTATTCCTCTTTGCACATCCACTGGGACACCGGGATTTCAGGACAGTTAATAATAAAGATTTAACTTTTTTTTAATGATTACCACAGACGATCAAGGCGCCAGCGAAATATATCCAGTTCTGACGTTAAATCGTGAACGCCGTAAGACGGGGACGGGTACCAGCTGGAAACATCATTCAGGCAAAACAGAGATATTGTTACGTTCCGTTGTACATTCTTTAGCTGGCGTTCTTCACGTTGCTTCATTCAGCAACGCAATTGCAATTGCGGGGAACCGTCTCAGGCCATGTGGTTCCTTGTCTGAAGAAGGATATTGAGCGACTAACGTCCACGGAATCAGAATCAATCGATCATTTTAATCTGGCTTATTCTGTTCAAATGATAAAAAGTATTGAACTTAGCAAACAACTATGAATTACAACGCCGACGTACATTCTCAGAATTCCGCACTTGGAACTGACACAGGTACATCATGCTGGAGTAACTTAGCGGGACCGGCAGCATCTCTGGAGAGAAGGAATGGGCGACGTTTCGGGTCGAAACCTTTTTCCAGACTTGTCAGGGGTAAGGGAAACAAGAGATATGGATAGTGATGTAGAGAGATATAGAACGAATGAATGAAAGATACGCAAAAATGTAACGATGATAAAGGAAACAGGCCATTGTTAGATTGTGCTACGTGAGACCGGGGTCTCGGTGTGACTTGGGTGGGGGAGGGATGGAGAGAGAGGGAATGCAGAGGTTACTTGAAGTTAGAGAATTCACTATTCATGTCACCCCCTGGAATAGGCGTTACCTTCATCATGGTGATACACCGGCAAGAGGACCAATCAGCTGATCTCACGTTTTTTTAAACACTTATAACTTTCTTATTTTTCAACGATCGGAAGAAATCCTGTGGGCTTCCTCAGCAGAGGAGGACTGTGAGTAAGATGGCCAAAAATCATAGCGATATAGGGTTGCGTTTTTCCTAAAATCAATTTATACTGCGCAGACAGGAATCAGAATCAGAATCAGAACCAGAATCAGAATCAGAATCAGATTTTATTCGCCAAGTATGTTTTGCAACTTCCAAGGAATTTCACTGGCCAGGTGAGTCATAAAATTCAAAGCGACAGACTCAAAAACACATAGTAACATGAACATCCACCACAGTGACTCTTACACACTGTGATAGAAGGTGAAATAAAGTTCCAGTAGTTCCTTTTTTTCTTCCTCGGTCGGGGGCCTCGAGCCCTCCATTGACGGTACAGTCTTGACTCCCGTAGCCGACGGCGTTTCGGCCCTCCGCGTGAAAAAAGCATGGCAGGTCATAGGAAGTGTAGAGGGGCAGGACAAAACTCGGCAGATCATAGGTTAACTCGGGCAAGGAGGGTTTTGGATAGGCAGATATTTGGACAAATGCTGACCCCCCCCCCCCCCCCCCAGAGATAAAAGCTTTCTTCCTGCCTCCACATCCATGGAAATAAAACGGAGCTCCTTGTGAAAGTGGCAACATCAGTAGCTTCTGGCTGTGGTGGTACAATATCGCGACCTGGAAACTTAACAGCCTAGTGTTGTGCATAGGAGACAGCTGACTCAATAAAATGAAGGAATGACATGGCTGGATATTTCACCGTGCTTTTTATCTGCTGTCTGAACTTGGACTGGGTCGCCACGTAAATAAATATATTGGTGCAGCAGCTGACATTACTCAGCAACCGTCCGACTTGTGCAAAGGTGTATTCAGCCTCACTCGGCTCATATATTGTTCCGACGATCTGATAATAAATAACATTCACAACATACGTCAGCCACAAGAAGATGAAGCTGCCAGAAAGAGTCAGCAGTAAAACCACAGACCTCCTCCTGTTCTCCATCTCCGGGTCACTGCAATTCTCCCACTTGCTCTGACCCCTCAGACCCCTGCGGACCCGACTGGCCACTAAAATATGCCGGACTGTCAGAGCGTTGAGCAGCAGGATTACAGAGAAGGGGAAGAATGGCGTTAAAATCAGTATCAATCCAATCATACACCACCCAACCGGTTTCACTGAAATAACTTGGTTTTGGATTATAGAACCAAGGTATGTTGTCGACAATCTTCTTCGGGCTGTAGGTAAAGTAGATGGGGATATTTTTCAGGCAGAGCAGAACGCCGGTTGTTGTGAGAACCACAGCTGCAGTTTTCCCGGTGCAATATTTTGTTTTCATCTTCTGGCAACAAATGGCGACAAATCGATCAAAGGTGAACGTAACGGTGAACCAGACAGAAAGGTCTATAGCTACATATGTAAGCATTCGGCTAATACTGCATATCGGAGTCATGTGCAGGAAACCCATGGGGAAATAATGATATTTTATAGAAAATAACTTCAAAAATAATAACCAGTAGATCTGCCGCTGCCATAGCCACCAGGTAGCGCGTGGTGCAGGTGGAGAGGCCACATTTCCCCAGGGATAGGATTACAATCGCCACTAAATTCACTGGAGAAAGAGAAGAGAACAAATAATGCAATTACTGCCCATATTTCGCAGGCCAGGAGTAAAATCAACGACGAGTCGTACCCTGGCCATCGTCTCCCCTTCCCCATCAGGTAAAATGTTACAGAAGTGTGAAAACGTACACCTCCAGATTCAGGGACAGTTTTTTTTTTAACCAGCTTTTATAAGGCAACTGAATTGCCCTATGACACCCAAAGAGCAGTGCAGAACTACTATCTAACTCACTGCTCACCCTCTGACTAATCTTGATTGGACTGCTGGCTTTGCCTTGCAGTAATAGTTATTCCCATTAAATATGTCTATATACTGTACATGGCTCGATTGTAATCAGAGCACGTTGGACGTTTTAAATGTCAGAAAGGGGGAGACGAGCCAGGTCAGTGTTTGCACATTGACAGGAATTTGATTTATCATGGACCCGGCACTTTCAGAGTGAATCGTGGAGTGCAATAGGGAGTTGGTCTTTTCTTGCTGAATATAGATAATAGACAATAGTTGCAGGGGTAGACCATTCGGCCCTTCGAGCCAGCACCGCCATTCAATGTGATCATGGCTGATCATCCCCAATCAGTACCCCGTTAATGCCTTCTCGCCATAATCCCTGACCCCGCTATCTTGCCCTATCAAGCTCTCTCCTGAAAGTATCCAGAGTACCGGCTTCCACCGCCAACTGAGGCATGGAATTCCACAGACTCACAACTATCTGTGAGAAAATGTGTTTCCTCGTCTCCGTTTTAAATGGCTTACCCCTTATTTTTACACTATGGCCCTTGGTTCTAGACTCCCTCAACATCAGGAACATGTTTCCTGCTAGCTTGTCGTAACCATGAACAATCTTATATGTTTCAAAAACATCCCTTGTCATCCTTCTAATCTCCACAGTATAGAAGCCCAGCCGCTCCATTCTCTCAGCTTATGACATATGAAAACGTCCGAGGAATTAACCTTGTAAACCTACGCTACACTGCGTCAATAGCAAAGATGTCCTTCCTCAAATTATGGGACCAAAACTGCACACAATACTCCAGCTGTGGTCGCACTACGGTCCTATACAACTGCAGAAGGACCTCTTTGCTCCCATACTCAACTCCTCTTGTTATAAAGGCCTACATGCCATTCACTTACTTCACTGCCTGCTGTTCCTGAATTGCTTACTTTCATTGACTGATGGACAAGGACCCCTAAATCCCGTTGTACTTCCCCTTCTCCGAACTTGACACCATTTAGATAGTAATCGGTCCTCCTGTTTTTGCTACCAAAGTGGATAACCTCACATTTATCCCCATTGAAATTGCATCTGCCATGCATCTTTCCACTCACCCAACCTGTCAAAGTCACCCTGCATTCCAATAGCATCATCCTCACAGTTCACACTGCCATCCAGCTTTGTGTCATCTGCAAATTTGCTAATGTTAGTCAGAATCACTTAATCTGAATCATTGATGTATACTGTAAATAGCTGCCGTCCCAGCACCGAGTCTATCTACTCCCAACACCATGTGCCCTAATTTTGCCCACTAATCTCCTCTGTGGGACCTTATCAAGTGCTTTTTGAAAGCCCAGGTGCGCAATATCCACTAGCTCTCCCTTGTCCATTTTCCTAGTTACATCCTCAAACAATTGAAGAAGATTAGTCAAGCATGATTTCCCCTTCGTAAATCCACGCTGTCTCCTGTTACTGCTATCCAAATGTGCCGCTATTTCAACTTTTATAATTGACTCCAGCATCTTCCCTACCACCGATGTCAGGTTAAATGGTCTATAATTCCCTGGTTTCTCTGTGCCACCTTTCTTAAAAAGTGGGATAACATTAGCTACGCTGCAAACCACTGGAACTGATCCTGAATCAATAGAACATTGGAAAATAATCACCAATGCATCCACGATTTCTAGAGCCACTTCCTTAAGTACCCTGGGATGCAGACGACCAAGCCCCGGGGATCTATCAGCCTTCAGTTCCATCAGTCTACCCAGCACCATATCCTGCCTAATGTGGATTTCCTTCACTTTGTCACCCCAGATCCTCTGGCTAGTACACCAGGAAAATTGTTTGTGTCCTCCTTAATGAAGAGGATTCAAAGTACCTGTTCAACTCTTCTACCATTTCCTTGATCCTCATAATAAATTCACCCTTTTCAGTCTTCTAGGGTCCAATAACGGTGAATAACCAGGGAACTGCCGGACGATTCGTCGGTCTGCATCAGGCAATCATGGGTCTGCGCAGAGAGAAGCGATTGAGATGATATGCACATCATTGGCTATATTTAAGAGGGAGTTATATGTGACCCTTGTGGCTAAAGGGATCAGGGGGTATGGAGAGAAGGCATGTATGGGATACTGAGTTGGATGATCAGCCATGATCATATTGAATGGCGGTGCAGGCTCGAAGGGCCAAATGGCCTACTCCTTCACCTATTTTCTATCTGTCTATGTTTCTATCATCTGTTTAGCAATCAACAGCATCACCCCAGCAAATATTTCTGATTTTGAATATCTGTTGCTGCTGGAGTATCTCCTAATACAAAACAAGTCGGTTCCAAAGGTAGATCCACTCCCAGAATTAATTTAATCACTACCTGGATGTCTCTCCAGTATTGGTACAATTTGGGACAATTCCAAAAAATATGTGTGTGATCACCGATCTTCCCACATTGTCTCCAGCATACATTTGAGGTGTTACTGTATCTTGCCAAAACTAAAGGGGTCCTAAATACGCTCATTTTAATTTTCCAGTTGAACTCCCTCCAAGAGGGGCTGCTTGTCAACTTATGGCCCAAGAGACATGTCCTTCCCCTTGTTTCATCTGTAATAATAATAATGTTCATTTCCAATTCCCATTTCTGTTTTGTTTCTATAGTATTTCCTTTTATATAGTCTTGAAGTCCTTGATATAAATGGGATATCAAATTATTTTGTAACACTCCCTCTATAGTCATCATTAAAGTATTTTCCAAATTTGAAGGTAATCTACATATCTGCTCCCAATCTACATGTGTCTGTAAGTAGTGCCGTATTTGGAGGAACCTAAAGAAATCCGACCCTGACAGTCCAAATTCATTCTGCAAGTGCTCGTAAGATTTCAAGACTCCCCCACAAAAAAGCTGGTCCACAGTAATAAGCCCTTTATCTGCCCACTTTCTAAATCACTTATAAATTTTGGTGGGTATAAAATTGGGACTAGCAGCTATCTTCATTGCTCTGGATATCGAATTAAAAAGATTTCATTGTTTTCTTATAGCTAACCACGTTTCCATCATGAATTTAATCCAATCTACTTTTAATTTCTTCCAATTTACTTGAGTTAGAAATGGGAGCCCAGCCAGGGCAATACTAGGACATGCATGTTGTTCTATTTTCACCCATCCCGTTTCGTCATCGTTCGTTAACCATGCTATCACGGTTCTCAGCTGCGCTGCCCAATAATAATATTTAAAGTTGGGCATATTAGGCCCCCTTTTTGTTTTGATAACAACAGTGTCTTCAGTCTGACTCTGGGTCGCTTATTTTACCACACAAATCTTATTAACTCTTTGTCTAACGCCTTAAATGCCACGCCAGGAACCCCTACTGGTAAAGAATGAAATAAGAAAAGCAGTCGGGTCAAAATGTTCATTTGAACAACTTCCACTCTACTAATTAAAGATAAAGGGAGAATATCCCATCTGTGCATGTCTACCTTAATATTCTTGAGTAATTTACCATAATTAGCTTCATACAATGCGGTGATAGAGGAAGTGATGACAATACCTAAATATCTAAAACCCTCCCGAGACCAATGGAACCTGACCTGATCATTTAATTGCGAGGGCCACAGACATGACAGCATCATTGCTTCTGATTTTGAGTCAGCAAATAGTCTTCTGCAAATAGTGAAATTTTTGTTCATAGAAGGATGCAAACGCTTCTGTGATTTCTCGTGGTTGTGAGACTAAGTTTCTAGAAATCGGGTGTAGAACTTTAGAAACTGCTCGATTAGCTTGCTCCTTACACAACTGAAATGCCAAAAGGCGACTAGCCCTATTTCCCTTCTCATAGTATTTTTTATTAAAGAATCGAAGGGCTCCTTCTGCTTCATATGTTAGAAGCTCTTCTAACTCATGTCTTTTTTGTTTTAGTTCCTTTAACAAATTCTTGTTTCTATTGTTATTTTTGCGTTCTACTTCTAATATCTTTATTTTACTTTCCAAGTCAGATTGCTTCTTCAACCTATTCTTCCTTACTCTACTCGATATTTCAATCATTTTGCCTCTTATTACTGCTTTTGCACCATCCCAAAGCGTGGATAATGTTACTTCACTATTGTCATTGTGGTCAAAATACTCTTTGATACAATTCCTAATTTCCTGTGTCACTACGTTATCTGTCAATAAAGAGATGTCTGCCCTCCAATATTTAAAACTCTTTTCAGTTCCTAACTCCAAGGTAAGGATTATGGGCGCATGGTCACTGATTGTTATTGAACCAATTTTACAATCTACCACTTTATATGTATATTGTTTGAGATCACAAATCATGTCTATGCGCGAGTAGCTTCCGTGCACATTCGAAAAAAACTATAATCCCTCCCTCTTAGATTTTTATATCTCCATGAGTCTATTCATCCTAACTCCCCTAACATATTATTTAATATTCTGGATCTTTTTTGTTTGGTTGTACTCATCTGGTAATCTATCCAGCCTCCCATCAAGGACCGCATTGAAATCACCACCTAGTATTATCATACCTTTGGCATTTTCTGCAATTATATTTGCAATGTCTCTAAAGAACGAGTAATCATCTTCCGTTGGTGCATACATATTTATAATCGATACTACCATCCCACTTATTGTACCAATTACCATTACATATCTCCCCAATGTATCTTGAAGTACTTTTTCCACAGAGAATACTACATTTCTATTGAAAAGAATATCCGCTCCTCTCCTTTTCCCATAGGAGGCACTGAATACCTCACCAACCCACTCTCTTCTAAGCTTTTTATGTTCATTTTCCACCAGATGCGTTTCCTGAATCAATGCAACTCCACACCCTAAATTTTTCAGTTGGCTCTGAATTTTTCTCTTCTTTATGGGGTGATTTAAACCGTGGACATTATAACCTACTATATTTAAATTAGTCATTATCCCACGTGGTGTAATCTACTAGTTGCTTTCTATACCATTTTTTTCTTGCTCTGGTTAGCCTGTGAATATCCGCTGTGTTCAAAATTAATTTACTAGGGTATGATATAACAATAAAAAACATTTGCCAAACAAACAAATCAATAAACAATAAACAAATCATTAAATCAATATAGAATAAAACTTTACACATAGGACCAAAAAACAACAAAGAAAAAAGGGACTTCCTACCTAACAAACCCATCTGGACCCCCTAAACTAGGTGGTGTACCAGCTCCTCGTAAAAAGGCGAAGAGATGTGACTAGGTCTCTCCTGGGTAGCCCCCTTATGTGTGGTTGCAACTACAGTAAGGTTGCTCTAAATCCCACTTTGGGACTTTTGAATCACACTTATAAACAAAAATAAATGGCAGGTATCTCCCCCCCACCCGAGAGAGCCCCCCTGAATCCCTCTCTTTGATAGTACATTTAAATCAATTAGAAAATATAATACATTACAAAACCAGCCGTATATGTGCTGTGAAACATGGCATAATTACCCTTCGTCAAGAAAACAAAACAGGACCAGAGAGTGTATGTACAAACTATTTACATATTATTTGTCTCATCTTACACTATTATCTGATTGTATAGATGTTAATTGTCCACTTCATTATTTCAATGGTCTCTTTCAGACATTTTACCATTTGCACATATGACCCACGTTTCTGTGCTTATTTCAAACCTGTCTATAGTCCATCTCCTATGATACCCAGTATGGTTCAAAGATCTTCCTCTGACCGATTTGCCAATCCTCTCTGACCACTTGCTTTATGTGTCCCCCCTGACCAGTGGTCTCACAGCAGTTCTCTATTCAACACATCTCTGGACTCCAATCTGATGTAAATCCCCATCTTCTCCAGTGTAGGTACTGCCTCAGTCAATATCCTGAAGGATTTAACTCCAGAATCTAGGAAGATCTTGAGCTGTGCCGGGAATGGAGACTTGGCTTTAATATTTTTCTCCCGTAGTTGCTTAATCACCTGTCGTACCTCCTTACGCTTTCTCTGGACTTCTGGCAAGTAGTCTTGATCAAAATACACTCTGGCCCCATCATATATTATCTTATGCTGCTTCCAAGCCTGTTGCAACACGAGATATTTCATATAATAGTCTAAAAATCTGACTATTATAGATCTTGGTGGGGATAGCTCTGCACTCGGTCTAGCTGCGAGGGACCTATGTGCTCTCTCTATATTAATAGTTATATCTTCTGGGAGTTCTAGGGAATGCTTCAACAGTTCATTTACAAACTGGAACATGTCCTATTTCTCCTTTCCCTATGTGACTCCATATATCCGCACATTTTTACGCCTCGCTCGATTTTCCAGGTCCAGACATTTCTCTGTAATTTACCTTCTCTCTGTAACAGGTGGTTAATCACTCTCTCGTGTCTCATTTCCTTATCTTCTGTTGAACTTACTCTGACCTCCATTTCCATCCATTTTCCTTCCAGCTTTTCCATTCGAGCTGTTATATCCTTCATTTTATCCTCCACTCTCGTTAATCTCTGTTTGGTATCTTCTCAGGCTTCTTTGTGTTCTTTTCCCAACTCGCTCAACTCGGAGAGAATTCCTTGTTAAACTCGGCGTCTTGAGGGGATTCTCTGATCCCGTTTGGTTTGATGTTAAAATCATCTTTCTTCCAAAAACCCACGTTAACATTAACCGTAGATATTAATTCTAGACGTCTGGTTTATTTCTACCATTACAATAGCCTTATTGAATCGGCTCTGAATCGTTTTGCATTTACATATTTTCGATCGTCCTCCTCTTTAAATAGCCGCGTTACATCGGCACCTCCAAATTGCAAACATTCCATGATCTAGAAAACTGGAACGATAAACCCAGAGAGCGCACTACATCGTGTAGGAAATAACTGGAGTTGCAGATATACATTGAAGATAGCTACAAAATGCTGGAATAACTCAGGAGGACAGACAGCATCTCTGGATAGAAGGAGTGGGTGAAGTTTCGGGTCGAGACTTTTCTTCCGACTTTTTTGGGTCGAGACCCTTCTTTACACTGGGATGCTCTTCTTCAGATCCCGGGGATTTATTTGCAGATATGTGTAATTATTCTTTAAGTTTCATACAATTCCTGTTTCCCGATTAGTTCTAGAAACCCGTATCTATTCGCATGGGCCATAACCGAAATATTCGCTGTTCTGCAGTTTCTTTGTTTCCATTATACATTCACTCGCGGTGTTACACAATGTATTGCACGTACTTACCGGTTACTCCCGTTACTGCAATGATCATGTACAATATTTTCTCCACGCGGAAGTATATGAGCACCATTTTTAACATGGAATTACGTGTTCCGTTATATTGCAAGCAATCTCTCCGCATAAAATTAGAAGATCTTCCTTAACCAAACTGTTATACCTTTTTGACATATCCACTGGGACATCAAGATTTCAACACAGCTAATAATAGAGATGTTTTTAAAGTGATTAAAACAGCCGATCATGGCGCCTGCCGTGACGAAATATATCCAGTTCTGACATTAAATCGTGAAAGACATTGGAAGCGAAAACCGGATGACAGAAACGGGTACCAGCTGGGAACATCATCTAGGCAAAACAGAGATATTGTTTCGTTCCGTTGTGCATTCTTTAGCTGGTGTTCTTCGCGTTGCTTCAATCAGCAACGCAATTCCAATTGCGGGGAACCGTCTCAGGCCATGTGGCTCCTTGTCTGAAGAAGGTTATTGTGCGACTTGCGTCCACGGAATCAGAATCAATAGATCATTTTAATCTGACGTATTCCGTTCAAATGATAAAAAAAATATAGAACATGAATTACAACACCGACGTATATTCACAGAATTTCGCACTTGGAACTGGCACAAATTGCTGGAGTAACTCCGCGTTAGGCAGCATCTCTGGAGAGAAGGATTGGGCGACATCTCAGGTGGAAACTTTTTTCAGACTAGTCAGGGGAAAGGAAAACCAGAGATATACATAGTGATGTAGAGAGATATAGAACAAACTAGACTACGTAGCACCCGTTCACTTCCTGCTTCACACGAGAGTGCTGCCCCCCCAATTCCAATATTGGTGGTCAGTGGGGGGGGGGGGGGGGGGTGAGGGGGTTTCCCGGAGCGCTAGCACTGGTGTTGTGAGTCAATTCACAGTGAGTGCAGTGCCAACAATCCATTTCAATCCATTTCAAGTCAAGTCAAGTCAAGTCAATCCCTTTCAAGTCCGGTCAAGTCACTATATTTCAAGTCAAGTGAAGTCGTCAAGTCAATCCATTTCAAGTCCGGTCAAGTCACTATATTTCAAGTCAAGTGAAGTCGTCAAGTCAATCCATTTCAAGTCAAGTCAAATCGATCCATTTCAAGTCAAGTCAAGTCAATCAATTTCAAGTCAAGTCAATCCATTCCAAGTCAAGTCATGTCAAGTCAATCTATTTCAAGTCAAGTCAATTCAAGTTAACCCATTTCAAGTCAAGTCAAGTCAATCCATTTCAAGTCAAGTCAAGTCAAGTCAATCCATTTCAGGTCATGTCAATCTATTTCAAGTGAAGTTCATTCATTTCAAGTGAAGTCAACTCAATCCATTTCAAGTTAAGTCAAGTCAAGTCAATCCATTTCAAGTCAGGTCAATCCATTTCAAGCACAGGGCAGGTAAAACAACGCATTGTCATTTCATTTTCAATTTAGCATTGAAGATTCAGGCACGAGCAGGGCAGGCCAAACATCTCATGGCATTGTCATTTCATTTTCAATTTAGCACTGCAGTTTCAAGCACGGGCAGGGTAGGCCAAACAACTCATGGCATTGTCATTTCATTTTCAATGTTGCATTGCAGTTTCAAGCACAGGCAGGGCAGGTCAAACAACTCATGGCATTGTCATTTCATTTCCAATTTTGTATTGCAGTTTCCAGCACGGGCAGGGCAGGCCAAACAACTCATGCATTGTCAGTTACACAAAAAGCTGGAGAAACTCAGCGGGTGCAGCAGCATCTAAGGAATGAAGGAGATAGGCGACGTTTCGGGTCGAGACCCTTCTTCAGACATTCTTCATGCATTGTCATATTGTTTCCAATTATGCATTGCAGTTTCAAGCACGGGCAGGGCAGGCCAAACAACTCATGGCATTGTCACTTCATTTCCAATTTTGCATTTCAGTTTCAAGTACAGGCAGGGCAGGCCAAACAACTCATCGTATTGTCATTTCATTTCCCATTTTGCCTTGCAGTTTCAAGCACAGGCAGGGCAGGCCAAATAACTAATTGCATTGTCATTAAGGGCTAACAAATCATTTATTGCAAGTACATTGCAGACTCACAATTCAGTTTATTTACAGCTTAGAATCACAGTTGTGGTCTTTCCAAAGTGACTGGCTCACGTCCAGGCACCCGGGGTTTATAGTTCTGTCACCCCCTGGAATGGGCGTTACCTTCATCATGGTGAGTCACCGGCCAGAGGACCAATCAGCTGATCTCACGTTTTTTTAAACACTTATAACCTTCTTATTTTTCATTGATCGGAAAAATCCTGTGGGCTTCCTCAGCGGAGGAGGACTGTGAGTAAGATGGCCAAAAATCATAGCGATATAGGTTTGCGTTTTTTCCTAAAATCAATTTATACTGCGCAGACAGGAATCAGAATCAGAACCAGAATCAGAATCAGAATCAGATTTTATTCGCCAAGTATGTTTTGCAACATACGAAGAATTTCACTGGCCAGGTGAGTCATAAAATTCAAAGCAACAGACTCAAAAACACATAGTAACATGAATATCCACCATAGTGACTCTTACACATTCCTCACTGTGATGGAAGGTGAAATAAAGTTCCAGCCCTTCCTTTTTTTCTTCCTCGGTCAGGGTCCTCGAGCCCTCCATTGACGGGACAGTCTTGACTCCCATAGCCGACGGCGTTTCGGCCCTCCGCGTCGAGGCATTCAGCTCCTGCATGGGGGGGGGGGTTGTCAGCGATCGAACCTCGTGTCGGGACTGGTCAAACCTTCTGCGGCGTTGGATCTCCCGACTAGCCTCTCCCGAGACTGCGAGCCCTTGATGGTAAATCCACAGGCCATGGTGGAAGCGACCCCAGGCAAGGGATCCGCTCCGCGCCTCGCAGCGGGGCTCACGACAGTCCAAGGAGGCTTCCAGCTCCATCGATGGAAGGCCGCAGAGCCCGGAGAATGTGATCCAAAAATTGATCAAAAATTTGATCACAGGAGTACAGGGGTTTCTTGAAGTTAGAGAAATCACGATACATACCACTGGGTTGTCAGCTGCCCAAGCGAATTATGGGATGCTCTTCCTCTGTTATTCTGACAGGTCATTCCTGGGAAATCATTCTGACTCTCTACCCTGTCGATGCGTATCACGACTGTTTACATTGATATCCGGTCTTCCCTCAACCATCGACGTTCGAGAGAAAACAATCCAAATGTGTTCACCCAAGCATGGCAGGTCATATGAAACTTAGAGGGGGCAGGACAAACCTCGGCAGGTCATAGGTGAACAAAGGAAAGGAGGGCTTTCGATAGGCAGATGTTTGGACAAAGACCGACCTCCCTGGGAACAAAAGCTTTATTCCCGCCTCCACTTCACTGGAAATAAAACGGAGCTCCTTGTGAAAGTGGCAACATCAGTAGCTAACATTGTAAACAATTGGCATGGTCGGACATTGAGTAACTCATATTGCAGCTACATAAGACCAGATTTGCAGTGTTGTGTGAGGTTCTGGATGCCCTATCCTGCACTGCAGAAAGACAAGGAAGCTTTGGAGATGGTGTAGCAGAGATTTAACAGAATACTGCATGTTTTAGAGGGCAATAACTGTAAGGACAAAATGGGCTCACTTGAGTGTCGCAGGTTGAGGGGAGATCTGACAGAAGTGAACAACATCGTGAGAAGCGCAGGTAAGCAGACAATCAGAATATTTTTTCCAAGGTAGAAATGGTTAAAGACTAGAGGGCACAGCTTTTGGCTCAGACGGGAGTAAATGTAAACGCCATGTATGGGGCAACGTATTTGCAAAGGGGATAGTGGGTGCTTGGAACCGAGGGGGTGGGAGAAGGAGTAATGGACTAGATTGGAAACGGTGTTTAAGAGGCATTTCGATATGCACATGGATATGTAGGGAAATTGAGGTACAGGATGGAGTGTAGGAAAATTATATTATTTTAAGTTGGCGTCATGTTCAGCATAGTCATTGTGGGTGGAGGGGCCTGTTCCGGTTTGCCTTTCTGTTTGACTTTCAATATGTGACACGCACCTGGGCGAGTTGGTTGGAGGAGAGTACAGATTTGGCATCCACAATTTCTGCCATTGATATCACTAAAACAACATGGGGACAATGTCAGATTGTATCAAGATTATTGAGTAAGTGACGCAAAATAGATTGCAAGAGCCTCTATGAAGATCGTTGCGTCTTCTCTAGCCACGTGTGAGAGAGATGTCGGAGGACTTGAGAGTAACTATTGCTGTTCCATTGTAAACGTGGGGAGAATCTAAGGAATTGTACGTCCGTTAGCCTTATGGCAGTGGCCCCGTGCAGGGAGTATGTGAAGGCTTTGGACAGGAGCACAGGATGTATTCCTGAATGCTTGAGTGTATTAGCAACAAAGAGATTAGTCAGTCTTGGATTTTGTTTTCTTTGGAATGCAGGCGGTTGAGGGAAGTGCTGATAGAGGCGTGTAAAATCATGAGCGATGTAGACAGGGTGGACAGAAATATTTTTTTCCGACGATGGAAATATTCATTATGTGAGTGCATAGTTTTATACGAGTGGTAAAGTTTAACGAAGATGTGCGGGGTTGGTTGTGCAAACACAGTGGGTGGTGAATGCCTGAAGCAAACTGCCGTGAGTGCTGCTAGATAGAGACATGATAATAGCCTTGAGGGGTGGTTTGTACATGCACTTGTATATGCAGCGAATAGAGGCAGATGGATTGCGTGCAGGCAGATCGGAGTTTGTCTTGGCATCATGCACGGTGCGGACATTGTGGGTACGAAAAGCCTGCTGTTATAATAATGGGAAGTTCGTTCTGTACTGTTCGTCCTCTGCCACGGTGCAGCACACCCTCGGCACTGTCAGTCGGTCAGTCGGGCGGGGGTCGGCAAGGCGATCACCTGAAGTGCGTGGAGCCGGCGAGCAGTCATGTGCCGAGCCTCGCTGCACCAAGGTATTCACCAAAAGCCTGACATCGACGATTGGGAGCACCGAAAAGGAAAGACCACTTTCATTGGATACGATCTGGCGCCTGGACCCCAAATGATTGATGCAGCTCTGAGATCATGCCGTGCATTAAATGATCCAGCGAGTGCAATCCGTATTTTCCAAGCAGCGAAGGATAAAGCCGGAACTCACAAAGAGTTACGTTACTCAAGAACCCAGGCCCACGCTGGAAAAAAAACACACTCCCTCAATGCAAGAGCCCTGAGGGATGTCCGTGACCGCTGAGCCCGCGGAGGATGGAATAAGGATGGGGAAAATAGTAGTGTTGCGCTCTCTAAAATACTGGTGGGCTCTTTGAACGGCACCGTAGCAACAGTGCGACGTTCTCTCTCAGCACAGCTCGCACAGAGTGACCCGCTCTCACCACTGCTCTTCGCACATTTCAATACTTCCTCCAAACTTTCCGTCCCACAGAAACGTGCCCTTTCTTAAGATTCACAGAGTTGTACCGCACAGAAGCAAGCTCTTCGCCAAACTCCATTCCCCACCATGGTATTCGAAATTGCATGCGTTTGGCCAATGCCTTTCTAAACATTTCTTATCCATATACCTATAATCTTTAATACCTCGTGAATGTACCGCCTCTACAGCATTCTTTTTGAGTTCGTTCCATAGACCGCCAGCCTTTGTGTGAATCCTCCGATCCCCAGTAAATAATTTAGTTCTCAACCTAATCCAGTGTCTCTCGTCACCACCCATACTATCTACGCTTCCCATGATTTTATAAACCTCTGCAAGGTTATCCCTCAGTTTCCTTCGATCCCACGAAATTTGTGGCCCGGCCGATCCAGCCTCATTCTAGTAGCTCCAGTCCCCCAGTGCAGGTATCATACATGTCCATTTTTTATGCATCCCCGTTGGTTTAAGCACATCGTTCTTGAAGCGGGTTGAGCAGAAGTGCACACACAGTTGCCATCTAAACAACGTTTTGTAAAACTGTGACATGACATCCCAATGACATTCCAAAACTGTAACATGACCTGTACTCAATGCCTTGACCAATCCAGGCAAGCATGGCATACACCTTCTTCACAACTCCATTTACCCGTGTCGCCACCTCCCAGAGATATGTACATGGAAAGAAGCAGAGGGTGCTGGTGGGAGGTAGCTTCTCGGACTGGAGGCCTGTGACTAGTGGTGTGCCTCAGGGTTCGGTGTTGGGCCCATTGCTGTTTGTCATCTGTATCAATAATTTGGATGAGAACGTACATGGGCATGATTAGCAAGTTTGCAGATGACAGGAAAGTGGGTGGTCTTGCAGATAGTGAAGATGGTTGTCACATTTTGCAGCAGGATGTTGATCACTTGCGTAATTGGACTGAGGAATTGTTCATGGAATTTAGTACAGACAAAATGTGAGGTGTTGCATTTCAGGAAGACTAATATAGGCATCAACTACATAATGGATGGTAATGCTCTTGGGAGTGTTGTAGAGCTGAGGGATCTAGGAATTCAGATATATAGTTCGTTGAAAGTGGCACCAGGGTAGATAGGATGGTTACAAATGGTTTTGGCACATTGGCCTTTATCAGTCAGAGTATTGGCCCCATACCAGAAGCGTCCACGTCGCGGGGCTGGAAACTGGAAGTATCCCGAGCTAATTCTGCTACCACCATCATCTATTGCGACAAGTGATGGCTTCCATTGATTGTCGCCGGAAGCTTGCGTTCTTTTCAGGACGGACGATAACAGCAAGGCCAACATTTGTAACAAGATGGACACGAAAAGAAGAAGAAGAGAGTCAGAGTATTGAGCAAAGTAGTTGGGAGGTCATGTTGCAGGTGTTAAGACGGGGGTGAGGCCACATTCGGAGTATTGTGTTCAGTTCGGGGCACTATGTTATAGGAAATATGTTGCCAAGCACGAAAGGGTGCAGAGAATAATTATTAGGATGTTGCCAGGACACAAGGGCTTGAGCTGCAGGGCGAGGTTGAGTAGAATGGGACTCTATCCCTGTGAGCGCAGCAGGATGAGGGGTGATCACAAAGAGGTGTATAAAAGCATGACAGGAACATATCAGGTAGACGCACAGAGTATCCTGCGCAGAGTATCCTGTGCATCTCCTGGCCTAGTTTAACTTCCCAAAATGCATCACTTCATGCTTATCCACGTTAAATTGCAATAGCAAATCCTTGCTCCCTTTGTCTATGGATCTACATCCTTTTGAAAGGCGAGGGAGGAATGATTCAATCTGAAACTGGGGGGGGGGGGGGGGGAACCATTTTCACATAAAAGGTGGAGGATGTATGGGGTGAGCTGCCAGAGAAGGCATTTGGGACAGGTAGCATTGCATTGTTTAAGAAGCATTTAAGAAGCATTAAGAAGCATAGGTCAGGTTTAGAGGGAATTGTGCCAAACGCAGGCAGGTATGACTAGTGTAGGTAGGGCATTTTGGTCGGTGTGCGCATGTTGAGCCGAAGGGCCTGTCTCCACACTGTATGCATCTATGACTGTGACTCTATCTTACATCTACATCATGATATTTAATAACAATCCCAAGGACCTTGATATTCACAGTGCATCTCCTGGCCTAGTTTAACTTCCCAAAATGCATCACTTCATGCTTATCCACGTTAAATTGCAATAGCAAATCCTTGCTCCCTTTGTCTATGGATCTACATCCTTTTGAAACCTTAGGTAATCTTCTTGACTTTGCACTGAATCAAACCTTCTGGTGCTATCTGCAAAACTATTAATAATGTCATCTATAATCTCTTTCAAATCATTCACATACATGTCAACAATAAATAACTCAACACGTATTCCTGTGACACATCGTTGGTTATAAGTCTCCAAAATTAAAAGGCAACCTTCCACTACCACCAATTGCCTCCTCCCAACAAGCCAGTTTAAAAAAAATTCATATTGTCATTTCACATTAGATCCTATGCAATCGAAATTCCTGGATGCGAATGCCACGCAGGAACTTGTCAACTGTAGGGCGGTTCAGTGGCGAGGCGGCCCCATAGCAGAAGCGTCCACGTCGCGGGGCTGGAAACTGGAAGTATCCCGAGCTAATTCTGCTACCACCATCATCTATTGCGACAAGTGATGGCTTCCATTGATTGTCGCCGGAAGCTTGCGGCCTTTTCAGGACCGACGATGACAGCAAGGCCAATATTTGTAACAAGATGGACACGAAAAGAGGAGTGGCGCGGCAGGGAGAGCTGCAACCTCATGTCGTCAGAGACTGAGCTTCGGTTCTGACCTCGGGGTTTTGTCTGAGAGTTTGTACTCTTTCCCTGTGACCGCGCCGGTTTCCTCCGGAGACTCCGGTTTCCACCAGGATTCACTTCCACTTCCCAAAGACTAGCTGCTTTGTAGGTTGTTTGGCCTCTTCACGTTGCCCGTTGTGTGACAAGTGGATGGAACAGTGGCATGGATCGCACTGCCGTGAACTGCTGGCATGGGCTTTGTGGGCCGGAGGGCCAGTTATCATGGTGTACTTCTAAACTAATCTAAACTAGCCTATAAACCCAACTCAATTATATGTAGTCTACCACCCTGTCTTCGTCAGACCTCGAGAACCCCCAATAGCCTCGCCCAGTGTGGCGCTCTTTTAGCACTTCCCTTCTAACAGTGCGGTGCTCTCTCAGCACCACGCCACCACGATTCAGACACTCCCTAAGCAGTATCCTTTAACAGTATCGTGCTCCCTCCCACTTACTCAAAACTGCCCTTTGCAATGTGTGGTGCTCCCTTAGTTCTGCTCTTCCCACAGCCGGCACAATCCCAAAGCTGCCCTTCCCAATATGTAGCGCTCCGTCTATTCTATCTCTCCCACATCGCGGTATCCCCTCAGCATAGCCCCCCCTGCGTCATTGCCGCTGTCCCTCGGTGTGGCACAATGCCAGTGCCTCCTCTCCGCTCAGAGGCGTTCGCCGATTCCTGCCCTCGTAGTTAGCATGCATAAGCGAGTTCGGTATTCCGACCGCGCATTCCCAGGTCATACACTCGCGATAAACACTCCCGCCAACCGTGCGGGCGCATGCACACAGGCCAGCACGTCATCCGCAGCCAGGAATGAACCCGGGTCCCCGGCGCCGCAAGCGCTGCTGACCATCTAGACCATCCCCGTCTTCTCCCGAGTGCCCCACCCCCATCCGGCGGCGCCCGGACGCGTCGGGAGTCAGACGGGAGTGGCGAAGCAGCGTAACTCCAGCTCAAGTCTGCCTGACCCGCCGGGTTAACCTACAGTTCTGGACTGTCGGAAGTCAGACGGGAGAGTTAAGCAGGAGTTAGCGCTGCTTCTCCGTACTGCCTCTGTTGCCTGGGGCACCGCTCCCGTCTGACTCCCGACAGTCCAGGACTGTAGGTTAACCCGGCGGGACACTCAGTCCTGTCCCTGTCCGGGGGCGGCCGGAGGTGTCGGGTCGAGCTCGCAGCCGGCACGGGGTGGAGGCGCTGGCTCCAGCTCGGCTCCAGCGGACCGGAGACCGTCGGCTGCGCCTCTTTCCTTATCCAGTAGCTGTCGGTTTGCCCCCTCGGTGGAGGGGGCAAACTGTGATTGCAAACTGTGAGTCAGTCGGAGTTGGGATGGGCAATCAGTTGGACTGGAGCTGCTTGTATTCTTCCAACATCAAAGGCCCTGCTGGTGGATGGTGTTGTGACTCAGAAGGAGACTAAACCTCTCCTTGTGTGTCACAACACCCTCCACCAGCAGGGCCTTTGATGCCGGCGAATATCTCTGGAGAAGGATCTCGACCCGAAACGTCACGCATTCCTTTTCTCCGGGGTTGCTGCCAATCCAGCTGAGTTGCCGCAGCACTTTGTGTGTGGCCCTGTTGATGGCTGGTGTTCGGCTTTCGCCGGAACAGGGGAGTGGGGCTGGGGTGCGGCTGGCGGTCCCCGTCCCGTCGGAAGTAGGAGCGGGGTTGTACCGCTGGCGGGGCCCGTTCCTCGGATGTATGAGCGGGGTTGTGCTGGAATAGGCGCTTCTTCTCCGCGCTGCCTGTGGGCCTGGAGCCGGCGCTGCTCCAGGGTCGCCATGGACATCTCGCGGGTGGGGGGGGGGGGGGGGGGCGGTCCAGTGGCGGTCCGGTAGAGCTTGCGGCGCCGGTGACGCGGATGAGGCGCAGGTCTATGAGCACGCGGTGGCACGGTTGTCCTGAGTGTGTTTTTCGCGAGTGATCTTTGACAAATCCCATGATACCTTGCGGTTTTCAGAATACCGAACTCACTTATTGTGGGCGGCTCGCTAGTTCAGTGAGCTACCGTTGACTCGCGTTGAGAAATGTCTCCTTTAAAACAGGCAGAACGTGACTCCCACAAACCGACAATTGGGAAATTACTCCATGTCTCAACTGACAACTGACAGCCAACTGTCAGTTGTACCGAGGCTTGTGAAATATGGAAGAGGGACACTTCCTCCTGCTGCTTTCTTTGCTTCATCGAATCATGGATCACCCCTGTACCACTTGTACACTGCACACAATCCTATGGCAGGAGGTAAGGCGACTGCGCCTGATTTTTTGGTCAATGCTTTGTGGTGCACTAATGTGGCGGTTTTAGTAAAACTCACCCACCTTGACCTGGAATACATTTTCATAAAATGCCTTCCCTTTTATCTACTCGATGCAGTTCACTACACTCTCTTGTCATATTCGTAGATACATAGAATGTCGAAATCAGGAGCCTTCGGCCCAACTTGAAATGCCACCTAACAACATTTACAAGTTATTTAGACCGATACATGGTTAGATTCCCACTTAAGCTAGGCTCATTTGTCCATGTTTCATCCACATTCCTCTTAGACATTCCTTCCCATGCATCTGTCCACCTGTCTTGTAAATGCTATTATTGTACTGCCTGAAACACTTCCTCTATGCGTATCAACCTATGAAAAGTTTTGCCTGACTCTTCCACCAAATATCCCATCTCTCCTGTTAAAATTGTGCCCTCAACAGTGGGAATAATACTGTGCATGGTCCTCTTACCCAGGGGCCTCCAAACCTTTAGCATGAGGGCCACATTATATATTTGGCACATTTTTGCGGGCCATAGGAAAAAGTAAACAATTATCATATACACACACACACACACACTGACATACACACACTGACATACACACACAACACATAATGACACACACACACACTGCTGGACACACACACCGGACAGACACAGATAGACACACAAACACAGACTCGCACACACAGACAGACACACCCAGACACAGACTCACGCATACAGGTTCTCTCATACTCTATCTTTATCTCTCTTTCCCTTTCACACATACACACGCACTGTGAATACCCCCCAGACATACTAACAAAGACCCATGCACGCATAATGCTCACCCATCGGAAAACACACACACACACAGCCAGCTACCAATCCGCATATCTTTGCAGGGCTGACGAGAGAGAGAGAGGGAGAGGGGGGGGGGGGCAGAGAGAGGGAGGAGAGAGAGAGAGGGGGAGAGACAAAGAGAGGGGTGACAGAGACTCAGAGAGAGGGGGGGTGGGGAGTGAGAGTGGGGAGAGAGAGCAAGCGAGAGAGGGGGGAGAGAGTTAAAGGGGAGAGAGCGAGAGAGACAGAGAGAGGGGGGGGAGGGGGAGAGAGAGAGCATGTGAGAGAGAGAGAGAAAGAGAGAGGGGGGAGAGAGAGTGAAAGGGGAGGGAGAGAGAGAGAGAGAGAGGAGGGGAGGGAAGGGAGGGGTTCCCCTGGCCGCTTCGGCACGCGTAGAGCGAAGACCCGGTCAAAGGGTCCAGGCCAGTGTGGCGCCCCAGAGCGGGAGCTGTTCACAGGTCATCCTCACGGGGGGAGACTGCTACACACCGACTCTGGCCGACCATGCCACCAACTAACTCCCCCCTCCACCATCTCCCCGTCGCTCCACTTCACACCCCATGCTACCACCCTGCACAACTTGCCTTTGCAACACAGGAGTAGCGGTAGAGTAGCATCACAGCGCCAGAGACCCAGGTTCCATCCTGACTACGGGTGCTGTCTGTACGGAGTTTGTGCCTGCGTGGGTTTTCTCCGGGTGCTCTGGTTTCCTCGCACACTCCACGTTTGTCCCAATTTAATTTGTCCCAAGGGTGTGTAGGATAGTACCAGTGCGTACGGGCATCGAGTCAATGGACCGAAGCGCCTGTTTCCGTGTTGTTTTTCTAAAGCTGCGCTACCACAGGACCCGCTATGTAGCCCACCACACGCAACGTGTAAAGAGCTTGCTGCGGGCTGGATAAAATCTCGTGGCAGGCCGCATGTAGCTCGCGAGCCACAGTTAGGAGACCCCCAGTGGTCTTCTGTAAGATCACCTCGCCTGAACCCTACATTCCAAGGAATAAACCTGAACCCTACATTGCAAGGAATAAGCTTCCCAACCTCTCCTTGTAACTCATGCCACCTACAACCCTTCCCATTCAACGCCAATGTGGTACTGGATGAATTGTGCTCGGTCCACGGCCTTTCGCTCCATCGCTCAGCCACAACCCGCACGGTCTGAACATCTATTTGTTCAATTCCTCCAGGCCTATAGGCAATAATTGGAGCCCTAGGCCCGAACAAAAAATGCAAAAGAGTAGTCGATTGTAGGGGTCGAAGACCCACTAGATGGAGTCGAAATGAATGTCTCAAACCACAACATGAACTGTCAATTTCCCTCCACAGATTATACCTTGCATGGGGTACCTTCGAGTTTTTTTGAGAACCAATTAATCCAGGCTATATATTTCCCTCTCAATCCAGTTTCCTGGCCTTCTCCCAACAACCTTTGATGCCCTTAATTATAAATAATCGATCAATCTCCACTTTAAAATTATCTAATGACGTGGCCTCTAGGCCGTCTGTGTCAATTAATACCATTGATTCGCCACCCTTTAGCTAAATACATTCCTCATTTCCAATCTAAAGGTTATTCTGAAGCTGTGCCCTTCTTCTCATTACACCATGTGCATCAACCTAGTCTTAACGAGTACCTTGCCTCTAATATCATGGGATCCTATCTATCTCCTGTCCTACCAACCTTCTGGGACCTCGCCTGTGCCTTGATAGGATGCAAGAATCTTCTTCCGGGCTCTTGTAGTTTCCCCTCTCAATAGCCTTGGGTAGATCCCATCATGCCCGTGGACTTACCAACCTTAATAGCCTTGAAGGGTCCTAACACCACCTCCTTCTTGACCTTAAACTACATGAGCGTCCCCTACTCACATTCGCTACTGTCACTGAATTACCCCTTCATTTTGTGTCTATCTTCTATCTACAGTTCCTTCATACTGCCTCCATGCCCTTCACCTTGACGAGTGTAGATGCAACTTCCATGCCCTTCACCTTGACGAGTGTAGACGCCTATTTCCTCGGACTCCAAACATAAATTATCTCCTCTATCCTTGACTGGTCCTACCTTCTTCTCAGTTACATTACTCCTGTCAACGTACATATAGAACGCCGTACAAGGAATTCTCAGTCATCTGACTTGCCAACATCATCTCACACCAGCATCTTCCTCACAATTCTCTGCTCGAGTTCTTTCCTGGTCACTTTGTATTCCCCAACGGCTTTGTCCGCTTTAATCTTCCTGACCCCTACATCACATTGCACTTTTTTTCTGGCACCGTTTAGTTGTATTTTTCATGTTACCCCTCAGCTAAACCCTCACCAAAAGGGCAGTTTTGTCCACAGCTGTTTCATTTGGAGAAGCGGCCTGAGACAGTCCTGTCTGACCAGTTCCTACATTTCTGGTGAAGACTGGTGCATGCGCCCATGAATCAAAACCCTATGAACCCACGCAGATCTGGAGTGACTCGCCCTCGTGTCATTGAACCCTACCACCCCCTCCCTCCCCCCCCCCCCCCCCCCCCCCCCCAGCTTGTGCAGTGTCATTACTGGAATCTATCACTGGGTCCTTGGTTGCAAAACAACTATACGGACATACAACAGTAGAGAATCAGATCAGGCCCTTCGGCCCACTTTGCCTCCATATCCAAATCCCACGTTCGCAGTAATCCACGTGCTTGCATAAATGTATCATCTGAATGATATGACAAACCACTGTCCATTGGGTGGAGAAGAATCGTAACATGACCTGTGCTGTCAATGTGTCATCATATTATCAAAGAGCCTACAGACAGCCCCTGACTCATATTTCCACCTTCTTTAATTTTCCCATCTGCATTTCCCCTCACACCCTCACGACTTCTCCCTCCTATCCCTTGATTGTTATTCCCATCCACCTACAGGGAAATATACAGTTTGGCAGCTTACAACCCAGCAATATGAGCATTTTCCCTAACCTCAAGTAACCCTTGCATCTCCTCTCTCACTGCCCCTGTTACTTTTCTGCATATCTTTCATTCCTTTGTCCTGTATCTCTCTACATCAGCCTGTATCTCTCGTTTCCCCTTCCCCTGACTCTCAGTCGCCGATTTATTTTCTCCAGAGATGCTGCCTGACCCGCTGAGTTACTCCAGCTTTTTGTGTCTATCTCCGTGATGTTGGGATTGGCTTCACTCGGACCTGAGCTTTCACACTCTCCCAACGTCCCGTTTGGAGTGGATCGTTCCTCTTTCTTCACCCTGTCCGAGTAACGGCCCGAACATTGCATATCTCCACCGCTTGTACTTGTGCCTTGCTCAAGGTCCCATTGCCCAAGACTGAACAAACGGAGCTGCTCTTTCTGCCAATACAACGCAAGCGCTCGCATGCATGTGACCTAGATATAAACTCGGATGAAAGCAGAGTACCTCACCTCCCGTGGACACCGTGTGGAAGGTGAGTAATTTTTCCTTTGGACTGAGAATCCCATTTTATCAATGGGGACAATTACCCAACAATAGCCTGAAACCCCCTACCTCATTTGTTAAAACGTTCAAGAGCCCACTCTCAGACAAATTCCCACTTGGTTCCTGAACCCGAGAACCCTCTGAGGTTCTGAAGCAGGTGGAACGGGAATATTTCAAAGGCAAATAAATCGCAGGGAGAACTCAACGGATGAAGCAGCATCTGTTTAGGCCAATGAAGGTCAACGATCTAAAAACGTACAGGTACTAGGAACCCGAAACGTCACCTATTCCTTTTATCTACAGATGCTGCCTCAGGTTCTGGGTTAATTTGCTTCTGTAGATTGTAAATAGTGTTAGTGTACCGGCGCGCGATTCGATGGGACGAAGGGCCTGTTTTCACTCTGTATCTCTGAAGTCTAAACATTTGGATTGAGACACCGCGACTCTATCTCCCCTCGGTTAATGCTCGACCTGCTGAGTTCGTCCAGCACTCGGTTTCATGGCTCCAGATCCCCGTATCTGCAGTCGTTTACGTTTCTGTCCTCAAAGCTGATTCAATATAAACCAGGGTGTTTAATGACCAATTAACTCACCAACCCACATGTTGTTGGGGGATGGGAGGAAATCGTAACACCCGGTGGTAACTCACGCGGTCAGCGATGAAAACGTGCCAACTCAATTCCAGCAGTACTGTGTGATGTGCATCGAACCCGGATACAGTGGAGGAAGGAACTGGAGATGCTGGTTTAAACCGAAGCTAGACACAACATGCTGGAGTAACTCCGTGGGATAAGCAGCATCTCTGGAGAGAATGAATGGGCGACGAAGGGTCTCGACCCGAAACGTCACCCATGCGCTCTCTCCAGAGTTGTTGCCTGACCCGCTGAGTTACTCCAGCATGTTGTGTCTCTCCAGGTACTGTGAGTCAGCAGCACTACCCTCTGCGCCACTGGACTGTCCCAAGAGAAAGGAGAAACTTACTAAGCCGGGGGTTGGGCGTGGTCGCTGGTTGTATTGCGATAGCTCTTTCGTAGAAAATTGAACGTAATAGGGTGCCTTCCCGTGTTGCTTTGTTCTACTAATAAAGTGCTGGAGCTTACCTCTCCCCCCCCCCCCCCCCCCCCCCAGCCTGAGTCACATTCCTCTGTCTTTGGGATCCTTGCAGGATGAGGGCCCGTTACCTCCTTCTCTTCACTTCTCTCTGTGCGGTACCACACTTCGCAAAGCCACAAGGTAAGACCATCACCAATCTGCTTCCACTCCTCGCGAACACAACGCAACACAACGGCACATGGATCGGTCTTGGACTTCTGTGTATTTCCTTCCTGTCACAAAGATAACTGGTCGGTGTGGTTCAGGCCAGGCAGAAGTGGTAGATTCTCAGCTTGTGGTGGGTATCTCTGTTAAGGCAGACAGATAGAATGAGATGGAGTAAAACTGGGGTGGGTAGAGGGGGGAGGGGTCATGTTGGAATCTGTGTTTTTCTGCCTCTGCAGTGTTTGTGGGCTTTCAAAGTATTCGGGGGAGCGGTCTTTAATCTGGGTAAACACAGTTTGGGCGGCATGGTGCATGAATTGTCTCCAAAGGAATATACATGTAGAACAACGCAGCGTCACACAGTAGCAGCCTTCTCGCCGTCTGTGCCGAGAATAATGCCATCATAAATAATTCATTTACCTACACATCGTCCATATTTCTCCATTCCCTGTGTTTTCCTGCATCTGTCTAAATGTCTCCTCAATGTTTCTGTATCTACCTCGACCATTTCAATTGTCCACGTGACCCATGTAGGCTTTAGTGTCTGAGTAAAATGACCTTGCCTCGCCAAGCTCCCTCAATCTTTACCTCTCAACATAAAACTGCGCCCTTTGGTATTTGGCATTTGCATAGTGAGAAAATTACTACCCTATCTATACTTTTAAATACTTCTGGCAGGTCGCCATTCAGCATCTGCTCCAGGGAAAATAAATCTGAGTTCGCCTAAACTCTCCTTTTATCTAATACCTAGACATGACTCCCCAGTGGGTTGGCGAATCTGTGCAATTCATTGCCACAGGCCAAGTCAATGGAAATGTTTAGGGCAGATAGAGACAGATTCTTGATGAGTACGGGTGTCAGGGGTTATGGGGCGAAGGAAGGAGAATGGGTTTGAGAGGGAGAGATAAATCAGGCACGATTGAATGGCGGAGTCGGCTCGATGGGCCAAATTGACTAATTGACTAATTGACTAATTTGGCTCCCAAATTATGAATTTATGAACTTGTATCAAATCAAAAGCTGGCGAACCACTTATCTGCCCTCTCCAAAGCCCCCACACCTTCCTGCAACTGGGCCACCAGATCTGTTCTTCAAATGTGACCCAACTAAGGTTTATACAACTGCAACATAACTTTCCATCTTTGATATTCAATGTCCTGACAAGCCAAGCACCATCTCTACCGACTTGTCCACTTGTGGTTCGCCTTTTAGGAGGCTATAGATTTGCAGCATAATAGCCCTCTCTGTACATCAATCCACTTGTGGTTGCTGCCATTTCTTACGTACTATCGTCACCGATTTCACCCGTCTGGATTGACTGGCAACTGCCATTGTCCTCGCTACATTTCCAAACGATACACTGAGTCACAGATTCAGACAAACACAGCGCAAAAAAACGGCTTATCGCCCCAAACTATCCACGTTGATTGATCCTACATGCAATGAGGATTCTGATAAATATGCCAAAAAAGAAGCAGGTCTAAGGATTGGCATAATTTCCAGTTCACCAAGAGGGGCAAACAAGGGGGAGGAGGGGATGGAGTCGGGGATTAAAGATGCAGGTACCATGAAACAGAATGCAAAAGGTGAGTCATCAAGATTTTTTTAAATGACAGGCCAACGTGCTTTGGTTCCAACTTCACATTGGAGAGTGCAGACAGCTTCCTAGAAAAATATTTCAGAATCGAGGATCCAGTGACTGAGCAACCAAAGGAAATTAATTAACCAAACCAAACAACCGAAGGAAATTAATATGATGGTGGGAAAAATGATGACGATTAAGGTCGGCAAATGCCCACAGCGTGCTAGCGCTGATTCGCTGGGCCGAATGGCTTGCTTCTATGATGTACAGCCCAATGTCTCTATAACCTGGTGATTTATGTCCACAGAATCAAAGGCAGTTGCTTTGGGAATGGTGCGTGTGTTATGGTCATCTTTCAAAATCCTGGAGTATAACAAATGGAGTGTAATAAATAAGTATAGAAGTTGGGAGGTCATGTTGCAGTTGTATAAGTCGGTGAGGCCGCATTTAGAGTATCGTGTTCAGTGCTGAGCATCATGTTGTATTAAAGATTTCAAGCTGGAAGGGGAACAGAGAAGATTTACGAGGATGTTGTTAGGTCTGGAGATTCTGAGCTAAGGGGACAGGTTGAGTAGGCTGGGACTATTTCTTGGAGCACAGGAGGATGAGGGGGTGATCTGGTGTATAAAATCACGAGAGGAATAGATCGGGTAGACGCACTGTGTCTCTTGCCCAGAGTTGGGGATTCGAAGACCAGAGGAAATACATATAAGATGAAGGGGGATAGATTTAATAAGAATCTGAGGGGTAATGTTTCACACAAAGGGCTGTGCGTGTATGGAACAAGCTGCCACAGGATGTAGTTGAGGCCGGGACTATCCCAACGTTATAAAACAGTTGGACAGGTACATGGATAGGATAGGTTTGAATTATGGGCCGAATGCGGGCAGGTGGGACTAGTGTAGGTGGGACATGTGGGTGTGGGCCAGTTGGGCCGAAGGACCTGGTTCCACGTTGTATGACTATATCTCTATAAATATAATATCCGCTAGGCGGTTAGCAGTTGATTGCTCCTCTTTATACGGATGTTTGACTTTGAGTTTTATTCCGCAGAAAATGTAATTGCTGCAGTTCGGGCCACTCAGTCGACCACTTACCCACATTATGGTGACGCAAACAACGCCATAGATGGAAACTTTGACACTGAGCTCAGTCACTCATCGTGTAGCTGCACCGGCCGACAGTGCCGACCCTGGTGGAGAGTAGATCTGCAGAAACACTACCGTATCTTCGTCGTCAACATCACCAATGTGAACCGCAGAGCCGACAGGCTGAACGGAGCCGAGATCCGCATTGGAGACTCGCTGGAGAACAACGGGAACAACAACACTCTGTGTGTGGATGCGCCCTACCCCTCCCCATCCTAACGTGGACACCCCCCTCCCATGTCCCACACAGCCACTTCCCGTTCCTACGCCCACATCACACACATGCACGGACACGCCCCACAGAAGCCCCAAACTACGCTCACACCCCCCGCCCCCTCCCCACCGCCACATAGAGACACACAACAAAGACTCCTCCATCCCCTACACAAACCCCCTCACATACCCCTCTTTAGACTCCACAGCTCCAAGAGAGGTGTGTGTTGATATTCTGGGCATGTGGTCAAGAAGCAGGGGGCCTCGAGGTACATTAGATTGGATAAGCCCGCCAGGGGCAGCAGAGAGGTAAGAATGGACATTTCTGAGGCGGTGAAGGGGAATTTGGGCCACAGGAGAGGTCACAAATGAATGAAGAACAGACAACATCGTTCCTCTGTTTAAAAATGATTAGATTGACAAATCAGGAAATTGCAGGTCGGTGAGCCTTACGTCAATGGTAGAGAAGTTATTGAACATACAAAACATAGAAAATAGGTGCAGGAGTGGGCCATTCGGCCCTTCGAGCCAGCATCGCCATTCAATATGATCATGGTTGATCATCCAAAACCAGTACCCCGTTCCTGCTTTCTCTCCATATCCCTTGATTCCATTAGCCCCAAGAGCTACATCTAACTCTTTCTTAAAACATCCAGTGAATGTTCTTCCACTGCGGCAGAGAATTCCACAGATTCACAACTTTTCCTCATCTCAGTCCTCGATGGCCTACCGCTTATTCTTACACCGTGACCGCTGGTTCTGGTCTCCCGCAACATCGGGAACACTTTTTCCTGCATCGAGTCTATGCAATCCCTTAAGTTTGCATATGTTTCTTTGGCATTCTCAAGGTTGTGAGGTATAGAGCAGTGTATGGAGTAAGAGAGGTTTTCATCCGGTAGATCCTCAGTGATGTATTTCCAGGGTGCAGGTGCCAAATATGACAGGTCAGGGATGAGAGTGTAACATATAAGAGGGAGGACGTTCACGCAGTGGTAAACGTAGATATGATCGCAACGTTTAAGTGGCAGTTGGGCAGATGTATAAACAGGCAGGGAATGGAGGGATACATACCTGTTCAGGCCGCTTGGATTACTTAGACTTGCATCATGTTTGGCACAGATATGGTGCTCTGAAGGACTTGTTCCTGTGTTTTACTGTCCTATCATCCAGCACGAGTGGATAAGGTGGTAAATTAATTAACATGCCTTCATCGAGCGGGACATAAAATATAATGAGGTTTGGTAATAAAACATTATTTAGGCTACAGCGGTGTATTGTATGCCGTTCGATGCGACTCATTGCGGGACAGATGTGATAACCATATAACCATATAACAATTACAGCACGGAAACATGCCTTCTCGGCCCTTCCAGTCCGTGCCGACCATTTATTTTCCCCTAGTCCCATCTACCTGCATTCAGACCATACCCCTCCATTCCCTTCCCGCCCATATACCTATCCACTTTACTTTTAAATGTTAAAATCGATCCTGCCTCCACCACTTCTGCTGGAAGATCATTCCACACAGCCACCACTCTCTGAGTAAAGAAGTTCCCCCTCATGTTACCCCTAAACTTCTGTCCCTTAATTCTCATGTCATGCCCTCTTGTTTGAATCTTTCCTACCCTCAATGGGAAAAGCTTATCCATGTCAACTCTGTCTATCCCTTTCATAATTTTAAAGACCTCAATCAAGTCCCCCCTAAACCTTCTGCACTCCAAAGAATAAAGACCTAACTTGTTCAACCTTTCTCTGTAACTTAGTTGCTGGAACCCAGGCAACATTCTAGTAAATCTCCTCTGTACTCTCTCTATGTTGTTGACATCCTTCCTATAATTAGGCGACCAAAATTGTACACCATACTCCAGAATTGGTCTTACCAATGCCTTGTACAATTTTAACATTACTTCCCTACTATATTCAATGCTCTGATTTATAAAGGCCGGCACACCAAAAGCTTTCTTTACCACCCTATCTACATGTGATTCCACCTACAGGGAACTATGCACAGTTATTCCTAGATCCCTCTGTTCCACAGCATTCCTCAATTCCCTACCATTTACCATGTACGTCCTATTTTGATTGGTTCTACCAAGATGTAGCACCTCACACTTATCAGCATTAAACTGCATCTGCCATCTTTCAGCCCACTCTTCCAAATGGCCCAAATCTCTCTGTTGACTTTGAAAATCTACTTCATTATCCACAGCACCCCCTATCTTCGTATCATCTGCATACTTATCCAATTTTCCAATACGGGAGATGATCCAATTCTCCAAGAATTACTCGGAATAGGACCTTTCAGTTGAGAGGAGAGACTGGACGGGCTGGGGTTGTTTTCCGTGCTGCAGATGAGGCTGAGACGGGAGGAACTTGGTGAAGAAACACACGATGAGAGGCACAATAGAAAGAGTGAACCGCGGAAGCTTTTTCCCCATTGTACAGGTACCAAAACTAGAGGTTCTGAGGTTGAGGTAAGGGGGAGCTGATTTAGCTGATTTGATGAAGAAGTTCTTCCCCGGGGGCGGGGGGTGCTGATTGCGATCAAGAGCGCACTGTCTGACGGAATGGTGGAAGCAGCGTCTCACGCACGTTGGAAATATGTGGACGTGCACATGATAGGTCATGTGTCGAATCCTAACATTTAGATTAGTGTAAAGGAGCACCTGCTGCAGGCTGGTATGTTGGGTCAAACCACACATCATGACTCCACAATTCAGTGGGTGATTGGTCGGCACATCAGGCGGCAGGATAGAATCGGCCGGAGGGATGAGGGGACGGGAGAACGAGGCAGAAGATCCAATATTACCATCTCTCTGGACGTGCCCGAGTTAAGGACGCCATGTAAGTTGTCAGTGTGTGGGGATCTCAGACATCCCGTGTCCTCGGCTCAGTTTGACTATCCTTTGGTGAGGTAACTGGCAACTGTATATTTCCGAAGATAGACACAAAAAGCTGGAGTAACTCAGCGGGTCAGACAGCATCTCTGGAGAAAACGAACAGGTGACGTTTCGGGTCGAGACCCTCCTTCTGTCACGTGTAAACTGCTGTCTCAGTAGAAAATTAGAAAATAATGAGAAAATGAAGTGAACTGCCAGAGATAATACCCATGCAGACACACCCAGACAGCATCTTTGGAGAGAGGATTGGGTGACGTTCCGGGTCGAGACCCCTCTTCTTCATTCCTTCTCTCCAGAGATGCTGTATGTCCCACAGAGTTACTCCAGCACTTTGTGTTTATCCTCGATTTAAACCAACATGTGCAGTTCTTTCCCACACATAATCTCATGTACCTCGGTATTTGCCAATAAGTGTTTCACTCTTTGATACATCAAGGGAACTGTAGGCAATTGATTGCCCATCACCACAGTCCACGACGAGAATGTCGTTCTATCTATTGTAACCTGTAAACCTTCTCCTTTCTCTTTTCCCAGCTGCGTAAAGATCAATTACATACCCACCGGAGGGACCGCCAGCTTCTACTGCGAACCCGCTGGAGCTCACGGGCGTTATTTGAACATCTACCTGCCGAGGTGTGGGGTTTTTCTCACCCTGTGCGAGGTGCAGGCGTTCGGAGCCCACGACCCTCACTGATCCAGTCCAGGTGCGACCACTGCCCTCGCCCCCGTCCCCACTACAGCACTTTCTCCGCTCCTCTCTCACCGCCCCTCCCCGATCCCTCCTCTCCATCCACTCTCCCGTGTGTAATCTTTCCTTTCCCATCCCCTCTCATCCCATGCCTCACCTCTCATGTGCTCACTCACGCATATTTTCTTCGTCGTGGGGATGACAGAACAGGGCGCAGTGTTAGAGTTGCTGCTTTCCAGCGCCAGGGACCCGGGTTCCATCCCGACTACGGGTGTTGTCTGTGTGGAGTTTGTACGCCCCCCCCCCCCCCCCCCCCCCGCCCGCCCGCCCGCCGTGACTTGCGTGGGTTTTCTTCGTATTCCTCCCACACTCCAAAGACGTAGGTCGATTGGCTGAGTATAAGTGTAAATTGTCCGTAATTGTGCGGGGATCGCTGGTCGGCGCTGATTCGGTGGGCCGAAGGGCCTGTTTCCGTCCTAAACGAAACGACCCTTACTTCACCTGCTACAAGCATTGGACCAGCATTCCATGTAGAACTTATCTTGTGTAGATACAAAATGCGGGAATAACTCAGTGGGTCAGGCAGCATCTCTGGATAGAAGGAATGGGTGACGTTTCAGGTTGAGACCGTTCAGTCCCGGGAGAGGGAGGCGCAGAGATATGGACGGGTAAGGTGTGAAAACGAGACATCAAAGCGGGCGGGGATCAAAGAAAATGTAGAGCATTGTTAGCTCGGAGAAGGTGACAGCGGAGCATACAGAGACCTAGGAAGGGGGAGGGACGGAGAGAGAGGGGAAGGGTTACTTGAAATTAGAGAAGTGAATATTCATACCGCTGGGTTGTAGGCTGCCCAAGCGAAATATCAGGCACTGTTCCTCCAATTTCTGTTGGCCTCACTCTGACAGTGGGGGAGGCCCAGAACAAAAAGGTCAGTGTGGAAATGGGAATATAATCTTGGTATTCCAAGACTTTGTTGGACAAATTCCTTCCCAGTGGATCCACTGTTCCCAAATACAATAAATCAACCATTAACTGAGGGTGTGCCGTGTGCTTCTCATTCCAGAACCACTTTATGCTTTCGGTTTGTGCAACCGGTTCAAATTGTGAACGGATCCAGCTTCATATCCCACGCTATTCCGGGTTGTCCTCGCTTCACGCAGCAGTTTAACCGCGATGGTGGGTATAAGACCGGCGAGTGTCCTCCCTCCATTCACTACCCGTACGGAGGTTTCCTTTCTCTGGGCCTACGTGCAGATTACAATTCGAGCATTTTCTGTCTGAATAAACCAGCTGTCTGAAAATCCTCCGTGTCCCGAGTCCAGTCTGTTCTTGTTCACCAACCACGACCAAGGAGGTGCAGCGAATGGTCAGGAACGAAAATGATGAAATCAGTCTTTATTGCAAGAAGATATACACAAAAAATCTGGTAACGTAACGGATCAGACAGCATCGCTGGAGAAAAGGAACAGGTTTAAACCAGCATCTGCAGTTCCTTCCCACACATTAATTGCAAGAAGGTTGGACTTTAGTAATAGGAAAGAGAAAGTTACAATTTACAGAGCGAGGCCACACCTGGACTCATGTGCACAGTTCTATGCCCCTTCCTTCAGAGAGTATATCCTAACATCGGACATTGGGCTAATTCATGGGCTGAGTGGGTGGTCCTGTCACGTAGCGAAATAAATTATATTATATTATAGGAATTGAGAAGAATGAGAGGTGCCATGACTGGAAAAAGATATCATATGTTATGACAACTTCGATACTGAGCTGATTTCACCCGTCAAAAAATCCCGAGTGATGGATGAAGTTATTAGATTCGAGGTCGCCCAGTTAACGCGTGGCCTGCTTGGGAACCACTATCAGCCGAGAGATCACTAAAATTAATAGCCGGAGGGTCATGGGGAACGGATCACTGAGGGATATGAAGCGAATGTTACAATTGTACAGAGTGAGGTCACAGAGTGAGGCCACACTTCCAGAACCAGGGGTCACAGTTTAGGAATAAGGGGTAGGCCATTTAGGCCAGAGATGAGGAAAAACTTCTTCACACAGAGAGTTGTGAATCTGTGGAATTCTCTGCTATACAAGGCAGGGAAGGCCAATTCACTGGATGTTTTCAAGAGTTAGATTTAGCTTTTAGCGCTAAAAGAAACAAGGTATATGGGGAGAGAGCAGGAACGGGGTACTGATTTTGGATGCTCAGCCATGATCATATTGAATGACGTTGCTAGCTCGAATGGCCGAATGGCCTACTCCTGCACCTATTCTTCTAGGTTTCAATGAATGTAAGCTTATGATAAGGGCACAGGGCAACGGACAGATGTGATTGGGAAGAGTCACAGTGGAAGAATTGAGACATGGGGCAAATCAGTCATGCTCATTGCGAAAGTTTGGGGAAACTTCCTGCTCCTGATTCCAATTTCATACAGATATTGCACTAAAACCAAGTCCAGGTCAGGTCTATAGCATCGGGTCTTACAAGACTGTAGATCCACCCTCAACAGCACAATCACATACAACTCATCTACAAACTCATGGAAATAGGACTCAACACATCCCTCTACCTCTGGGTCCTTGACTTCCTGACCAACAGGCCATGATAATTTAGGATGTGTGACAATACAACCTCCATGATAAATTTCAACATCGCTGCTCAGCCTTCTATTCTCCTCCTATACTCATGACTATGTGGCACATTTCTCCTGTACCTTCTGTTACATGGTTACAGTTAAAATCACCGGGGTGGACTGGATCACGGACAACAAAGGGGTGGAGTACAGGAAGGAGATGGCAAACTTCCAATCATGGTGTCAGGACAGCAAACGCTCCGCCAATATCGGCAAGGCAAAGGAGCATGTTATTGCCTTCAGGGTGCGGGGTGGCGTTGTGGCATAATCAGCGTTAATGGTGCCCAAGTGAATGGTTGAGTGCTTCATGTTTTATTGACGTAAATATAACCAACAATCGGTTGTGTAATCGACCAACCACATTACGGTGACAGTCCAGAGCGCATACCAATGCCTCTACTTCCTCAGGAGCCTGAAGAAATTCAGCATTGCTCCAAGGACTCTTACACATTTCTACAGAGTTTGGTTTGGGAACAGTTCTGCCCAAGACCGCAAGAAGTTGCAGGGAGTTGCAGAAGTTACAGGTAGCCCAGTCCATCACAGGGACCAGACCTCCCCTTCATTGACAGCCAACATAATGAAAGACCTGGGCTGGACAGAGTCGCGGTGCTAGTCTGCTGCAAGGCAGTGCTATTGACCCGGTTTTGATCCTGACCCAGGGTGCTGTGTACCTGTTGTATGCACGTTCACCAGGTGACCGCGTGGGTTTTCTCCCGGTGCTCCCTTCCCTCCCACATCCCATTGGCGTGCAGGTCTGTAGGTTATTTGGCCTTTCTAATTGTCCATTTTGTGGTGGGATAACTAGTGTGAACGGGTGATCAATAATCGGAGTGAACGGGGTGGGCCGAAGGACCTCCATGCATGCTCTATCTCTAGATTAATATTCTAACAGGTCGATTCCCTCCAAGGACCCCTACAGTCTTTTCAGGTGAGACAGAGGTTCACATGCACCTCCTCCAACCTCATCTACTGCATCCGTGTTCCTGATGTGAGCTCCTGTATATCAGCGATCGTTTATCGAGGCCCACTGGGTCTCTCAATTGCTAACCATTTTAACGCCCCTCCCCACACTGACCTTCCTGTCCTGTGCCTCCTCCATTGCCAGCGCGAGGCCACACGCAAAGTGGAGGAACAGCACTATATTTCAATTAGGTAGTTTATAACCCAGTGGTATGAATGCTGAATTCTCTTCGACTTCCACTAACATTTCTCTCCCCCCACCCACTTTTTTTTTAAGGCAGAAAGGCAGAGATAGATAGATTCTTGATTAGTATGAGTGTCAGTGTTTATTGGAAGAAGGCAGGAGAATGGTGTTAGGGGGGAGACATAGAACTGCTATGATTAAATGGCGGTGTGGACTTGATGGGCCGAACGGCCCATTCTGCTCTTATCACATGACCTTATAACCCCCTTCCCCCCCCCCCCCCCCCTCTCCACGTACCCCCTTCCTCCATCCTAATCATTTAACCAGTTCCACAGCTTACACAATATATCCCTCCTGAGATCACACGTTCCACAGCCAACAACTGGGCTACCAATGAACCACCCTCCCCGAGGTCATCTGTTGCTGGTCCTGATGTCCCTTGGTATTTACTCGCCTCCTGTTCTTCCCCGGCAACTCTACACCTTGAGGAAGGCTCCCAGCCTGAAACGTCACCTATCCTTTTTATCCGGCGTTGCTGCCTGACCCGCTGAGTTACCCCATCATTTTGTTTCTATTTTCCATAGGTTTTAAGATTGTTTTGACTCAAGGGGGAGTTGTTCCTTGCTGGAAGGCATTAAATTGCACAAAGCATGTTAGAATGTTCTTAGGTAGGAGCTCGGCAGGGTGAACTGGACAGGGCTGTTATTGGGTAAGTCCACATCTGACGAGAGGGAGTCACATAAAGGTCGATTGATCGAGGTTCAAGACCAGCATGTTAAAGTAAGGAGGAGGGATAAGGATGGCAAAGTAAGGGGACCTTGAATGTCAATAAAGGTGATAAATTTGGTCAAATAGAAAAAGAAAATACATATAAGAATGAAGAGAATAGAATCAGACACGGCTTTAAACAATAAAGAACAAGGACATAAGAACTCAGTGAGCGATTTGCAGGAAGAATGGGGGCCAGGAACTCGCTTCAATGAGTCAGATGAATAAAAATGTCATCTTTTTTTTAAACATTAAAAACAAGAGATTGTCTAGGGAGAAGACAGATGAAGTTGAGAGCTTGTGTTTGGTGTTCAGGTATTGCAGACGGGGTACTAAATAAGTATTTTGCAGCTGTTTTCACCTGCAGGAAGTATATGGAAGTCTCATTCAGAATGGAGAATACTAATGTAAAATGGTAGAGTGAGATTAAGAAGGGGGGGGCAGATGTTCAGGTTCTTGAAGTGCATTAAGGAGGATGTGCTGGAGAGAGAGGATGGGGGGGGGGGGGTGATGGGTGGAATCGGCCAAGGTTGTCTAGGGAGGTTGTCTGTTCTCCATCACTGCTCAGTGGCTCCTGTGTTAGAGGGAGGGGTATTGGACAGGGATGCTATTGGCCGTCAGCGTCCAGTACGATGGCACGTTGGCGCAGCGGTAGAGTTGCTGCCTCACAGCATCAGAGACCTGGGTTCCATCCTGACTATGGGTGTTGTCTGTACGGAGTTTGTATGTTCTCTCCGTGACCACGTGGGTTTTCCCTGGGTGATCCATTTTCCTCCCACATTCCAAAGACTGATAGGTTAGATTAATTCATTTCGGTAACAATTTTCCCAAGTTTGTAGGATAGTTCTGGTATATGGGGTAATAGCTGGTTGGCGCTGACTCAATCTCTTCTGGGGTAGGGGGACCTGTTCAAAAGGGACGCGTTACACCTTAACTGGAGGGGGACTGACATTCTGGCAGGCAGGTTTGCTCGGGCTGCACATGTGGCTTCCGATGTCCTTGTTAGGCCGAATAAATGCCATAAAAACGTTTCTACCACAAATTTTATACCTGTTCCAATCTATCCCAATATATTTACCCAAAAAGTTTTTTAATCAAGGCATATAGTTTGCGTTAATTAATGATTTATATTTCCTAGTAATTTGGGTACCCAAATGCTTGAATTTTTCTGTTGCAATTCTAAAAGGGAATTTCAACAGATGTGTCAGCTCTTGAGGTTTTATCGTCATAATTTCGCTTTTTTTCCAGTGTATTCTCTATCCTGAAAAGGAACCAAATTCCTCTATTAAATTTAGTATATTTGGTATGCTAATTTGCGAATTTGTAATATATAATAAGTCGTCTGCACATAATGAAATGTTATTATTTGAGTGTTTGGTATTATATCCATTAATATTCAGATGACTTCTTATACTTTCTGCTAGAGGCTCTATCACTAGGCAAATAGTAAGGGCGATAATGCACACCCGTCTATTGCCCCTTGATAATTGGAATTTCGGGGATAATATATTATTAGTCAGTATTCTAGCTGTCGGCTTATCGTATAATAAATTTACCCATGAGATAAAATTATCTCCCGTATTATATTTTTGCAATACTTTCAATAAATATTGCCATTTTACTGATCAAAAGCTTTTTCTGCATCCAATGAAATAATTGCTAAGTCTTCCTCTTCAGTTTTATGTGAGCACATTAAATTAACTAGGCATCTCAAATTGTTAAATGTGTATCTCTTGGGTATAAACCTCGTTTGGTCTGGATTTATTAGTTTGCTAACATATTTACTCAATCTTCTCGCTAGGGTCTTTGCTAATATTTTTTTTACGGTATTTAGGAGAGCTATGGCTCTATATGAGCCTGGGTCTTCTTGATCTTTATTCTTTTTAGGAATAAGTGCAATAGTTGACTCGGTTAGTGTTTCTGGTAGTATATTTTCTTTAAAAGCATGTGTATATAAATCTTGTAAGTGCGGAGAAATTATCTCATAGAATCTTTTATAGAATTCATTACTAAAGCCGTCTGGTCCTGGCGTTTTACCATTCTTCAACAAATTTGTTTCTTCTATTTCCTTAAGTGTAATCTGAGCTCCTAATTCCTCTTGTTCCACCATATTGAGTTTTGGAAGATTACAATTGTCTAAGAAGTTTGTAATTTTAATATTATTTGCAGAAGCTTTAGATGTATATATATTCTGGTATACTTGAGCAAATCCTTTATTAATGTCTTTAGGTAATGTTAGTAATTCACCTTTATCTGATTTAATTTTAGTGATTGTATTTTCTGTTTCCCGTTTTTTCAGTTGGCGTGCTATGAGTTTATGTGGTTTATCACCAAATTCAAAATTCTTGTTTTGTAATTTGAAATAATCTTATTATTCTTGCCGATAACATTTTATTTAATTTATATTTTAGTATTGTTATCTTATTATGTTTATCTATGGTTAGTTCTTTGGCATTTTCTAAATCTAATTGTTTAATTTCTTGTTCTAACTGCAATGGTTCAGTGTTATTCTTTATATTTTGGAAAGCTTGATATGAAATTATAGTTCCTCTAATAAATGCCTTAAAAGTTTCCCATAATAAAGAGGGTGAAATATCTGGTGTATCATTTGTCTCAAAGTAGAATATCATCTGCTCTTTTAAATATGTACAACCTTGTGAGTTGTTTAAGATTTGGGGGTAAAACCTCCAGAATAATTTTTTATCAGACATTCCTTCTTAAAAAGAAAGTTAACGGTGAGTGATCAGAAATAATATTATTATGATATTTAGAGCTATATGTATATGGAATTAATTTTGTGTCCACTAAGAAATAATCAATACGTGAATATGTTTTATGTACCGTTGAATAAAATTAGTATTCCCTTCCTACTGGATTACCAATTCTCCATACATCTGTTATGTTTGTGTTTTTTATGTATGTACTTAGGAGTTCACTAGTTTCAGATTTTATGTTAATCCTTTTTTGTTTTGCTGACTTATCCAGATATGGATCTAGGATGCAGTTGAAATCTCCCCTATTATCACATTTTGATATTTAAATTCTGAAATTATATCCAGAATTTTACTAAATAAGTGGGGGTTATCAAAGTTGGGAGCATAAATATTTATCAAAGTAAGTGGACTAGAGTGAATTTCTCCTGTGACTATGACGTACCTCCCCTCTTTATCTGCTATGATATTCTTTAATTTGAATGATATACCTTACGAATAATAATAGCCGTGCCTTTAGATTTAGAAGTAAATGAGTAGTATGTTAGCCCGTTCCAATTTGCCTTCAATCTTCTCTGTGTTTGATGTTTCAGATGTGTTTCTTGCAAGACTGTTGAGTGCTTTTAATTGGGCAAAGATCTTACCCCTTTTAATTGGTTCATTAGCGCCCCATATATTCCAGCTACAGAACGTGATTCCTCCAGTTTTCTTTTGTTTATCGTCTTGCATTGCGAATCATGTTAATACCTTTACTTCATATGGTGCAACCAGGTACCTCAGAACTCTAGGTGATGGGTGGTCCTCCCTAGCTGTTAAGTTTTGTTGGCATCTCCCCTTCAAAATAGACCTTAGAAAAGACCAGAAGGTGTAAAGTGGTGAAAAGATAATTAAAAAACAAAAAGTGATATATCTAAAAATAAGGATATTATAATTTTTTAAAAACCATGAACAGGTGGTAGAAAAATTCTTGTTGACTTCCGTAGCTGTTGTTATACATTTCGCTCTGCCCCCTTGACTAATTATTATTAAAAGGAAGAGAGACCGATTCAAAATAAAAAACTATAAGATTAAACGCATTTCAAATCTAACTATTGGAATGTATCTTCAAACAAAGGCAAAAAAAATTCCAACATTAAGTATATACTTAAATATAACAGTAATTATGTTAATTATATATCCATATCTGACGATATGCTGAGAATTATTACATTTCACTCCCCAATTAAGTCTCATTCTTTTGTATTAGACAACAGCATGTTCCAAGGAGTTAACCAAATTCCGACCCTTGGATAGCTTCCAAGTACCTGAATCTCCTTCCCCCCCCCCCCCCCCCCCTTTACGCAGTTTAAACTAGATCCACTATATCCATAAGATTTGTTAATATATTGTTAATACATCATATTTAACACATTATTCTTATACTTAGATAATAATTAACATCATGAGATAAAAATCAATCATTATTACTCTGTGCTTTAATATTACACAATAGTGGGTTATTGTTATTGAATTAATTCTATTAGTTATATAATTTATGTTAGTATATAATTGTATGTTTCTCAAGTCATAAATTTCTGTGTACTTCCATTAATATTATTTTTCCGTATTCCAAAATTCCGTTTTTTTTCCCCACCACGGTTTTTCTTGTTTTCCAAGTCCATTGTTGAGAGTGAAACATAAAGTTTGACCTTGAGTTAACATTGAGTTAACATTCCAAAGATAAGGTGTCTTTAAAAAAACATTCCAAAGATAAGGTATATATGATTTTAAAGTCCTTTCTTCGCCACTTCTCCTCTGTATTGTTGTGGGAGACCGACTCCTGATAATCAGTCGGCCTCTTTTGTGATACTTTGTGCCTCTTCTGGATCCGTGAAGGCACGTTCAACAGAATCATAAGCAGTCCTCATCTTTGCAAGATATACTATTCCATTTCATACTCCAGAAATTTCTTTCAATATCATTCATGTCTTTGTGAACCTGTCCCTCTTTTCCATGATTTCTGCTGGATAGTCACAAAATAATCTTTGCTTATCCTCTCCAAACATCAAATTCGATCCGTATGGAATCAGTTTCATAATTTCTTCCAGGGTAGAGATATCATAAAATTTCACAATAATCCGTCTTGGGGGGGCAGCTAAGCTTGTTTGAGCCTTACGTCGAACCCGGTGAGCCACGTCTATTCTCGGGGTTACAGGCAGCTTGAGTACTTGTTAAGTAAGTTGGCAGGAAACTCCTGAGGGTTTTGTCTACTCTCCTTTCCCTCTTTTACTCCAACTATTCTTAAATTCTGCCTCTTCTATCTCGCTTCCAAGTCCAGACATTTATTCTTCATTTTAGCAAGTTGCCCCCCAGTACTTTCTTGTTCCTTTCTTAGTCTCTTTATCCCCTTAGACATCTCGGTCATTGTATTATCCATTCCATCCATAGCCGAAGCAGTATTCTTAAGCATTGTATCCAACTTCTTATTACAATCTTTTTCAACCCGCTTAATTTTTTTGTTTAAATCCTCAATTTCTTTTTAAAAAAAATATTTTTATTAGAAGCAATGCATGTTGCCAATGATATAACAGTTTTTTAAATACACATTTAACTTGTTTCAAAAGTTATACAAATATTACAAAATGATTTATATAAGCTTCTATTTTTTTTAGAAAGTAAAGTAAAAGAATAGTTGTATGATCAACGAAGATGGAGATTAAATAATATTGATTATGACTATATAAGAAAAATTTTAAAAAATTAAAAACAAAACAAACAATAAAAAAAAAAATACAAGCAAACAATTGTTATATAATAAAAAAAGATTGAAGTATACATCTTAACAATGAATGGACCAATTTCACATAACAATATCTATAGAGACGTGTATACAAATCTGAAAATAGATGATTTCATCTAATCCTACAACCGGGTATTTGTTGAGTTACAATGCAATCCTCCTCAATCTCTGCAACCGTTTAGTTAAGTTATCAATTTTCCCCATCAACTTCTCATTACCGTGTTTAATTATTTCAGAGATGCTTTTGTCCAGCGTGGCATTCCCCTCTCGTATCACTTTAGAAATGTTTTCAGTAACTGAAGCTGTTACTAACTTTTCCAGTTGTTCCATTTGTTCCTCCTTTGAAGTAATTTCTGTAGAAGGACTTCGAGAGTCAGCTTCTTCTTCTGAGCTTCCAGTTGATGTTTGAGGGGTTTGAGGAGTCTTACCAAGTGTTTTCATGTGGAGTCTTGTAGCAGGTCTTGCAGCAGCTTTTGCAGGTTTCTGGCGAGGTTTCCCTCTTTTCATTTAAAACTGCCGGTAATCTCCATTTTTTCGTGGCGATTTCTGATGAGGTCACTTACACGATGTCAAACAGCTCTGGTGACTATTTTTAGATCAGTCCCGTCCTCCAAACTGGCTTTTTTCAAGATTTAGCGGGAGAGAGCTGTGCCTTTGTCAGTTCATGGCGCCACCGGAAAGATGGAGTTGAAGGGGAAGTGAGTACAGGAAAAAGTACAAAAGATTCTCGAATTAATGGGAAGGAAAGTTTGAGAAGGGATAAAAGAGTAAGGTCAGGCCAATTCCGAGCGGTGCGAAGGGGGACGTGAATATGGAGGTCAAAGTGTTGTATATGAATGCGCGAAGTATAAAGAATAAAGTCGACGAGCTTGAGGCACAGTTAGAAATTGGCAATTATGATGTTGTGGGAATTACAGAGACATGGCTGCAAGAGGGTCAGGGCTGGGAACTGAATATTCAAGGGTAAACCTCGTATCGAAAAGACAGGCAGGTGGGCAGAGGGGGTGGGGCAGCTCTGTTGGTGAGGAATGAATTTCAGTCGCTTGCAAGGGGTGACATTGAAACAGGAGATGTGGAGTCAGTATGGATAGAACTAAGGAATTGTAAGGGTAAAAATACCCTAATGGGACTTATCTACAGGCCCCCAAACAGTATCCTGGATATTGGGTGAAAGATGAAGACTTAAAATTGGCATGTAGCAAATGTAATGCTGTGGTTATTATGGGAGATATCAACATGCAGGTAGACTGGGAAATTCAGGTTGGTACTGGACCCCAAGAAATGTGACTTTGTAGAGTGCCTTTGTGATGGATTCTTGGAGCAGCTTGTATTGGAGCCTACCAGGGAGAAGGCAATTCTGGATTTAGTGTTATGTAATGAACCAGATTTGATAAAGGAACTTGAGGTTACTGAGCCATTACGAGGTAGTGACCATAATATGGTCAAGTCTAATATACAATTGGAGAGGGAGAAGGGTTGATCGGAGGTGTCAGTGTTACTGTTGAATAAAGTGGACTATGTGGCCATGAGGGAGGAGCTGAACAAAGTTGACTGGAAAGATACCCTAGCAGGATCACCGTGGAACAACAATGGCAGGTATTTCTAGGAATAATACAGAAGGTGCAAGATCAGTTCATTACTAGGAAGAAGAACGATTCCAAGGGGAGTAAGGGACAACCATGGCTGACAAGGGACGTCAGGGACAGTATAAAAATAAAAGGGAAGTACAACGTAGCAAAGATGAGCGGGAAGCAAGAGGATTGGGTAATGTTTAAAGAGGAACAGGAGATAACTAAAAAGACAATACGGGGAGAAAAGATGAGCTACGGAGGTAAGCTAGCCAAGAATATAATGAAGGATAGTATAAGGTTCTTTAGGTATGTGAAGAGGAAATAAATAGTTAAGACCAAAGTTGGACCCTTGAAGACTGAAAAAGGTGAATTTATTACGGTGAACAAGGAAATGGTAGATGAGCTGAACAGATACTTTGGATCCGTCTTCACTAAGGAGGACACAAACAATCTTCCTGATATAGTAGTGGCCAGAGGATCTGGGGTGACAGACGAACTGAAGGAAATCCACATTAGGCAGGAAATGGTGTTGGGTAGAATGATGGGAATGAAGGCTGATAAATCCCCTGGGCCTGATGGTCTGCATCCCAGGGTACTTAAGGAAGTGGCTCTAGAAATCGTGGATGCATTGGTGATAATTTTCCAATGTTCTATAGACTCAGGATCAGTTCCTGAGTCTATAGGAGGGTAGCTAATTGGATTGGAGGGTAGCTAATATTATCCCACTTTTTAAGAAAGGCGGGAGAGAGAAAACAGGGAATTATTGACCAGTTAGCCTGACATTGGTGGTGGGGAAGATGCTGAAGTCAATCATAAAAGATGAAATAGCGGCACATTTGGATAGCAGTAACAGGATCGGTCCGAATCAGCATGGATTTACGAAGGGGAAATCATGCTTGACTAATCTTCTGGAATATTTTGAGGATGTAACAAGGAAAATGGACAAGGGAGAGCCAGTGGATGTAGTGCACCCAGACTTTCGGAAAGCATTTGATAAGATCCCACATAGGAGATTAGTGGGCAAAATTAGGGTACATGGTATTAGGGGTAGAGTGCTGACCATAAGGCTCGGTGCTGGGACCACAGCTACAGTTGCTTGCAAAAGTTTTCATACCCCTTGAACTTTTCCACATTTTCTCACGTTACAACCACAAACGTAAATGTATTTTATTTCAGATTTTATGTGATAGAACACAAAGTGGCGCATAATTGTGAAGTGGAAGGAAAATGATACATGGTTTTCAATTTTTTTTATAAATAAAAAACTGAAAAATGTGGCGTGCAAAAGTATTCAGCCCCCTTTACTCTGATACCCCAAATAAAATCCAGTACAACCAATTGCCTTCAGAAGTCACCTAATTAGTAAATAGAGTCCACTTGTGTGTAATCTAATCTCAGTATAAATACAGCTGTTCTGTGAAGGCCTCAGAGGTTTGTTAGAGAACATTACTAAACAAACAGCATCATGAAGCCCAAGGAACACACCACACAGGTCAGGGATAAAGTTGTGGAGAAGTTTAAAGCAGGGTTAGGTTATAAAAAAATATCCCAAGCTATGAACATCTCACGGAGCACTGTTTAATCCATCATCCGAAAATAGAAAGAGTCTGGCACAACTGCAAACCTACCCAGATATGGCCGTCCACCTAAACTGACTGACAAGGAGAGCATTGATCAGAGAAGCTGCCAAGAGGCCAATGGTAACTCTGGAGGAGCTGCAGAGATCCACAGCCCAGGTGGGAGAATTAGTCCACAGGACAACTATTAGTCGTACACTCCACAAATCGGGCCTTTATGGAAGAGTGGCAAGAAGAAAGCCATTGTTGAAACAAAGCCATAAGAAGTCCCTTTTGCAGTTTCCAACAAGCCATGTGGGGGACACAGCAAACATATGGAGGAAGATGTTCTAGTCTGATGAGACCAAAATGGAAGTTTTTGGCCTAAATGCAGAACGCTATGTGTGGCGGAAAACTAACACTGCACATCACCCTGAACACACCATCCCCACTGTGAAACATGGTGGTGGCAGAATCATGCTGTGGGGATGCTTTTCTTCAGAGTTTTTCTCAAAGCTGGTCAGAGTTGATGGGAAGATGGATGGAGCCAAATACAGGGCAATCTTGAAAATAAACCTGTTAGAGTCTGCAAAAGACTTGAGACTGGGCGGAGGTTCACCTTCCAGCAGGACAACAACCCTAAACATACTGCCAGAGCTACAATGGAATGGTTTAGATCAAAGCATATTCATGTGTTAGAATGACCTAGGCAAAGTCAAGGCCTAAATCCAATTGAGAATTTCTGGCAAGACTTGAAAACTGCTGTTCACAGACGCTCTCCATCCAATCTGACTGAGCTTGAGCTATTTTGCAAAGAAGAATGTGCAAAAATTTCAGTCTCTAGATGTGCAAAGCTGGTGGAGACATACCCCACAAGACTTGCAGCTGTAATTGCAGCGAAAGGTGGTTCTACAAAGTATTGACTCAGGTGGCAATACTTTTGCACGCCACACTTTTCAGTTTTTTATTTGTAATAAAATTTGGAAACCATGTATCATTTTCCTTCTACTTCACAATTATGCACCACTTTGTGTTGGTCTATCACATAAAATAGTAAGATTAAACGAGAACTTACCAGTTTGAAGTTTGATCTTTATTTTATGAGTCGTCGAGTTGAGGGACTACGTGAAGAACCCCGTACAGCCGTTCGTGCGTCAATCTTCAAAGCAACAGTGTGAAATGACAGCAAATAATAACTGAAGTGTAATGGTAAGATAAAGACTAGAACCACCAGATGAAATGTATGACGGCTGAGAGCGGAGGGCACGTAGTCCCTCAACTCGACTCCTCATAAAATAAAGATCAAACTTCAAACTGGTAAGTTCTCGTTTAATCTTACTATTTTACTTCGGAGTCACGTGAGTGACTACGTGAAGACTTCAAAGCTCTATGATTTCATGCCGTGTGAAATGAGTATACACAACCACAGCTGCTTCATTGACAAATGAAGGGAAAACATTCATAATGCATACAGTCATAACATAGATGTAAACATGCTAATGCTGTTTAAATGAAACAATATTTCCATCTCTCACCCAGATGGAACATATAACCAGAACATAAATAGAGTTAACAAATACTCCTGGTTCACCAATGGGTCATTACAGATGTTTGGAGATTCATTCGATGGACCATGGTCCAGCCGCAACAATGCAACCCAGCGGAACATAAATACCCTTGCTGCTGATGTTGTAGCAGCCCTGGTGGAATGAGATCTTGAAACAGAATCCATTAGTACATAACACAACTCCGTTTTCCTTATCTGGAATGCCATGAACAATACGTTCTCTCAAATTCTTTGTGACTAACAACATTGCTAGTCCAGAACTCCAAGGCTCTTGATGACCTTGACATATTGTTGTATACATGTGTGCTTACCTTATCAAAGGTCCCCTGGTATGCCTGTGACTATTTTGAGACCTGACCCCCTTCTAGTCTGCTCAAGTATTTATAACATATTATAATTTACAGACATTATCATCCTGTACCATCACAATTATTTGGCGACTGAACCTGCTACACTAAACCAGTGCCAGAAGGATAACTACCTAATAAACTCCAGCCAAATTTAAGGATATAGTTGCTGCCTCCTGGTGAAATACGGTTCACAAATATCAACATCGCATATGGCATTATACTGGTCCTGGGACCCATGTTGAAGATATCCTACCCCTTGATAACCGGTGTGGACCCGACAGAGCGAGTCTTGTTTGCTACAGCCAATTCAATGAGGAAGCTCATCGAGCCAATTAATGGCCGTATAACCCCATAATTAACAGACAATCATTTAGCATGAACTCGAAACATTAGCAATCAATACAATTTTCCATGGAACATAAGCATAACAAACTCTTTCATCTCCTGGAAAAGAAAATTCAGCCGTTTGGTGGTATGCAAACACTTTGAAGGCTAGATGTAACAACCCAAATCTTAGGGCAGTTTGTTAGACCTGCAGACCGTAAATTTGAGTTTATCATGCAACATCTGATTTCCAAAGCCTCAGGCTGAACAAGCAAATTCAAGTTTAAAATAACCAATAAGGTTATATAATTAATCGCAAAAAATCGGGGATCAATTTGCATAATCACACAATAGGAACTTAAAGCCTCTTAATGACTTTATTTGGAGCCTCGATTGTTGAGACAAAATGGAGGTAGCCATAAAAGACCCACCTGCTCCTTTTGGCGAGAATGTATCTTCCGCCACTGCTATGCCAAATATTTTGCAACCAGTGAAATAAACATGAAACCAACATACATATATTCATATTAGGTGTTCCATTGAACCAGAATTTCATAATACAGTGCAATTCAACACCAACTCTGTGTTGCCATTACCCACACTTGATGATTCTCCTGTGGCAACAAAATTATGCAACCATTCCAGTGGTTCTTTAGCCGATTGCATCCTCGTGACTAACATATGCCATCATCACAATGCATCAACCTGAACATGAGCATGACAATATGCTTATTTGTCCAATCACTCTATAGCCCATACAATGCCTGTAGTCTATAAATAGTTGATACTAATAACAGAACTTTTTTTGGGCAAGTCATGCAAATCTGTTCCATCTCCAAACTCGAGATGATATTTGAGCTACTTGGTAACTACCTTAAATAGCAACTGTGGCCCGATTTCCGAGCCAGTCTAGCAAGACAATCTTGGTCCTTATACTGAACCTGTCCAATTCTAACCTGCTTGAAAACTAATATTGTACATTTTACATTTACCGTTCAAAGTAGCTGATAATGTCTCAATCATTTGTACTGTATAACCATGTGTACACCTTACCAAACTGCAAGTGGTCCCTTAATTGTAGAGTAGCACAAGTCCAGTGCGTGGAACCTCTGGCCAGCTTTCATGCTGCCAGCAACTTCAGTGAACCGCTACTGCCAATAAACTCATGGGATGCATTGTCGCCAAAACTATGAAACCTTGCTCATTCAAATAGCTTGTGTTTCGCCCTCCAGGTTACACCTATGGAAAAGTCTTACCTGAATAGAAGATTCGGCAGCCAACTGTAATGTCCCCCTGAGAGCAGTGTTCACTGCATATTGTGTTTGGGATGGTAATTTTCTTGCCAGGCATAGACCTCTGGCACATGCCCTGATCTCTTGGGCATGCTCTATGGCTATACCCTCAGACTCGGCATTAAACTATACCAATCCCACATGCTCACCTCTTACACGAGAGAGCCATAAAGCAGGCCTGCTACAAAGCCCTGCTGACACCATTTCCCATTTAGGCCATTAGCACCAATTTGCAATAGAATAAAAGATTTACCTAACAACTACTAGAGCAGTAATGAACACTGTTTGTCCATCATTGTGACATTATTAATTTCAGCTGGGGTTAACAATGACCTAGATGGCACTTACTAATTAACCATTTAACAAAATAACTGTTGCACTACTAACACACCAGAATTGCATATATGCATTTAACAATTAGTCCAACGACTAGAACTGTTTTATACCAACAACTGTTACCAAAGTCTTATTGACTGCAATCTGTTGCCCAGGCCGGCATCATGGCCAATTGAATACCTAAAAGTAAATCCCAACATCCTACAAATCTATTTGATAGGAACTTAATCTAAATGGATAGAGGAGCCCAATTTCTCAAATATAGTTTGAGACTAAACAGCGGATTTTAGCACAAATATAACCAGCGCTTTTAAAACTGTGTATAGTTTTCTTTGAATACTTTTTGTCATCATTCTGTTATATTGCCTTATCCTAACAATGCCTCCTCATTCCCCATAATCACTGTGAATGGGAATACCCTACTAAATTGCTATTCCCATAAAGCAGCCCTAACAAGGTATCGCTGGTGCCCATGAAGCAGCCCTGAACAAAGTAGCTGCTGGCAAGGACTTTCCCATAGGCCAGTATTTGCCATAGATTTGGCGTTCTCATCAAGCAGCCCTGAGAAAAGGTGCTGCTGGCATAACCTCTCCAATAGGCTAGCCTACCATAACTTGCCATTCCCTTAGAGCAGTCCTGAGCAAAGGTACTGCTGGCACCGCCTCTGCAATAGGCTAGCCTGCCATAGTTTGGTATCCCCATGACCAGCCCTGAGCAAAGGTGCTGCTGGCACAGCCTCTCCAATAGGCTAGCCTGCCATAGCTTGGCATCCCCATGAGCAGTCCTAAACAAAGGTACTGCTGGCACAGCCTTTCCCATAGGCTGGCACTGCCATAACTTGGCATTCCCATGAAGCAGCCCTACCCAAAGGTGCTGCTCTCTAAATTAATTCCCAGAGGTGAAATCTCCCAACTTTCCCAATTGTACTGACTATTTTTGTCAGTTGTACCCATATCCTGGGGATTATTGTAGTTTGGGAACCCCATAGGTGAATTTCCCCTCCCCAGGAATCCATATAAATATAATATATATATATATATATATATATATATATATATATATATATATATATATATATATATATAATATATACCCGCGGTACCCTCCTGGCACGCAGGCTAATCATTTATGTGAATTAACCCCATTACCTGGGGACTACTGTGGTCTGGGAACCACATTAACCTGGGTTTCCCCTGCACCGGGAACCCAGCCTAACCATTTAGGTTTGTTTTAACCCCATGTGCTGGGGACTACTGCGATGTAAAACCGCATATATTTGGGTTTTCCCTCCACCGGGAACCCAGCTTAACCGTTTAGGTTAGTTTTAACCTATGTCCCATGTCCTCGGGACTACTGCGGTCTAGAACCGCATATATTTGAGTTTCTCCTCCCCGGAACCCAGGCTGACCATTCAGGTCCGTTAAGCCCCATCCCCAAGGGACTACTGCGGTCTAAAACCGCACTATTCTCAGGTTTCCCCTCCCCGGGACCCCAACGTGTGGAGTCACTGACCGCATTATCAGTGACTCCGATCGCGAACCCGACTTTCCCAGCTCTCCGCTTCCGCGGTCGGACCAGGGTTTTCCCCCAAAGCCCTAGGCTGCTTCCCTCGTCAGCCATCGCGAACATCCCACAAAAACCCCGGAGGTTCCTGCAGAGACCTAGAACAGGTAAGAAAAATAGCACTTACCTGCAACTTTTTTAGACTTACCATGGAGGAGCTGCGCTGCTCCACAGTCGTCTGCACGAAAAACGTCTGACGCAATGACGCGCGAATGGCTGTACGGGGTTCTTCACGTAGTCACTCACGTGACTCCAAAGTAAAATCCCAATAAAATACATTTACATTTGTTGTTGTAACGTGACAAAATGTGGAAAAGTTCAAGGGGTATGAAAACTTTTGCAAGCCACTGTATTTACAATATACATCAATGATTTGGATGAAGGGATTCAAAGTAACATTAACAAATTTGCAGATGACGCAAAGCTTGTTGGCAGTGTGAACTGTGAGGAGGATTCTATGAGAATGCAGGGTGACATGGACAGGTTGGGGGAGTGGGCAGATGCATGGCAGATGAAGGTTAATGTGGATAAATTTGAGGCTATCCACTTTGCTACAAAAACATGAAGGCAGATTGCTATCTAAATGGTGTTAAGTTGGGAAAAGGGGAAGTACAACGGGATCTGGGGCTCCTTGTTGATCAGTCTATGAAAGTAAGCATGCAGGTACAGTAGGCAGTGAAGAAAGCGAATGGTATGAAGAAGGGTCTCGACCCGAAACGTCGCCTATCTCCTTCACTCCTTAGATGCTGCTGCACCCGCTGAGTTTCTCCAGCTTTTTGTGTAAAGCGAATGGTATGTTGGCCTTTATAACAAGAGGAGGTGAGTATAGGAGCAAAGAGGTCCTTCTGCAGTTGTACGGGGCCCTAGTGAGACCACAACTAGAGTATTGTGTGCAGTTTTGGTCCCCTAATTTGAGGAAGGACATTTTTGATATTGAGTGAGTGCAGCGTAGGTTTACAAGGTTAATTCCCGGGATGGAGGGGCCTGTCATATGCTGAGAGAATTGAGCGGCTGGGCTTCTATACTGTGGAGATTAGAAGGATAACATGGGATGTTATTGAAACATATAAGATTGTTAAGGGTTTGGACACATTAGGGGCAGGAAACATTCCCGATGTTGGGTAAGTCCTGAACCAGGGGCTACAGTTTAAGAATAAGGGGTAAGCCATTAAGGGGGTAAGGGGTAATGGAGACGATGAAACACTTTTTCTCACAGAGAGTTGTGAGTCTGTGGTATTCTCTGCCTCAGAGGGCAGTGGAGGCCTGTTCTCTGGATACTTTAAAGAGAGAGATAGATAGGGCTCTTAAAGATAGCGGAGTCAGGGGATATGGGGAGAAGGCAGGAATGGGGTACTGATTGGGGATGATCAGCCATGATCACATTGAATGGCTCGAAGGGCCGAATGGCCTACTCCTGCACTTATTGTCTATTGTTATCAGAGTCCCTCCCCAATGGGTCAAAGCGAGGTGAGTCTCTTGTGATATATTCCTGTCCAACTTCCTGGTGAGCTGTTCCAGGACAATGTCCCCTTGTGCTCTGTGGTTGAAACTGAGATAGCAGTGTCTACTATTTTCATGTTGTGGCTCACTGGTTTCCAAAGCACAATTAGAAGCCAGGAACATAAGTGTGAGTCCCGTGTGTGGCATAGGGGAGATGGGCAGGGGGTGGTGAAGTAAGGATGGGGGTTTGCAGGGGAGGAAGGGAGAGGGGCTGGGTTATGTATTTACCCAAAATTGGAGAATTCAATGTTCACTCCTTTGTGTTATAACCCACACAAGTGGATCATGAGGTGCTCTTCCTCCAGTTTGCATGTGGCCTCACTCTGGCAATGGATAGAAAGGTCAGTGTGGGAATGGGAATGGGATTTAAAATGAATAGTAAACGAGAAATCCTAGAGGCCTTGGGCATTCGACCGCAAGTATCCAGCGAAACGATCGCAAAGTAAGGGAACCTTGAATGACAATAAAGGTGGTACATTTGGTCAAAAAGAAAAAGAAGCACACATAAGAATGAAGAGGATGGAATCAGACTGGGCCTGAAAGAAATAAAGAACAAGGACATAAGAACTCAGTGAGGGATTTGCAGGAAGAATGGGGGCCAGGAACTCGCTTCAATGAGTCAGATGAATAAAAATGTCATCTTTTTTTTACATTAAAAAAACAAAAGGTGGACTAGGGAGAAGATGGAACCACTCAAGGATGAAGTTGAGAGTTTATGTTTGGTGTTCAGGGATTGCTGACGAGGTACTAAATAAGTGTTTTGCAGCTGTTTTCACCTGCAGGAAGGATATGGAAGTCTCATTCAGTATGCAGAATACTAATGTAAAATGGTAGAGTGAGTTTAAGAAGGAGGGGGGGGGGGGGGGGGGGATGTTCATGTTCTTGAAGTGCATTAAGGAGGATGTATCCCCAGGGCCCGATGGCATCCATCCCAAATTATTGAGAGAGGGAAGAGAAGAGATTTCAGGAGGCCTGCAGGAGATCTTGGTCTATTCTCTGGCCATAGGGTGAGATCCCAGAGGACCGCAGTGTAAATAGTGCTGTTTCTTGGTTTATGGGAAGTGAGGAGAATCCAAGGAATGATCAGTTGATGAGGTTTGAGGCTGTGGAGGGCAGATTGCCAGAGGTGATGAAAGCAAAGAGTCTGGGAGATGTTGGCCTGGTGTTAGTCTATGGAGCCATGGTCAAGGGGTTGGAATGGGGAGTGTCTGTGTGCTGGCCTCAGCACGCTCGACTACAATGGCACCTCCCTTGTGTGCAGGTTTTGGGAATGTTGTGGTGAGCAGAGGGCTGTGTGTTCAGAGGGATGAGAGTGGAGCAGGTAAGGGGAGTGGAGAAGTCAAAATGGTTGATGTCTCGCCGGCAAGGAATGTCCATGATGGGGAGGAATGTTGGAAATGGGGAAGGGAAGGAGGGAGGGAGGGAGGTAGGGAGGGAGAGAGGGAAGAAGGGATGGAGAGATGGAGAGATGGAGGGTGGGTGAGAAAGAAGAAATAGGCCAAGTTTCATGCTGCCATGCAACAACCAGTTACCCTTGAGTTACAGAGAGAGGGGGAATCATCCAGGAATACTGAGTGACCACTGGGTTGCAGAGAGAGCGGTGTGGAACCACCCAGCACTCTTGTTGCCCAAACTGCCGGGTATTCCAAGAAGGGGAGGGAGGGGACAGAGAGAGGACAGATGGGGATGTGGGGGGGGGGGGGGAGGAGAGAGGGGGGGAGGAGAGAGGGGGGGAGGAGAGAGGGGGGGAGGGAGAGAGGGGGGGAGGGAGAGAGGGGGGAGGGGAGAGGGGGGAGGAGAGGGGGGGGGGAGGGAGAGGGGGGGGAGGGAGAGAGGAGGAGGGGGGGAGAGAGAGAGGAGGAGGGGGGGGGAGAGAGAGAGGAGGAGGGGGGAGAGAGAGAGAGAGAGAGAGGAGGGGGGGAAAGAGAGGGGGGGGGAAGAGAGGGGGGGGGGAAAGAGAGGAGGGGGGGGAAAGAGAGGAGGGGGGGGAAAGAGAGGGGGGGGGAAGAGAGGAGGGGGGGAGAGAGAGAGGAGGGGGGAGAGAGAGAGAGAGGAGGGGGGGGAGAGAGAGGAGAGGGGGGGAGAGAGAGAGGAGAGGGGGGGAGAGAGAGAGAGAGAGAGAGAGGGGAGAGGGAGAGGGAGAGAGAGATCCATCCTTCTATAAGGGAGTCGTTCCCCTTTACATTGGTGATCTGGGGTGGAGAGTGTTGCATGGAGCGGTGGTATGTAATAAACTTTTGAGCCGGTTCACGGGCTCGTCCGCCGCATGTATTTTCTGCGGATAGGTGGGGACCGTGTTCCATGTGTATATGGAGTGTGAGAGGTTACTGCCCCTGTACCAATATCTGAAGGGGTTGTTCCTCAAGTTCTGGCTGCATTTTAGCCCCACAATCCTGGTGTTCAGACACAAGGCAGGGAGTGGGGAGAGCCGAGTGGGGGGGGGGGGGGGAACTTGCCTATCAGTTTGCTCCTGGGCCTGGCCAAGATGGCCATTCGTGGGTCCAGGCAGCGGGCGGTCTATGGTCAGGCTAGAGTCAGCTGCCTGCTCCTCTTTCGGGCCTACACCCATGCACGTGTGTCCCTGGAGAGGGAACACGCGGTGTCCACGGGGACTCTGGAGGCCTTCCGTCAACGCTGGTCACCGCGTGGGGTTGAGAGTATTGTAAACAATGAATGTACTGTTGCACTACAATGATTTTTTTGATACAGTGTTATTTTGATTATGTTTTGATGTGTTGTATCATATGTTTGTGTCGAATAAGGTTTTGAAGAAAAAAAAGACAAAAAAAAAATAGAGGGAGAGAGGGAGAGAGGGAGAGATGGAGGGAGGGAGGGAGAGAGAGAGGGAGGGAGAGAGGGAGGGAGAGAGGGAGGGAGAGAGGGAGGGAGGGAGGGAGGGAGGGAGGGAGGGAGGAAGGGAGGGAGGGAGGGAGGGCGAGAGGGGGAGACTGACTTCCTGCTCCCCACTACTGCTCCCAGTGACCCTGGTTCAGGAAGAGAGAGAATAAAAATGAGCCAGGCTTCCTGCTCCCCATCAGCGCCCAGTGACCCCTGGTTTCGAGAGGGAGGGGGAATAAGCTAGGTTTCCTGCTCCAAGTCACTGTCCAACGAGCTCTGGGTTGGAGATGGAGGGGGAATAATGCAATGAGGCTCCCAACAGCCATGGGTGAGAACAAGCAGGTATATTGATATCTTCCTGCCCAACATTTGACTTTGTGCTTTGTGGTTGAAACTACGAGTTACTAAATACTGTGTATTTGCATCTTTATGAAACACCATTGTTCTTCAACACAAGAAGGCAAATCACTTGTTTGCCTGAGGAATAATTTTCACACCACTTCCCTGAACAGTTCCTAAACTAATACCACTGAAATATTTTAGCTACAACCGTGTATCAATCTCAATCTAATCGCATTGCCTCACTCTCACCCCACAGGCCTACATCAATCCCACAACTCCGCTCTCGTCCCGCTGCCCTGTGTTAATTCCGAAGCTAATCTACTGTCCCACTCCTTCCGTACAGCTCCGTGTCAATCCGCAACATAATTCCGTTCTCCGGTTTGCTCGCGATAATGCTGTATCAATTCCCAAACTAATCACACTGCCACACTCTCCCCAAGTCCTGTATCGATCCCCGAACCAAACCAATTGCCCTGCCCACAGTCCTATATCAAACACAAAAGTAATCCCACTGGCCCGCTCTATTCCGACAATTTAGTTTCAATCACAAACTAATCCCACTTCCCCGCTCTCTCACCACAGGCCTCAATCACCATTAATCCCCAAACAAACCTCAGTGGGACAGGGAGCATCTCAGGATCGAAGGAATGAGTGACGTTTCAGGTCGAGACCCTTCTTCAGACTGAGAGGGAGACATAGAGATAAGGTGTGAAAGCTAGATTGACGACTGCATCGGTGCTACCTACTGCTCCCATACAGAATTCACTGACTTCATTAACTTTACTACTAATTTCCATCCTGCTCTCAAAGTCACTTGGACCATCTCCGACATCTCCCTAGCGTATGTTGATCTCACCATTTCCATCACAGGAGATAGAGTATCGACTGACATTAATTACAAACATATTGACTCCCACAGCTATCTAGACTACACTTCTTCCCATTCTGCCTCTTGCAAACACTCTATCCCCTACTCCCAATTCCTCCGTCTATGCCGCATCTGAGCCCATGATGAGGAGTTCCATACCAGGACATCTGAGATGTCCTAATTCTTTAGAGAATTAGGGGTTCTCCTCTCCCATCATAGATGAGGCCTTCACTAGGGTTTCCTCGATACCCCGCAGCTCCACTCTTGCTCCCCCTCCCCCCAGTTGCAACAGGGACAGAGTCCCCCTTGTCCTTCCACCCAATGAGCCGTCGCATACAGCACATAATCCTCCGACATTTTTGCCACCTCCAACGGGATCCCACCACTAGCCGCATCTTTCCATCTCCACCCCTTTCCGCTTTCCACAGAGACAGTTCCCTCCGCAACTCCCTGGTTAACTAATTCCTTACCACCAAAACAACCTACTCCCAGATACTTTCCCTAGCAACCGCAGGAGATGCAACACCTGTCCCTATACCTCCCCCCTCGACTCCATCCAAAGACCCTAAAAGACTTTTAAGGTGAGGCAGAGGTTTACTTGCACCTCCTCTAACCTCATCTACTGTATCCGCTGTTCCAGAGGCCTGTATATCGGCGAGACCAAGCGCAAGCTCAGCGATCATTTTGCAGAACACCTCCGTTCAGTCCACCTAAACCTACCTGATCTCCCGGTTACTAAACACTTTAACTCCCCCTCCCATCCCTACACTCACCTTTCTGTCCTGGGCCTCCTCCGTGGTCAAAGTGAGCATATTTTGCTTGGGTAGCTAACACCCCAGCAGTATAAATATTGACCTCTAATTTCAAATAACCCTTGCTTTCCCTCTCTCTCCATCCCTCCCGCTAGCCAGTTCTCTGACCAGTCTGACTGTCCCCAGTTCCATTTTATCTCTGAGTCTGAAGAAGGGTCTCGACCCGAAATGTCGCCTATCTCCTTCGCTCCTTAGATGCTGCTGCACCCGCTGAGTTTCTCCAGCTTTTTGTGTAACCCTCCATTTTATCTGTTTGCTTCGTTGTCACCTTCTCTGAGATAACAATGGTCTATTCTACATTTTCATTGATCTCCATATCTTTTGATGTATCGTTTTAAATCATCGCCCTTTTTTATTTCTAGTCTCCCTCTTCCACTCGTGGGAGAGTCTAGGATCAGAGGCCGTAGCCTCAGCATAAAAGGATGTACCTTCAGAAAACAGATGAGGAGGAATTTCTTTTGTCAGGGGGTAGTAGATCTGTGGAATTCATTGCCGCAGCCGAATGGCTTAATTCTGCTCCTATAATTTATTAAACTCTGAGCTAATCTAACTTTGTACCCTGTGGGTGAAATTGAGAAGAGTTTCTGCTCTCTATTTGCATCTTTCGGAGTGTGAATTATTGACACTGACCACAAGGAAACAAATCTGCCTGAGGGATGTTTTGTATATCCCTTCCCTGAATAATTCCCAAACTAATTCCATAGACTCATTCTCTGCACAGCCAGTATCAACCTCAGTGTAATCCCACAGCCCCGCACTCGCACCACCCCCTAGTCAATCCCCAAACTAACACCACTGCTCCTCTCTCTCCCCAAAGACGTATCAAATCCAAACTAACCTGATGCCCTTGTCTCTCTCCCCACAGCTCTGTATCAATTCTAAACTAATACTACTGCCCCCCCCACCCCCCCTTATGCTCTTGCAACAGTCATGTATCAAACTCTATACAGAAACCCACTGCCCTGTACTGAACCACAGCTCTGTAACATAGAACGAAGAGAAGTACAATGCAGGATCAGGCCCTTCTGTCAACAAAGCCGAACATGATGCAAGTTAAGCTAATCACCTCGGCCTGTTTGTCATTGATATCCTTCCAGTCAATGCATACATACCCCTGTTCCTAACTAAAACCCACATTAATACCACTATAGTATCTTGGGGCAACACACTAGCACAGCTGGTAGAGTAGATGCCTCACAGCACAAGAGACTCAGGTTCGATCCTGGTCTTGGGTGCTTTCTGTGTGGAGTTTGCAAGCTGTCCCTGTGATCGCGTTGAGTTCCCTCCGGCTGCTCCTGTGTTCTCCCACATCCCAAAGACATGTGGGATTGTAGTTGAATTGGCCTTCTGTAAAAATGGCCCCAGTGTGTAAGGAGTGTGTCAAAATGGACAACATAGAACTAGTGTGAACTAGGTCATTAGGTCATAAGGAACAGCAGTAAAATTAGGCTATTCGGCCCATCAAGTCCACTCTGCATTCAATCATGGCTGATCTATCTCTATCTCCTAACCCCGTTCTCCTGCCTTCTCCCCATAACCTCTGACACCTGTACTAATCAAGAATCTATCTATCTCTGCTTTAAAAATATCCACTGATATTAGCATGGTCTCAGTGGGCCGAAGGGCCTGTTTCCATGCTGTTTTACTAACATAAGCAGCTGCTACCACCACAACACTGGCAGCGAGTTCCAGGCGCAAACCACCCTCTATGTAAAAAAACCTTGCTCCATGCATCTTCTTTAAACTTATCCCACTCATCCTAAACCCCTGCCGTCCAGTCTTTGAAATGTCCAACCTGGGAAAAGGTTCTATCTGTCTACCCTGTCATAATGTTACATACGTCTTTCAGGTCTCCCCTCACTCCTGTGAAAACAATTCAAATTTGATCAGCTTATAGCTTATACCCTTATTCCAAGCAGAATTCTGACAAACCAGACAATTTAATTCCAATTCCCACATTGAACTTTCTGACCTAGGTCTCCTCCATCGGCAGAGTGAGGCTAAACGCAAATTGGAAGAACAGCATCTCATATTTTGCTTGGGCAGCTTACAGCCCAGTGGTGGGATAATTGATTTCTCTAACTTCAAGTAGCCCTGTCATTCCCTCTCTCTCTATCCCTACCCTAAAGGGCCTGTTCTACCAGCATGCGACTCCATGCGATGAGCGCGACCTAACGTGGTTGCTTGAGCCGTCCGGCCTCGCGGGGCTGGTCCCACTTCGATCGCCGGAGTTGTGCAGAGCTGATCCCGACATTGCGCGGGGTTCCGAAAAACTGACCGTGTTGAAAAATTCCGTGTGGCAACGGCCTGTCGGCCCGCAGTTGCCTCGACGCATTACGCACCGCCTCGATGTCATGTCTCCGTGACCCTCTATGTGTGTGCCTCCATGACCCTCTCTGTGTGTGCCTCTGTGGCCCTCTCTCTGTGTGCCTCTGTGCCCCTCTCTGTGTGCCCCTCTCGGTCCTTGGGAACTTACCTTGCGGACTTCGCTCCAACTTCGCGCCACTTTGCGCCACGTCGCACCACTCACCCGACCTCTGCGCGGCCCTCGCTGCCGGTTTGGTCGCGTTTGCCGCATGCAGGCGCATGCTGGTGGGAACAGCCCTGTACAGGGATCACCCGACCTCCGTGCGGCCCCCGCTTCCAGTAAGGTCGCGCTCACCGCATGGAGTCGGATGCTGGTAGGACAGGCCCTTAAGAAGTGGCCCGCTGAGTTACTTCAGCTTTTTGTGTCTTTCTTACAATTCTGACAAACCTCTTCTGCACTTTCTCCAAAACCTCCACATCCTTCTTGTAATGGGGTCACCAGATCGACACACAGTTCTCCAAATCGCCTAACCAAAGCTGTAAAGCAGTAACATGACTTCCTGACTCTTGTACTGGATGTCCCAACTGATGAAGGCAGGCATGTTATCCGCCTTCTTCACCACACTCTATATTTGTCATAGACACAGAACCATGCAGCAAGGGACCAAGTTCCTCAGCTAATCTCGCCCATACTGACCAAGATGTCCACCTGAGCTAGTCCTTTAGTTTAGTTTAGAGATATAGCACGGAAATAGGCCCTTTGGTTCACCGAGTTCGCACCGACTAGTGATCACCCCGTACAGCATCCCTACCCAACACACTAGGGACAATTTACAATTTTTACCAATGCCAATTAACATACAAACCTGTATGTCATTGGAGTGTGGGAGGAACCCGGGGAAAACCCACAGGGTCACAGGGAAAACGTGCACACTCCGTACAGACAGCAACCGTAGTCAGAATCAAACCCGAGTCTCTGCTGCTGAGTAACTTTTATTTGATTTGACAGATTTGATATGAATATGTTTTCAATTGTAGACACAGATGTCTACAAATGCTGGAAACTGGAACTCTACCGTTGTGACACCGTACACCCCTATTTGTGTGCGTTTCGCCCATATCCCTCTTAACCTTTCCTATCCATGTACCTGTCCAAGTGCCTTTTAAATGCTGTTTTAAAACCGCTGTCAAATACCTCCACTAACAGCTTGTTCCATATTCCCACCACATTCTGAGCGAAAAGGTTGCCCCTTGGGTTCCTCCAATCTTTCCTCTCTCATCTTAAAGAAAGAACTGCAGATGCTGGAAAAATCGTAGGTAGACAAAAAAGCTGGAGTAACTCAGCGGGTGAGGCAGCATCTCTGGAGCAAAGAAATACGCGATGTTTCGGGACGAGACCATTCTTCAGACTGATGTCGGGGGGGGGGGGAGTGTGGGAAAAAGAAAGTAAGAGGCAGAGGCAGTAGGCATGGGAGAGCTGGGGAGGGGAAGGAAGGAGAAAGCAAGACTACCTGAAATTTGGAGAAGTCAATGTTCATACCGTTGTGGTGTAAACCGCACAAGCAAAATATGAGGTGCAGTTCCTCCAATTTGCAGTGGGACTCACTCTGACCATGGAGGAGGCCCAGGACAGCAATGGAGGAGGCCCATGAAGCAATCACCAAGCCTGCGCTTGGTCTCACTGATGTAGAGCAGTTGACACCTGGACCACCTCCAACGGGATCCCACCACTGGCTGCATCTTTCCATCTCCTCCCTTTTCCACTTGCTGCAGACGCCTTTCCCTCCATAACTCCCTGGTCAATTTGTCCCTTCCCACCCAAACCACCCCCTTCCCAGGTACTTCCCGTTGCTACATTTGTCACTTTACCCCCCCCCTTTGACTCCATCTAAGGACCCAACCACGGGGGAAAATGGAGGAGGACTGGCCAAATTTTGTGCCTTCCACCACAGTGATGAATGCTGTGGTGGATGTTTGTGTTCAATTTTTATTGTGTATTGTGTGTTCTTTATCATTGTACCGCTGCTGGCAAATTAATTTCACTTGCACTTCATTTGCAATGTGACAAATAAAACCATATTGTATTGTATTGTAAGCAGTATTTCCAGGTGAGGCAGAGGTTCACCTGCACCTCCTCCAACCTCATCTATTGCATCTGCTGTTCCAGGTGTCAAGTGCTCCACATTGGTGAGACCAAGCGCAGGCTTGGTGATCGCTTTGCCCAACACCTCCATTCATTTCGCCTAACCCTACCTGATCTCCCGGATACGAAACACTTTAACTCCCCCTCCCATTCCTACACTGACCTTTCTGTCCTGGGCCTCCTCCGTTGTCAGAGTGACCTCATATTTTGCTTGGGTAGCTTACACCCCAGCAGTATGAATATTGTTTCCTCTAATTTCAAGTAACCCTTGCTTTCCCTCTCTCTCCATCCCTCCCGCTTGCCATTTCTCTGACCAGTCTGACTGCTCCGATTCCATTTTATCTCTGTTTGCTTAGTTGTCACCTTCTCCGAGCTAACAATGATCTATTCTACATTTTCCTTGATCTCCATATCTTTTGATGTATCGTTTTAACTCATCACCCTTTCTTATATCTAGTCTCCCTCTCCCACTCGTGGGAGAGTCTAGGACCAGAGGCCGTAGCCTCAGAATAAAAGGATGTACCTTCAGAAAACAGATGAGCAGGAATTTCTTTTGTCAGGGGGTAGTAGATCTGTGGAATTCATTGCCGCAGCCGAATGGCTTAATTCTGCTATAAATTGTTAAACTCTGAGCTAATCTAACTTTGTATCCTGTGGGTGAAATTGAGAAGAGTTTCTGCTCTCTATTTGCATTTTTGGGAGAGTGAATTATTCACCCTGAGCACAAGGAAACAAATCTGTCTGAGGGATGTTTTGTACATCTCTTCCCTGAATAATTCCCAAACTAATTCCATGGCCTCATTCTCTGCACAGCCAGTATCAACCTCAGTGTAATCCCACAGCCCCGCTCTCACACCACCCCCTAGTCAATCCCCAAACTAACACCACTGCCCCTCTCTCTCCACAAAGACGTATCAAATCCAAACTAACCTGATGCCCATGTCTCTCTCCCCACAGCTCTGTATCAATTCTAAACTAATACTACTGCCCCCCCCCCTATGCTCTGCCAACAGTCATGTATCAAACTGTATACAGAAACCCACTGCCCTGTACTGAACCACAGCTCTGTAACATAGAACGAAGAGAAGTACAATGCAGGATCAGGCCCTTCTGTCAACAAAGCCGAACATGATGCAAGTTAAGCTAATCACCTCGGCCTGTTTGTCATTGATATCCTTCCAGTCAATGCATACATACCCCTGTTCCTAACTAAAACCCACATTAATACCACTATAGTATCTTGGGGCAACACACTAGCACAGCTGGTAGAGTAGATGCCTCCCAGCACAAGAGACCCAGGTTCGATCCTGGTCATGGGTGCTTTCTGTGTGGAGTTTGCAAGCTGTCCCTGTGACCGCGTGAGTTCCCTCCGGCTGCTCCAGTATTTTCCCATGTCCCAAAGACATGTGGGATTGTAGATGAATTGGCCTTCTGTAAAAATGTGTGTGAAAGTGGATTACATAGAACTAGTGTGAACTAGATCATTAGGTCATAAAGAACAGGGGTAGAATTAGGTTTATCGGCCCACCAAGTCTAATCTGTCATTCAATCATGGCTGATCTATCTCTCCCTCCGAACACCATTCTCCTGCCTTCTCCCCATAACCTCTGACACCTGTACTAATCAAGAATCTATCTATCTATCTACATGGCCAGAGTGAGCAACACCGCAAGTTGGAGGAACAGCACTCATATTCCGCTTGGGGAGTCTGCATCCTCTGGGCTTAAACATTGAATTTTCTCAATTATGTTAACCCAGGCTGCCTCCTCCCCTTCCCACCTCCCCCTCAGCCCTCGGGCCCTGGCATTCCTTCTCTCTCTATCTCTCCCCACCCAAGTCGCACTAGCTTCTCATTTTCACACTTCAAACAGCTTACAATGGCCTGTTTCCTTTATCATCAATACTTTTTTGCATATCTTTCATTCATTGTTCTTTATCTCTCCACATCACCGTGTATATCTCTCGTTTCCCTGAACCCTGACCAGTCTGAAGAAGTGTTTCGACCCGAAATGTCACCTATCTCCTTCGCTCCTTAGAAGCTGTTGCACCCGCTGAGTTTCTCCAGCTTTTTGTGTAACTCAAGAATCTATCTATCTCTGCTTTAAAAATATCCACTGATATTAGCATGTTCTCGGTGGGCTGAAGGGCCTGTTTCCATGCTGTTTTACCTAAAATAAGCAGCTGCCACCACCGCAACACTGGCAGCGAGTTCCAGGCACCAACCACCCTCTGTGTAAAAAAACCTTGCCTCGTGCATCTTCTTTAAACTTTGCCCCACTCATCCTAAACCCCTGCCGTCCAGTCTTTGAAATGTCCAACCTGGGAAAGGGTTCTGTCTGTCTACCCTGTCATAATGTTACCTACTTCTTTCAGGTCTCTCCTCACTCCTGTGAAAACAATTCAGATTTGATCAGCTTATAGCTTATACCCTTATTCCAGGCAGAATTCTGACAAACCAGACAATTTAATTCCCATCCCCCAAATTTTCCTTTCTGACCTCCATTGTCAGAGTGAGGCTAAACCGAATTGGAAGAACAGCATCTCATATTTTGCTTGGGCAGCTTACAGCCCAGTAGTATGATAATTGATTTCTCTCACTTCAGGTAGCCCCGTTATTGCCTCTCTCTCTCCATCCCTACCCTAAAAAGGGTCTCAACCTGAAACGTCACCCATTCCTTCTCTCCAGAGATGCTTCGTGTCCCGCAGAGTTACTCCAGCTTTTTGTGTCTATCTTACAATTCTGACAAACCTCTTCTGCACTTTCTCCAAAACCTCCACATCCTTCTTGTAATGGGGTCACCAGATCGGCACACAGTTCTACAAATCGCCTAACCAAAGCTGTAAAGCAGTAACATGACTTCCTGACTCTTGTACTGGATGTCCCAACTGATGAAGGCAGGCATGTTATCCGCCTTCTTCACCACACTCTGTATTTGTCATAGACACAGAACCATGCAGCAAGGGAACAAGTTCCTCAGCTAAACTCGCCCATACTGACCAAGATGTCCATCTGAGCTAGTCCTTTAGTTTAGTTCAGAGATATAGCACGGAAACAGGCCCTTTGGTTCACCGAGTCCGCACTGACTAGCGATCACCCCGTCCAACATCCCTATCCAACACACTAGGGACAATTTACAATTTTTACCAATGCCAATTAACATACAAACCTGTAGGTCATTGGAGTGTGGGAGGAAACTGGAGCACCCGGGGAAAACCCTCAGGGTCACGGGGAAAACGTGCACACTCTGTACAGACAGCATCCATAGTCAGGATCAAACCCGAGTCTCTGGTGCTGAGTAACTTTTATTTCATTTGACAGATTTGATATGAATATGTTTTCAATTGTAGACACAGATCTCTACAAATGCTGGAAACTGGAACCCTATCGTTGTGACACCTTACACCCCTATTTGTGTGCATTTCGCCCATATCCCTCTTAACCTTTCCTATCCAGGTACCTGTCCAAGTGCCTTTTAAATGCTGTTTTAAAACTGCTGTCAAATACCTCCACTAACAGCTTGTTCCATATTCCCACCACATTCTGAGTGAAAAGGTTGCCCCTTGGGTTCCTTCAATCTTTCCTCTCTCATCTTAAAGAAAGAACTGCAGATACCGGAAACATCGAAGGTGGACAAAAAACTGGAGAAACTCAGCAGGTGAGGCAGCATCTATGGAGCAAAGGAATACGCGATGTTTCGGGACGAGACCTTTCTTCAGACTGATGTCGGGGGGGGAGGTTGGGGTGGAGGGGGAGAAAAAGAAAGGAAGAGGCAGAGACAACAGCCATGGGAGAGCTGGGGAGGGTAAGGAAGGAGAAAGCAAGGACTAGCTGAAATTGGCGAAGTCAATGTTCATACCGCTGGAGTGTAAACTACCCAAGCAAAATATGAGGTGCTGCTCCTCCAATTTGCAGCGGGGCTCAATCTGGCCATGGAGGAGGCCCAGGAAACAACCGCCAAGCCTGCGCTTGGTCTGACCGATGTAGGGCAGTTGACACATGGAACACCTCCAACGGGATCCCACCACTGGCCACATCTTCCCATCTCCTCCCCTTTCCGCTTTCCGCAGCCACCTTTCCCTCCGTAACTCCCTGGTCAATCTGTTCCTTCCCACCCAAACTAACCCCTCCCCTGTTACTTCCTGTTGCTACACTTGTCTATCTATCTCCCCGCTCAACTCCATCCAAGGACCCAAGCAATCTTTCCAGGTGAGGCAGAGGTTCATCTGCACCTCCTCCAACTTCATCTATTGCATCTGCTGTTCCAGGTGTCAACTGCTCTATATTGGTGAGACCAAGTGCAGGCTTGACGATCGCTTTGCCCGACACCTCCGTTCGGTCCGTCCCCACCCATTCCTTCACTGACCTTTCTGTCCTGGGCCTCCTCCGTTGTCAGAGTGACCTCATATTTTGCTTGGGTAGGTTACACCACAGCAGTATGAATATTGTCTCCTCTAATTTCAAGTAACCCTTGCTTTCCCTCTCTCTCCATCCCTCCCGCTTGCCAGTTCTCTGACCAGTCTGACTGTCCCCAGTTCCATTTTATCACACCAGTCTGAAGAAGGGTCTCGACCCGAAACGTCGCCTATCTCCTTCGCTCCTTAGATGCTGCTGCACCCGCTGAGTTTCTCCAGCTTTTTGTGTAACCCTCCATTTTATCTCTGTTTGCTTCGTTGTCACCTTCTCTGAGCTAACAATGGTCTATTCTACAATTTCCTTCATCTCCATATCTTTTGATGTATCGTTTTAAATCATCAACCTTTTTTATTTCTAGTCTCCCTCTCCCACTCATGGGAGAGTCTAGGACCAGAGGCCGTAGCCTCAGAATAAAAGGATGTACCTTCAGAAAACAGATGAGGAGGAATTTCTTTTGTCAGGGGGTAGTAAATCTGTGGAATTCATTGCCGCAGCCGAATGGCTTAATTCTGTTCCTATCATTTATTAAACTCTGAGCTAATCTAACTTTGTACCCTGTGGGTGAAATTGAGAAGAGTTTCTGCTCTCTATTTGCATCTTTCGGAGTGTGAATTATTGACACTGACCACAAGGAAACAAATCTGCCTGAGGGATGTTTTGTATATCCCTTCCCTGAATAATCCCCAAAATAATTCCATGAACTCATTCTCTGCACAGCCAGTATCAACCTCAGTGTAATCCCACAGCCCCGCACTCGCACCACCCCCTAGTCAATCCCCAAACTAACACCACTGCCCCTCTCTCTCCCCAAAGACGTATCAAATCCAAACTAATCCGATGCCCTTGTCTCTCTCCCCACAGCTCTGTATCAATTCTAAGCTAATACTACTGCCCCCCCCCCCCCCCCCTTATGCTCTTGCAACAGTCATGTATCAAACTGTATACAGAAACCCACTGCCCTGTACTGAACCACAGCTCTGTAACATAGAACGAAGAGAAGTACAATGCAGGATCAGGCCCTTCTGTCAACAAAGCCGAACATGATGCAAGTTAAGCTAATCACCTCGGCCTGTTTGTCATTGATATCCTTCCAGTCAATGCATACATGCCCCTGTTCCTAACTAAAACCCACATTAACAAATTTCACAAATTTGTAGCGGCCAAAGGCGGTGCCGAACGTGGTGAGATTGGATGAGTCGGGGTCCAGCGGGATCTGCGAAAATGAACTGTTGACATCCAGAACAGGGAACGCAGGTGCACTGACCATCTGAGCAGCAACTTCCTCTACTGTGCGCATCAGGTAGTGTGGCTGTCTCAAGAGAGACTTCAGGGTCAAGTTGCTTGTGGGTGAAAGCAAACAGGGAGTGAATCTCTGGACTGTTATCTCGGCTCGCAGGGAGGAGAGCAGGGGATGGCGCTTCCAGCTCTTGGAATTCGTGATCAATAGGTTCATGTTTTAACAGGTGGACATTTTGTCTTGGGAACGAACAAGCCATGTGAGAATGACAACATTTCACAAAGTGGTTAAATTTCTTACAGTGGTGGCAAATTTTACCGTAAGCAGCACAGAATTCGTGACCTGGAGCGTGGGAGCCGTTACTGTTGGAGCACCATTTGATAGATCTCTGAGGCTGCCATGGTGGGGTGGGTTGTGAATGCCGGTTATGGGAGGAGGTGTCGGTAGCATTAACATTGAACTGGGTTCATGGCCCAGAGCCCAAGACTTTGTGTGGGAAGTCATGAGCTCAGCGATTCTGCAAGCATGTTCAGCTCGGTCCAAAGTCAAATTCAGTATCACAAAGCAATTTGTCTCGTACCTTGTCACTGAGTAAACCTCCTACCAGTTTGTCACAGATGAGATCTTCACATAAATCTCCAAAACGGCACCGTGCAGCCATGTTTTTTAAATCACTGAGGAAGTTCTCGATGGGTTCTCCTTGCTGTTGCAATCGAGCAAAATACTTAGTACGTTCAATTATGGAGTTGGCTTGAAGTACGCATAACTGTCTGAACTTAGTGAGCAGGATTGTAGGGCCATCCATAGTTTCATCAGGCACCACAACCTGGTTGTTGTGACCCATAAGAGCAGGCGTATAGTTAAAACACTCGCTTCATTGCTTCAGGGCCAGCAACATTATGTAGGTTAGAGTCATGCATGTCAGGTGGTGCATTGCGATAAGCAGCATGAATGTAATGGTTGTAGTCGCGCTCAAAGATGCACCAACGTTCAGCGATGTCCGAGTCAAAGATCAGAGGATCTGGACGGCGAAGCGAGCTAGCCATGGCGCGATGGCGAGTATACAAAACAAACTAGGTGGACAAAATAAAAACCCATATACTTACACGCGGAGTGGGTAGGCAACCACTTCTCGACACCATGTAAATGACCCAGTCATTCGCACAACATGGTACAACAGTTTTATTAACGATCACTTACAGTACACAGACAGCACCCGAAGTCGGGATCGAACCCGGGTCTCTAGCGCTGTAAGGCAGCAACTCTACCGCTGTGTCACTGTGCCACTCCTATGCCCTATGAACGTATGAACTCTGTAGCATTCACCAGGACGATGCCATTCTCTGTGAATGACCTGCTCTGGTTTGACACCAAAATGTAAGTGCTTGTACTTAGCTGCATTATTCATGACACGAGTCCTCAGCCCACTTGCCCAGCTGATGAAGAACCTGCTATGATTTTTGATAACCATATTCACTGACAATGATACCAGCTACTTTAGTTTCATTTGGAAAGTTACTAAACATGCTTTGCACATTCTCATCCAAATCGGCGCTAGAAACTTCAAAACCGAGCCAATCACTGAGGCTACCACTAGTCACAGGCCTCCAGTCTGAAAAATTGCTTCCAGCAGCACTATGTCGAGACAACAACCTTTCTCTCAATATCAGCAAGACAAAGGAGATAGTGATGGACTTCAGGAAGTGAAGCGGTAGACATACCCCAGTTTGCATTGAAGGTGCCGAAGTAGAGATGGTTGAAAATTTCAAACTACTAGGAGTCGATATCACCAACATTCTTCTGGACCACCTATATTGAAGCAACGACAAAGAAAGCACACTAAAAGACAGGAAGTTTGGCTCTCACCAACTTCTATAGATGCAACATAGAAAGTAATTTATCAGTATACATCACAGCTTGGTTTGGGAACAGCTCCATCCTGTAGATGTAGATGTTGTGTACATGGACTTTCCCTGAGTCGTTTCCCTGATCCCTGACCAATCTGAAGAAGGGTCTCGACCCGAAACGTCGCCTATCTCCTTCGCTCCTTAGATGCTGCTGCACCCGCTGAGTTTCTTCAGCTTTTTGTGTAACCCTGCCTGTGACTAGTGATGTGCCTCAGGGTATGGTGCTGGACCTGTTACTGTTTGTCATCTACATCAATGATTTGGATGAGAACATACAGGGCAAGATTAGCAAGTTTGCTGATGAAACAAAAGTTAGTGGTTTTGCATATAGTGAAGATGGTTGTGAACGATTGTAGCAGGATCTGGATCGATTGGCCAGGTGGGCGGAGGAATGGTTGATGGAATTTAATACAGAGAAGTGTGCGGTGTTGCATTTTGGGATGTTGAACAAGGGCAGAACCTACACGGTAGGTCTCTGGGAAGTGTTGTAGAGCAGAGGGTTCTAGGAGCACAGGTCCATGTTTCCTTCAAGGTCGAGTCGCAGGTAGATAAGGTGGTCAAAAAGGCCTTCGGTACTTTGGCCTTCATCAGTCAGGAGTATAGTAGTTGCGAGGTCATGTTGCAGTTGTATATGACATTGGTGAGACCACATTTAGAATATTGTGTTCAGTTCTGGGCACCATGATAGGGGAAAGATTATGTTTGTTGATTTTAGCTCTGCATTCAACAGCATTGTGCCAGAGCTCCTACACTCCAAACTTTCCAAGTTGACTGTTCCTGAACCCCTCTATCAGTGGATCATCAGCTTCCTGACAGACAGGAAGCAGCATGTGAGGCTGGGAAAGCACATCTCGAACCCGCAGACCCTCAGCATAGAAGCACTGCAGGTGTGAGTACTCCCTCCTCTCCTGTACTCTCTCTACACCGATGACTGCACCTCCACTGACTCCTCTGTCAAGCTTCTCAAGTTTGCGGAAGACACAACCCTGATTGGACTGATCCAGGATGGGGAGGAATCTGCCTACAGACAGGAAGTGACACAGCTGGTGTCCTGGTGCCATCATAACAACCTGGAGCTCAATGCTGTTAAGACAGTGGAATTGATTGTAGACTTTAGGAGAGCTCCCCCTCCCCTCACCCCACACACCATCAACAACACCACAGTCACATCTGTGGAGTCTTTTAAGTTCCTGGGAACCATCATCTCTAAGGACCTTAAGTGGGGGGCTACCATTAACTCCACATTCAAAAAGGCACAACAGAGGATGTACTTCCTGCAGCAGCTGAGGAAGCACAATCTGCCACAGGCAATGATGGTCCAATTCTGCACGGCCATCGTAGAGTCTGTTCTCACCTTCTCCATCATGGTCTGGTTTGGCTCAGCCACCAAGCACGACACCCGGAGGCTGCAGCGAATCGTCCAAACAGCAGAGAAGGTTATTGGCTGCAACCTTCCCTCCATTGATGAACTGTACACTGCAAGGGCCAAGAAGCGAGCGGGTAACATCATCTCTGACCCCTCTCACCCTGGCCACAAACTCTTTGAATCACTTCCCTCTGGAAGGCGACTTATTATTAATGTTTAATGTTTTATGTGTCATCCCTAACTGTCACTGTATGTCATGTTGTCACTTGCGGACGGAGCACCAAGGCAAATTCCTTGTATGTGAATAATTGGCCAATAAACTTTTTCATTCATTCATTCATGTTGTCAAGCTGGAAAGTGGACAGAGAATATTTACAAGGATGTTACCAGGACTCTGCACCCGCTGAGTTTCTCCAACCTTTTGTGTACCCTGTTACCGGGACTCGATGTTCTGAGCTATAGGGAGAGGTTGAGTAGGCTGGGTCTCTATTCCATGGAGTGCACGAGGATAAGGTGTGATCTTATAGAAGTGTATAAGATCATCAGAGGAATAGATCAGTCTTTTGCCCAGAATAGGGGAATCGAGGACCAGACATAGGTTCAAGGTGAAGGGGAAAAGATTTAACAGGAATCTGAGGGGTACCTTTTTCACACAAAGGGTGGTGGGTGTATGGAACAAGCTGCCAGAGGAGATAGTTAAGGCTGGGACTATCCCATCGTTTAAGAAACAGTTAGACAGGTACATGGATAGGACAGGTTTGGATGGATATGGACCAAGCGCAGGCAAGTGGGACTGGTTTAGCTGGGACAAATTGGGCTGAAGGGACTGTTTCCACACTGTATCACTCTGTGACTCTATGAAACTGAACTGAACTTCCTTTCATGAAGCCAATTCTGTCCAGTCAGCCGGGTCTCCATAGATTCCATGCGATCCA